>CM019068.1:177506755-177831082 GCA_009667805.1 Leptobrachium leishanense
TTTTAACTTTGAAGCCTATGGGATTCACCTAAATAAACTTGCCGAATGAAACCACAGAACAGCAGGGCAATTCGGCAACTTTTCACTGCTGGTTTTATTCTCTGAATAGACGAAGCATTGCTTCTCTATGGGGATTTCACTGCCCTCGAACAGGCACCGTATGTGCAGGCAATTCGCCAGGATTTGGCGAACTGCCTGCTCTCTGAATAGCCGAATGGCCAGGAAAGGTAACCGTACGCTGAATTTCACATTTCGGTTACCTTTTCGGCCACAATTCGGATTTCTTGAATAGGGTTAACCTTAAAAATAACCCTAAAACAAGAACAAATAGTCACATAGCCCTTATTACAAACCAATAGCACCAAAAAATGCCGCGAGGTGCCGAATTATTTATTTATAAAGTATTTTACAGTGTGTTATATTACGGGGAGAGGAGCACACACATTATTATTATTATTGTCATCATTTATATGGAACCAACAGTTTCCGCAGCACTTTACAATAACCAAAGGGAACGAAATACATATAAATGGACATAGAATTGAAACAAGAGGTGTAGAGGGCCCCGCTCATAGGAGTTTACAATCTAGAGGGATTAGGGGTTGAGGAAGACAGGAGGAATTTTACTAGATAGCAGGATCATTAATGCCAGTGGTTTGGGAATGGTGGGGCTATAGAAGCAGCTTTAATCATGTGTGAGTAGGTGAGCAGAGGGATGAGATGGGTTTTGAGGTATTTCTTGAAGGCCTGAAGGTTAGGGGAGAGTTTGATAGGGCGAGGCAAGTCATTCCACAGGACCGGTGCTGCCCTTGAGAAGTCCTGGAGACGAGAGTTGGCCGTGCGTGTGTAGACCGATGACAGGTTGAGATCACCTGCCGAACGGAGTTGTCTAGATGGGACGTGCTTGCGGAGTAACAAAGACATGTAGGGAGGAGTTGAGTTATTGAGCGATTTGAACGTGAGCGTCAGTATTTTAAACTGTATCCTGGAACGTACAGGAAGCCAATGGAGGGACCGGCAGAGGGGGGGTACAGGAAGCCAATGGAGGGACCGGCAGAGTGGGGAAGTACGCGAGGTGCGTCTGGTGAGAAAAATAAGCCTGGCCCCTGCATTCATTACAGACACTGGCAAACACATGCTGACATTCATACAGACACTGACACACGCAGACACGTGCTGACATTCATACAGACACTGACACACACACAATGAGAGACACACACGGACAGACACAGAAAAATGCTGTCATTCATACAGACACCACTGACACACATAATAAGAGACACACACAGGGTAATTCAAAGAGATCCGAATTGCTTGAGAAAGCTAACCGAACGCTGAAAATCAGCAGTTACCTTTCTTGGCCATTCGGGTATCCAGAGAGCAGGCAATTCGCCAACTCCTGGCGAATTGCCTGCACATACGGTGCCTGTTCGAGGGCAGTGAATCCCCATGAAAAAGCACTGCTTCGGCTATTCAGAGAACACAAACCAGCAGTGAAAAGTAGCTGAAATGCCCTGCCATTCAGTGGCTTAATTCGACAGGTTTATTTAGGTGAATCCCATAGGCTTCAATGTTAAAAATATTACCGTTTTAATTCAATATCTAATAAACCGTTCATTATAATATTCTGTAGTAAAGAGTCTCTTTATTTATAGATTTTCTAGGATATTTTGAGCATTTTTCGGAATTATTATTTTTTTTAATTTTACTTATTTTTTCTGTTACAGCCCTTTTTATTATCATTCATTGGATCATATGTAAATCTCAGACATTTTCGCTCAGTAGTTTCTTTGCAAACAGCGTTTCACTTTTCCAACATTCAGGCAAACTGTTTTGCTAATTTATTCACTTCACTCTGTCTGCGGTCTCGGCTTTTTCCGGCGGCTTCGCTGCGTGTGATCAGCTCCTGCTCGGGTTTTTCCGTGGTTTTCTGTGGGTTAATCCAGATGTTTTTGCGGCTTTCGGCGTGCATTCGCCGGGTTTTGCGGGTTAGTTTTCGTCGGGTTTGCGGCAGCTTTTCCCTGCACTTAGACGGCCCTGTGGTGCTTGCTGAATACACCGCAGGGTCGCCGAAATGGGATTACCAAATCGAACCGAATTGAACGAAAAGTCACCGAACGTGCGGTGACTTTTTGATTCTCTTTGAATAACCCTGACAGACACAATAAGAGATACAGAGACACATGCCGACATCCACTGTAACTCTCTCTCAGAGCCGCAGAACTTTGTGCATACCGAGTGTCCCAGGTCGGTATACGGTGAGCGTGGTGTGCACATGCGCAGTGACTGTGTTCCATCAGTGTGTACACAGGACAGTGTGCACTTCCCCGACCCCTGGTGCAGCTCTGTCATACATTCTTACCCCCTACCATTCACAGGTCTCTATGGAAACTGGTCAATGTAAAAGATTTCTGAACGCGGATCCCTATTGGCTGGCAGGAAACGAGTAATAAATCCCTATTACAGCTTTTATTATTATTAGGGGACGTACAGATCACCCTGCACTGTCACTGCGCTGTCAGTGCTGCCATATACATGAGAGCATGAAAACAAGGCCATAAAACCACATTTCACCTCAGGAAGTTAGATGGTATTGTGTTACAGATCTATCCCCCACAGCCCTGACATTACTACCACCATCACTGCATCAGCAGCTCCTTTACACACCCCCACTGACATATAAGTGATACAGGGCTCTATTAGTTCCTTATTGGCAAAAATAAAGAAACCTTTTCTGGAATTTTAATAACAACGCTGCCCTATTCAAAGATGGCCACCGAGTAAGTAACTTCCGGTGCACCTCTATAAAGTTATGCGGTTACCAAGGTAACCAGCGATGATCGACGCCTCCCGCATGCGCGGTGACGTCGGAATTCCGGATGTGACTTACACCTATCTTAGAGTCACCGCCCACAGTGGGCGGAGCCACGTCAAATCTCCCGGTTGTACAGGGCCCAGGTGCTGAATGTTGTGAATGCAGAGCGCGGACACAGGGGCAGAAAGCCAGCAGGTGTGTACAGTGACCGGATACTCTGCATCACTCTGTGTGCGTCATCACTGTGTGTCAGCCTGTGTATGCAATATATAGAGCTAGAGGGTTATAGTGATATAAGATACTCGGCGTCGCTCTATCCCCCCGTATAGATACAATATATAGAGATAGAGGGTTATAGTGATATAAGATACTCGGCGTCGCTCTATCCCCCGTATAGATACAATATATAGAGATAGAGGGTTATAGTGATATAAGATACTCGGCGTCGCTCTATCCCCCCGTATAGATACAATATATAGAGATAGAGGGTTATAGTGATATAAGATACTCGGCGTCGCTCTATCCCCCGTATAGATACAATATATAGAGATAGAGGGTTATAGTGATATAAGATACTCGGCGTCGCTCTATCCCCCGTATAGATACAATATATAGAGGGTTATAGTGATATAAGATACTCGGCATCGCTCTATCCCCCGTATAGATACAATATATAGAGGGTTATAGTGATATAAGATACTCGGCGTCGCTCTATCCCCCCGTATAGATACAATATATAGAGGGTTATAGTGATATAAGATACTCGGCGTCGCTCTATCGCCCCGTACAGATACAATATATAGAGATAGAGGGTTATAGTGATATGATACTCGGCGTCGCTCTATCCCCCGTATAGACACAATATATAGAGATAGAGGGTTATAGTGATATAAGATACTCGGCGTCGCTCTATCCCCCCGTATAGATACAATATATAGAGATAGAGGGTTATAGTGATATAAGATACTCGGTGTCGCTCTATCCCCCCGTATAGATACAATATATATAGATAGAGGGTTATAGTGATATAAGATACTCGGCGTCGCTCTATCCCCCGTATAGATACAATATATAGAGATAGAGGGTTATAGTGATATAAGATACTCGGCGTCGCTCTATCCCCCGTATAGATACAATATATAGAGATAGAGGGTTATAGTGATATAAGATATTCGGCGTCGCTCTATCCCCCGTATAGATACAATATATAGAGGGTTATAGTGATATAAGATACTCGGCGTCGCTCTATCCCCCGTATAGATACAATATATAGAGATAGAGGGTTATAGTGATATAAGATACTCGGCGTCGCTCTATCCCCCGTATAGATACATATATAGAGATAGAGGGTTATAGTGATATAAGATACTCGGTGTCGCTCTATCCCCCGTATAGATACAATATATAGAGATAGAGGTTATAGTGATATAAGATACTCGGCGTCGCTCTATCCCCCCCCCGTATAGATACAATATATAGAGGGTTATAGTGATATAAGATACTCGGCGTCGCTCTATCCCCCAGTATAGATACAATATATAGAGGGTTATAGTGATATAAGATACTCGGCGTCGCTCTATCCCCCGTATAGATACAATATATAGAGGGTTATAGTGATATAAGATACTCGGCGTCGCTCTATCCCCCGTATAGATACAATATATAGAGATAGAGGGTTATAGTGATATAAGATACTCGGCGTCGCTCTATCCCCCGTATAGATACAAATATAGAGGGTTATAGTGATATAAGATACTCGGCGTCGCTCTATCCCCCGTATAGATACAATATATAGAGGGTTATAGTGATATAAGATACTCGGTGTCGCTCTATCCCCCGTATAGATACAATATATAGAGGGTTATAGTGATATAAGATACTCGGTGTCGCTCTATCCCCCGTATAGATACAATATATAGAGATAGAGGGTTATAGTGATATAAGATACTCGGCGTCGCTCTATCCCCCGTATAGATACAATATATAGAGATAGAGGGTTATAGTGATATAAGATACTCGGCGTCGCTCTATCCCCCGTATAGATACATATATAGAGATAGAGGGTTATAGTGATATAAGATACTCGGCGTCGCTCTATCCCCCGTATAGATACAATATATAGAGCTAGAGGGTTATAGTGATATAAGATACTCGGCATCGCTCTATCCCCCGTATAGATACAATATATAGAGATAGAGGGTTATAGTGATATAAGATACTCGGCGTCGCTCTATCCCCCCGTAGAGATAGAGGGTTATAGTGATATAAGATACTCGGCGTCGCTCTATTCCCCCCGTATAGATACAATATATAGAGATAGAGGGTTATAATGATATAAGATACTCGGCGTCGCTCTATCCCCCCGTATAGATACAATATATAGAGATAGAGGGTTATAATGATATAAGATACTCGGCGTCGCTCTATCCCCCGTATAGATACAATATATAGAGGGTTATAGTGATATAAGATACTCGGCGTCGCTCTATCCCCCTCCCCGTATAGATACAATTTATAGAGATAGAGGGTTATAGTGATATGATACTCGGCGTCGCTCTATCCCCCGTATAGATACAATATATAGAGGGTTATAGTGATATAAGATACTCGGCGTCGCTCTATCCCCCGTATAGATACAATATATAGAGGGTTATAGTGATATAAGATACTCGGCGTCGCTCTATCCCCCGTATAGATACAATATATAGAGATAGAGGGTTATAGTGATATAAGATACTCGGCGTCGCTCTATCCCCCGTATAGATACAATATATAGAGGGTTATAGTGATAGAAGATACTCGGCGTCGCTCTATCCCCCCGTATAGATAAAATATATAGAGATAGAGGGTTATAGTGATATAAGATACTCGGCGTCGCTCTATCCCCCGTATAGATACAATATATAGAGGGTTATAGTGATATAAGATACTCGGCGTCGCTCTATCCCCCGTATAGATACAATATATAGAGATAGAGGGTTATAGTGATATAAGATACTCGGCGTCGCTCTATCCCCCGTATAGATACAATATATAGAGGGTTATAGTGATAGAAGATACTCGGCGTCGCTCTATCCCCCCGTATAGATACAATATATAGAGATAGAGGGTTATAGTGATATAAGATACTCGGCGTCGCTCTATCCCCCCATATAGATACAATATATAGAGATAGACGGTTATATATTGTATCCATTAGTGATCACCAGTCAGTATGGTTTAATATAAGAACAGGGATGGAGCCGCACCACACAAAAACAAAAGTTTTAGACTTTAAAAAAACAGATTTTTCTAAAATGAGACTTTGTGTGAAGGAGTCATTATCAGACTGGAGGAGTTTAAAGGGAGTCCAGGAGAAATGGGATTGTTTAAAGGAAGCATTATTGAAGGCCACAGGCAATTGCATTCGACTTGTAAAGGGAAGAAACCACTGTGGTACTCTGCAGAAGTGGCCAAAATAGTGAAGAACAAAAAGACAGCATTCAATAATTATAAAAAAACTCCGAGTGAAGAAGATAGGCAAACCTATAAGATTAGGCAGAAAGAGGCAAAGCAATTTATAAGAGCTTCCAAAGCACACGCAGAAGAGAAAATAGCTCAGTCAGTAAAAAAGGGGGACAAAACATTTTTTAGATACATAAACGAGAAAAGAAAAGTAAAACAAGGATTAGTTAGATTAAAAACAAAGGAAGGAAGGTATGTAGAAGAGGATAAAAGTCTCGCTGACTGCCTCAATGAATATTTTTGTTCAGTCTTTGCAGAAGAAAAGGAAGGAAAGGGACCTCCAGTTAGGAGGAAACACTAACGAGACATTTACATATCCGTTTACAGAGGAGGAGGTTCTACAGCAGCTGTCTTAAGTAAAGACAAATAAATCAATGGGGCCTGATGGGATCCACCCTAAATTATTAAAAGAGCTCAGTGATGTAATAGCAAAACCGTTAACAGATTTATTTAACCAATCCTTGTTAACGGGAGTCGTCCCAGAAGACTGGAAATTAGCAAATGTTGTGCCCATTCACAAGAAGGGTAGTAGGGAGGAATCGGGGAACTATAGGCCAGTTAGTTTTACGTCAGTAGTGGGGAAATTAATGGAAACCATGTTAAAGGAAAGGATTGTTGATCATCTAAAAACACATAGATTACAGGATCAGAAACAACATGGGTTTACCTCAGGGAGATCATGCCAAACTAATCTTATTGACTTTTTTGATTGGGTAACAAAAATAATAGACACAGGTGGTGCAGTAGACATTGCTTATTTAGATTTCAGTAAGGCTTTTGATACTGTTCCGCATAGAAGGCTTATCAATAAATTGCAATCTTTGAGCTTGGATTCCAATATTGTTGAATGGATTAGGCAGTGGCTGAGTGACAGGCAACAGAGGGTTGTGGTAAATGGAGTTTATTCGGCGCAAGGTCTTGTTACCAGTGGGGTACCTCAGGGGTCAGTACTTGGACCCATTCTATTTAATATTTTTATTAGTGATATTGCAGAAGGTATTAATGGAAAAGTATGTCTTTTTGCTGATGACACAAAGATTTGCAACAGGGTTGACGTTCCTGGAGGGATCAGCCAAATTACAAATGATTTAGGTAAACTAAAAAAATGGTCGGAGCTGTGGCAATTGAGTTTTAATGTGGATAAGTGCAAGATAATGCACCTGGGACGTAAAAACCCAAGGGCTGAATATAGAATATTTGATACAGTCCTAACCTCAACATCTGAGGAAAGGGATTTAGGGGTTATTATTGCAGAGGATCTAAGGGTAAGTAGTCAATGTAATAGAGCAGCAGGAAATGCTAGCAGAATGCTTGGTTGTGTAGGGAGAGGTATTAGCAGTAGGAAAAGGGAAGTGCTCATGCCACTGTACAGAGCACTGGTGAGACCTCACTTGGAGTACTGTGTGCAGTACTGGAGACCATATCTCCAGAAGGATATAGACATCTTAGAGAGAGTTCAGAGAAGGGCTACTAAAATGGTGTACGGCTTGAAGGAGAAAAGTTACCAGGAAAGGCTTAGTGATCTTAACATGTATAGCTTGGAAAAAAGACGAGACAGAGGAGATATGATAGAAACATTTAAATACGTAAAGGGAATCCACAAGGTAGAGGAAGGGAGTATATTTAAAAGGAAACAAAGTAGCAAAACAAGAGGACATAGTCTTAGATTAGAGGGGCAAAGGTTTAAAAGTAACATCAGAAAGCATTATTTTACTGAGAGGGTGGTGGATACATGGAACAGTCTTCCAGTTGAAGTGGTAGAGGCCAAAACAGTAATTGAATTTAAGCAGGCATGGGATAGGCATAAGGCTATCCTAAACAAAAGATAAATCCAGGTAAAGTATCCATGTAATTGGGCAGACTAGATGGGCCGAAAGGTTCTTATCTGCCGACATTTTTCTGTTTCTATATATAGAGATAGAGGGTTATAGTGATATAAGATACTCGGCGTCGCTCTATCCCCCGTATAGATACAATATATCGAGATAGAGGGTTATAGTGATATGATATACTCGGCGTCGCTCTATCCCCGCGATCATTTAGGCACTTTGGAATCCGTTGGATTTACACCAGGTTGTGTCTTGAGTTGTTTTTAGGTGAACAGTGAAATGTACAAACCATAGTCTTCCACTGGAATCACAACCAGTGATCTAAGGATCTTGCTCATCCAGTCATGATGAATAACGACCTGGTGACGGAGAAGATCCTGGATTTCACACTGGAGATCATCTACCTGCTGACTGGAAAGGTGAGGAGTCTGGTGGCTTCTCCATGATATCCATACGTTTACTGTAAATCTCTGCAGTTACCAGACAAGGTCTGACGGAGTCGATGTCAGCATGTTTGGCATATTTATTTTGTAGAGTGCTGTCGTATTCCAGCTGTGTGAGGGTCTGTTGAATGGCTGTTCTTTGGTTACAAGACCATACCTGATGATAGTGTCTTTCCCGATTATCTAGGATTTTATCTTAGTGAAGAAGCCAAATGGACATTTGACAAGAAGCTTCAGCCGACAATTCTCAGAAGGGTCCTGCAGTGCCCAGAGCTGTGGTCCAGTTCCTCTGGTTCAGTCGCTGACCTTGGAGAAGAACAACAACAAGGTTCTGGTTCTGGCCAACAAGATCGTCCGTCTGCTGACTGGAGAGGTGAGGCTGCTGGGAATGGGACATTATACGCTAACACCAAGGCATGTGTCTGGATGGTGACTGTCATTTTGTGTGTCAGGTTCCTATACGCTTTGAGGATGTCACTGTCCATCTCTCCATGGAGGAGTGGGAGTATATGGAAGGACGCAAGGATTTTTACAAGGACGTCGTGACCGAGACCCACCCTCCTTTGAGCTCCATTGGTAGGTTTCTGGTTCCAAACTGTATTTACTTTAGGAAAGACACTACCAACTCTTGGTGCTCCACAGTAGCAGTAGACCCAGGTGCCCCTTCTTTCCTTGGCTATTTATATCATACGTCAACTCTATACTGTAGTCCTATATGTCCTTGCTCTTTCCTACTGCTGCCAAGCTATCTTGGTGTCCCCTCAGCTGTCCTGTGCTTGTTTCATTAACAAGGGTTGCACAATATGCATATTGACTTAAAACATTCAAGCCATCATGTTCTTTTCCAACAGATGTCCTTAGGAGTAATCCATCAGGAGGGATTGACATCTCTTCGTCATCAGAGAATACAATCAAAGACAAACCTGTCAGAACAAAACCTGGAAAGAAGACCTGCAGGACCAGGAAGTCAAGAACCAGACAAACTAAATCTTCGAAACAAGGAACAGCAACGTCTACAGAAAGAGATCTTCTAGAACCCGATATCCATGCTCCACCCCGACATCCAAGCATGGAACTCCAATTTACTCAAATTAAGGAGGAGCCGATCCTAAGTGACGAAGGCAATCTCCCCAACGAAGACATCTACTCCCCCAGGGAACATACACAGACACAAAATGTATCTACTGAAATTAAGGAGGAACCTCCTGTGTGTGACGGAGCATACCTCACAGACATGGACTTCTATCCACCCTCGCAAGATGCACAGCTGCAATATCCATCTATCTCTATTAAGACAGAACCTGAGTCATGGTATGGGGGAGACCTCTTGGACAATGACATGTATAAACCCACAGAACATTCAAATGTAGAATATCTGTCTCCTCGTATTAAGGAGAAATCATCATGTGATGGAGCAGACCTCTCAGACACTGATATTTATCAACCGACGGTCCAGTCGCAAACGGAATATTCATCTCCTCGTATTAAGGAAGAACCAGCCTTATGTGGAAGAGGAGACCTCTCAGACACTGATATTTATCAACCCCCAGAGCATACACAGACAGAATGTCCATCTACTCATATTAAGGAGGAACCGGTCTCATCTGATGGAGACCTCTCAGATACTGACATTTCCACACCGGCAGATTACCTACTTAATCATACAAAGGAGGAATCTAATTCATGTGACGAAGGGAATCTTGCAAACCATAATTCTACTACACCTGCAGAACGTGTGCAGACTGAGTATCCATCTACACGTATAAAGGAAGCACCAGGAAACCACACAAATATTGCTACACCTACAGAATCTATGGATACAGAATTTAGCCCCACCGACTTGTCCTATCAAGAAACACTTGCAGATGCACAGTGGGAATATTTCGGATCAGACAGGGATTTAAACAACTGCTTACTTTTCCCAGAGGATAAGCCTTTTTCCTGTTCAGAATGTGGCAAATATTTCACACAAGAGTCGTACCTACTGGTACATCAGAGGACTCACACGGGAGAGAAACCGTTTTCCTGTCCCGTGTGTGGGAAATGTTTTATCCGGAGGGCATACCTTAATACACACATAATCATTCACACAGGAGACAAACCCTTCTCTTGTTCAGAGTGTAAGAAAAGCTTCAACCGAAAATCAACCCTTGACAGACATCAGAGGATTCATACTGGATCAAAGCCTTACACTTGTTCCGAATGTGGGAAGTGTTTCAATCAGAGGTCAACTCTCATTACGCATTGGAGGATCCACACGGGAGAGAAACCATTCACCTGTTCTCATTGTCAGAAAAGCTTCAGTGACGCTTCAGGGGTGTTTCGACACAACTTAATCCACGCAAACAAAAAGGCATTTTCTTGTTCTGAATGCGACAAGTCCTTTAGTTTGAAGGCAGCGCTCAAAGCTCATCAGAAACTTCATGCAGAAGAGAAGCCATTCTCTTGTTCTGAATGTGGAAAGGGCTTCAGCCAGAAGTCTCATCTTATTATCCATCATAGGGTGCACACCGGCGAAAAAATATTCTCTTGCTCCGACTGCGGGAAAGGTTTTAGTCAGAAATCACATCTTATGAATCATCAGACGACACACACAAGGGGAAAAAGGTTTCCTTGTCCCCAGTGCAACAAGTGTTTCTGCCACGAGTCGGGTCTCAATACTCATCAGAGGCTTCACACAGGGGAAAAAGCGTTTGCATGCTCGGAATGCAGAAAGACCTTCAACCAGAAGTCTCATCTTCTTGTCCACCAGAGGATCCACACAGGGGAGAAGCTGTATTCTTGCTCAGAATGTGAGAAATGTTTCAGTCAGAAGTCACATCTTGCTGTCCACCTGCGGACACATACCAGAGAGAAACCCTTTTCGTGTATAAAGTGTAAGAAGAGTTTTGGAACCAAAGATTGCCTCCATAAGCATTTCAAACAGCACATCTGGGAGAGCTGAATATTCTCAAGATGATGTACAAAGCAGTCAGCTGCAGCATGCATGGCTTAGAGAAGGCATTTTGTGGATGTATCATCAGGAAGAACACATTTGTGAACTATTTAAGTGTTGGAGGCAGTTTATTATTAAAGGTGGTGTGTTGATAACGAGATCTGGATCCATACAATGCCTACCCACTTTTTGGCAAATGGTTGCAACTGGTAGAAATATCAGTGACCTCACCTTCATGAAGTCGGGAGTTTGACCAGTAGTTCTACACATGACTTATTTGTTTGGTAATTGCAAGCAATGTAACTGGCAGACATTTTCAGACTGATAAGCTGGTAGTGTGGAAACATATAAAAGTCCATGACCTCTACATTTTAGGATTCAACCAGTCCTCCTTGATCATCTGGACATGTTTGATGGACCCTCTTGCTCTGAGAGTACTCAAGTCTGCCTAAGACTGAGTCAAACAATGTCCACTTGTATGAGGCCGTGATCACTCGATTGTGATGGGGCTTCATCCTTTACATATTTAGGACAGAGCAGAGACCATACTGAAACTCTTATTTTATTCTCAGAATACAAGTATGTATGTAACCGAAGCTCCCTCTACCTTTGTGCCCTCCCCCTCCTTGGCACTCTTGCCCACGCTATACATGCCCTCTGTGCCTGTTGAAGTGTGGATGCTGGCCTTCTGCCATGAGATCGTGGACCAATTTGGCAAAGTTGGTTCTCAAGGACAATGGGCACCTAAGGGTTAATGAGTTAAATGAATTTCTGTCTTGAAACGGTTAGTATTTTAGGAGATAGTTTGTGTTTGTAGATACAATCTGGAGGCAGCGGTGGGATTTCAATTCTAGAAACTGCAGCAGAGATGCATCACAGACTAAACACAGAAAGCAAGTGTTCTGCGGAACACCATACAAAAATGGAGGAGAGAGACTTCACTAGGAGAGTGAGTGTGTGGAAAGGTATGGCCCAAATCCCAGCCATGATATTATCACAGATGTGATGGCAAAAGTCTCCAAATTGCAGAGAGAGAACTGGCACGAATGAAGGAGATGGAACTTCAAATCCAGATTTTGGAGCTCAAGCAAAGAGTAAAAAGAACCTGTGTTCTCATGGAGTGATGATGGAGGAACAAGCTGTCCATGAGCACTTGCAGGAGATTGAGGGTTTCCGTCCTCTGCATGAAGCGGTGTCTGATGTTTGGGGAGAGATACATAGAAATATACAGCACTCACTCGAGTTCTGGCTGAGGGTTGTGAGAAGGAAAGCTGATACAGATCAGCTTGGCTGAAGAGAAGGGACGGAGGCTGTAACCTGTTCGGGTCTAGTCCACAAGCCGGAGACCAGTAAACCCCAGTTGCTGTTACAATGTATTTCTACAATTAGGATTTACATGATCCTTTAGTGTTCGACAGAAAGAGCTCGGTGCAGTAAATATACAACCAGAATTGTTCTGGGAAGGTGTCATTATTTTCCAATGGGATGTTCAGGAGATGTTTATTTACAGCAGGAACTCTGGGACCCTAATATTTGTCAATCTGTAAATTTGTCTGATGTCTTTCGTCACTTTATGTTGTAAGTGGTGCAGCCAATGATATCTTGATGGCATATCTCCAAGTTGAAGGACGTTGATGATGTATGCAGAGCGACATAATTGCTAATGGCAACTGATGAGTTTTGTGGTTTATTTCCTAGTCAGCTCGACTTGTGCCCACCTGTTGCCAACCATCTAAGTCATGTCATTATCATCTGTCCCGTGAGCCAAAGCCATGCAGCGATCCTTCCGTGTAGGCAAACGTCCTTCAAAAGAAGCCGAGTGAATGGGTCACACTGAGCATGTGTAAAGTGCATTCAGACAGGGCAGATCTCAAACAACGGCCATAAATTATGGCACGCTCGATTGGTAATTTCGCTTTACTGATTCAGTATTTTTAAGACTTTTTTAAATTTCAGGCTGTTTAGTTTCTTTGCTGATTGTCTCTGGTTTTGTTTGTTGTGTTACAAGCGCAAAGGCTCTTCTTCTTACAGAGAAATATACACACATCACAACCTGGCAGGTTTTAAAACAACTCTTCCTTATTCCTCCCTTTAGTACAAATCTCTTGTTGCCCTCCAGTGTGCAATGGGTTGATTTTTTTTTTTTTCCTTTTTAGTACTCGTGCGCCATGGCCCTGTAATTTATTCTCTTCCTATCGTCCACTTTTTGTATTTAAGTGATATAAAATATTTAAAAAGAGATCATCACTTCATTACTAGCTTAGATTGACGTAAGGTATGTAATAGTCAAAATAAATGGAGATTCTCTCCTAGCATTGCATCAGCTTATATTCCGTGCTTAGGTTATTATGCAACACGGCTCCCAGTCCTGTCCACCATACGCCATTTTTTTTTTTTTTATGCTTGCATTTCCTTTGTGCATCCATACCCATTGAGTGACGTATTGTCAGTGTGAAAAACCCTAATGGGCAACTCCTAGTATTGGCCTAGAGCAGAATATCTAGTTACCAACCTGACCGTGGAGCTGCCCCTTCATCCTGACGTCATGGTTGACTGGTCATACTTCTGGACACCCTGGGAATCTAATTTATACCCTGGTAATATGACCCATTGTCCGAGGAACGCACCAATTCTTCCTGTCTTAGACTCCGACAATGCACCATGCCACACCAAGGACACGATCCTTCACCGTGGGACTTTGCTAAAATTGTCCCGAGGTTGAAGTAAAACGGTGCTCGGGGGGCCTTTTCGTCCTCCACTGTAATTTGAATTACTAAAGAATGCTCAAGGGTGAGCGGATGGAGACATAGGACTTTAAGGGTATGGTCCCTAAGAGGGTCCTGCCACTACTCTGCTCCTGCAGCTTTGTTAGCCAACCAGATATGGCACTTACTCTGCACATGGTTCCAGGCGCTCTTGGCTATGCAATATCCTTCCAAGTTTTTCTTGAGATTTATCGTGGTTTGGGGGTGACTATATAGTACAACTAAGTATATATCTACATGACAGGAGTTTATAAGGAACGTTGGGTGCAGGCTGCACCTCCTTGATTAGGGGCAATGACTGAACTCTGGTGGATTGTTTAGGTGATGAAAAATGCATTCAAACAATTGCTGAGTTTAGTCACCAAAACAATAGGACGACCAATTAGAGATGCACCAACGAGCGAGCCTACTCCGTCTCCTCCCCTAGACTCTGATGTTAGGATATCCAAAGGTGGCCTCCTATTCTTATGTTCATTTGATGTCCTGTGTTGCATGTGCACAATAATAATCTGTTCTTTGTAAATAGCTGAGTAATAAAGGCTTCTTGTATCGTTTGGTACCTGCATTGTCTGAATTTGGCATAAAACGGTGAGTGTTGGAGTCACTGGAGTAATCCTTAAAATCTGGCCTTTTATGATGACTTGAGGACTAGGGTTGGGATCCACTGATCTAGACCATGTTACATTCAGTATCCTCATGTGCTGCCATGATTTTAAAAAAAAAATTGAAGCTGTAGAAAAATAATTAACCATTAGTCAGGCCAATAGGGTCAACTTTAATGCTAATAAGAGATGGGCAGATCCTGCTGACATCCTCTGGCCAAATTTTTTTATTTTTTTTTCCAGGTGATTTACTCACCTTTTGTCTCTTGTCTCTTGCTGCAAGCTACTCCTCTTCTTCGGCTCAGGGGCTCCCGAACCCAGAAGTCCTTGAAGCTTTTCTGCATTCCTATGCAACTTGCGAAATTTAGGAAACGCAAACTGCGCATTGCAACGGGACTTGTGCTCTTTATTTAGGCAAGTTCCGTAGCGCCTGCGTGGGGTGATGAATCAGAACTGGATGCGCATGCACAGATCTGATCCATTGGCTGCCTTCCTGAGAACGCTCGTTATAGAGGGTAGGCTTGTGCACCGATTATTTTTTATTTATTTTTTCGGTTCGTTCGAATTTTGTAAATTTTCGGTTCGTTTTTCGTATCGACTTTTTTTTCGTGATTTCGTAAATTGTGTTTTTCGGAACGTCTGTTCTCCTCGTTTCAAACTGTCTATTCGTTTTGACGTAAACTAATGGTCTTTCGGATACAATAATTCTGCCATTTAGATTTCTCATGTTTTACAAGAAGGATACATTGAGATTTCTCTGGTTTTCCAGGAATGAAAGCTAGGAATGATACAAAATTTAATTACAGAATCAGCGATATAATTACGATGTCCGAAATTACTGAAATGGAACCGAAATCAGGAATGGAGCCGAAATCACGAATGGAACGAAAATGAATTTGGACTAGAAATGTGTAAAAATTGAATCGAAAAGTTTTCGTTTCGGCACGAAAATTTGTTCGGATCTGCCGTTTTTGGATCTGAAAATTTTCGGAAATTCGGCTGAATCCGAATGCACGAATCGGGAAATTTCGTGAAAATTCTGAAACCCGAAACGCACATCCCTAATAGAGGGTGACGTTGGATGCTCTCGGTGTGTGACCTCACTAATGACCGATCTGGTGACCGGCTGCCAGGGAATTCAAATATCCCGGTTGCTGGGTGGGGTGGAAGAAACTCCTCCTCTTCACCCCACATTCGGGGAGCCGAGTGGGGTATGCCGCATATCCTGACCACTTTGAGACTAGAAGTAGTGTGTCCCTTTTTAATGAGGGGTTAAATAGTTTGTTCACAAAAGCTGGGATTTACATTATATAGGTTTATTCTCATTAACACTATGCGCATACAACAGACACCAAGTGGGATGTGCTATTTTCTCTGCCATTATTATGTTCTCCTTCTTGTCACTGTGGGATTAGTGGAGCGCAGGCGTCAGTCACTTTCCCCACGAGATAAAGAAAATCTTGAAATAATCAAATACTCTGACTCCGGGAATCTTCAAAATGCCATTTTAAGGGTCAACAACGAAACATGTCATTAGGCACACTTATCGATTTTTCTTTCATCTTCTTTTGGTTCCTGAATTTTGTCTGCAGAACCAACAGTTTCCACCCACACAAACATAAAATGAAAACGTATCTTGACAAAAAGGAAACAAGTCATTGCTACTTTTAATATCTCTGAGTAGGGGGACAGGGTGGTGGTGGTGGTGCTGAAGATGCCGTGACTGTTCTATTATGTGAATGTGTGTTGGAGCTTGTGTAAGAATATACACAGCTCTTAACCCTTCGTCAACCATGCACATTTTGTTGAAAAAAATAATTTATTTAAAATATAGGATGTGTAGTTAGGACAAATGATCAAGTTTACATTAAAGTTTTTCCATTTATTGGTTTGCCCTTTACAGAAATATTACAGAGATTAAGGGTTGTAAACGCTAGATGGCATCCATTATCCGGCACAATGTCACACGGGATCTGCAGTGTCAGCACACAGGTAGAAATGGCCTTTGTGTCAGATGCAGTAAATGCGCTGCAGACAGATAATAAAAGGGTGAGATCTCCTGCATTTGTAGTGATGAGAATGAGATTATTAGCAACGCAGCTTCCAAAAAAAATAATAAACTGTATGGGAATTACAGCAACACCTTGTATCTGCAATGTACAGGGTTTTTCACTCATAACCCCCTGAATAGCAGGAGTGACCCCACAACTCTGTGTTCGGTTTAATCCCTGGCTGCTGGAATGCAGCAGTAAAGATTGTTGAGCTTTTAGCTACAGTGAAGGTGGGAGCGGCTCCTTGCAGCTTCTTTACAGTAATACAGGATGACGAGAGGGAGTCCTCACAGGTTACCATTTCTCCCCACACTAATCTTGCATTAAAAAGGTATGCCAAGGGGTTTATATGCTAATTATTGTATAATGCAAAATCTAGTATACAAGTTTGGGTAGTGCATGGGTTAAAAAAAAGTATGTAGGGTGTTGTTGAAAATGGAGTCATAGGTCTAGTTCAGGTTCTAGAGATGATTATGCAGCGTTTTATGAGCTTTATCAGGAAGATAATTACAGTCAAAGCTGAACGGCTGCATTATTTGACAATTACTCAGCAGGAGCATGGGGAGCTTTGAGCAGAGGATTGCAGCTAGGTCACCTAAAATGTATGCCAACATGGCTACCTATCAGGGAGCTACACAATAAGTCCTCCATCAATCTAAGTCTGAAACCGTTGGGACAACAGAACAAATTCACTGGAGAAGCTAGCACCAACTGCTGCTGGCTTTGACCTGATGCACGTGTGACCACAAGATGACTAAGTCACATGTGAGAGGGTGGCACCAGAAAGCCAACAGCTGGCACCATGGCAGGCTCGCTTCTTTGTAACCATTGGGGGCACAGGGGGAACGATTTCAAACCTGTAGCCGCTAACAAAAGGTTTTCGAATTAAGACTCCAGTTCACACCCAGCTTGACTGGACAAGACAAACTGGGGGGGGGGGGGGGGGAGGGAAGAGAGACACAGCCCTGGAAAACAGAACTGGCAGAGAACACATAAAATCCAGACACGCAGGATAAATACTCAAATTTTATTAACACGTTAACAAATTGTGTAAAAGTAAAGTGTAATGCTTTCACTCCTGTGTCAAAAATGTACCAGTAAGAACAAAGATTTAATGAAGAAAGGAAGGGGGGGATTTAAGAGTCATCATAATTTAATGGTACGCTAGGGCACTGATCGCAACTCAGCTTAGGTTTTTGGAGATCAAACTCTTAAGATCCAAGATGGCAAGTGGTGGTGGAGGACGCAACCCCAGGCTACCCCAACATACGCTGGTCAACACTGACAAAGGTAACGCCACTGTTAATTCAATGACTGGACCCCTACTCTGTTTTAATATCAAACAGCCACTTCGGCTGTCCTCCCCGCCTTCCAGGGAGGTCCAGAAAGGCAGTTTTAGTCCTGACTGTGGGGACTTCTCCCCATCCAGAAAGCTTATCTGTGTTCCATGTATTAGGTCGGAAACTAACAAGTCCATTGCAACCTCAGGTCAATAGCCCTCAATGGGGGGGGGGGGGGGTAGACCTTGCGGGCCATGGGATTGGCTGGAGGCTTCCACGAGTGTCCATCCTCCTCTCCATCAAGCTGGAGGTTTCCGTTGAAGCTGCAGCTATCCGCTCCAAACCAGCACGGAGAGAGAGCTGGGCGTTGGCAGAAATGGTAAGCTTTGTCCTCAAAGGGTTAAGATGGAAGGAGGGTATGTGGAGACTCAGGAGTGATTAATGACTTAAAATTAACCACACCTAACCATCTGCATACCCTAATCCATTTAACAGAGTACGGCTGGCCAATAGATTTTTTAAATCAAAAGATCCAACACTTTTGCGGGGAAAAAAAAAAGGAAAAGGTGAGGACCCTGGGGATTTGTGGATTGATGGCCGCAGCGCCTGAGTATTGCCAAAGCAGAGCCAGCAGGCGCCAGTGGAACCAGTCAGCTCTGCCGATGGACTCATTTGGTTTCACAGGAGTAAAATGACCACGATTAAATTGGTTTAAATAGGACATGGTCAGCACCTTGGCTCCCTGATGTTTTGGGAACTACATCTCCATGATGCTCAGTCACCCATTAGTGTGACTGAACCACATGGGAAATGTAGTTCCCAAAACATCAGGGAGCCAAGGTTGCTGACCCTTGAAATAGGAGGATAATCGCCCAGTCCAACCCTAGAATGTCCCTTTAAAAAAAAAGGGTTTGCTCTTCCGCAAATTAGCATCCAAAATGACCCAACTAAACTGGGTGTGTTCTAACTGGCATGATCCCTGGAGTTGTGTTGATATAGGGTCTATACTGCCATGCCATCATAACACCGTTCACATCACAATGATATGTGGTCCATGTGACAGCCCATCACATCAACCACATCTTGAGAGCAATGGAAGAAAGACACATGAAGGGTGAGCGCATAGGCACAACAAAGGCAAGGACAGAGAGGACCAAGACGGGTGAGAGCGATGGAGAAGCACACAATGTCCGAGTAATGAGGCAGAGGCTCAAGGAGTACAGAAGGAATGGAAATGAGACCATGGGGATGCAATGCATGGAGAAGAACAACAATGGAAAGTGACAGAGCAGACACACAAATCTTTAGCTCCAGGGCTATGGATTGCAAATCCGACACCAATACTTTTCTTAAAAACGTAAACAAAGTCAAGTCACCATACCAAATGGTCACGCATTATTCTCGCTAGGATATATTGTATTGATACCAGATGCCCCTTCTACCCATTTCTTAGCTTTGAATTAGTGTTTCTTGAAGAGCTTGTGGTGCGTGGAGATCCTGTGGATTCTGAATAGCTGAAGGTATCGGAATTACAGATCACGTGTTGACAAAGCAGGAGAGGTCATGGTTCTGGTGTGATGATTCAAATTTTATTCCAACAAGACCCTTCTGCTGAACAATTTACTAGGCATGAACAGCAGAGTGAAGTGCAAACACTTTGCCCCTCCGTTGCATAATCTGTCCTTGGCATCCATGATGGTCTAGTGATGCTCGGCCTGCAAGGCTTCTGAGCACCAGGACTCCTAGAGTTCCCACACACATAAACTTACACGGGCTTTTAATAGTTTGCGTCAGATGCGTTCGAACAGCCCTGGATTTGGTGAGCATTGAGGTAAACCTTCTTACTGAAACATTTCCCACATTCTGGGCACGGAAATGGCTTATCCCCGTTGTGGATCTTTCTATGGGCGAGAAGGTTGGAATAATTTGTGAAACATCTCCCGCACTCTGTACAGGAAAACGGTTTCTCTCCGGTGTGGATCCTCATGTGAGCAAGAAGTCTCGGTTTCTCTATAAAGCATTTCCCGCACTCAAAACAGGAAAACGGCTTCTCTCCCGTGTGAATACGTTCATGGGTGATAAGGTAGGCCTTATGCCGGAAGGATTTGCCGCACACCGAGCAGGAGAAAGGCTTCTCTCCCGTGTGAATCTTCTGGTGGGTATTGCGTCCCGACCTCTGTCTGAAACATTTCCCGCATTCGGAACAAGAGAACGGCTTCTCGCCCGTGTGAATCCTCTCGTGGGATTTCAGCGTGGCCTTCAGCTTGAAGCTTTTGCCACACTGAGAGCAAGGGAACGGCTTCTCCCCGCTGTGTACCATCTGATGCCTGCGAAAATATTTCAGCTTGTGGAAACATTTCCCACACGAGCAAGAGAGCGAATTCTCACCCTGACAGGTCCTGTTGCGTCTGACGAACCGTGGCTTCTGGTGGAGACACTGATGGCTGAGGAGGTTGGCTTTACTGCTGAACGTTTTCCCACATTCTGGGCAAGACGTCTTCTTGGCATCATGATGGGTAACAAGATCTGAAGTGGTGTCTGACGCATCGTGGGTCTGGAAACTGTCGAACATGCTGTCGATCGCCTGTCTTTGTTGGTTGATCAGTTCTAGGCTCTGTGCCAGACGCGATTTACTGTCCGCTTTCTTCTTCATCAAAAGATGTCGGGAAGAGCGCTGGATTTGTGGGTTGGTGGAGTTTGTTTCCTCGTACGAGCCGGTTTTCTCCTGAGACGTAGATGCATATGCTGCTTCTCCGTGTTCTTCAGGTGGATAGTAAAGGTCCCTGTATGCCAACGTTCTTTCACTGCGGGAGGCGGATTCCTCCTTGACACAACCAGAAGTAGTTTCTGTTTGGGTTTGCTCCACTGACGTATAAATGTCACTGTCCGAGAGATTCTTTTCTTCGCAAGAGGACGATTCCTCCTCTTTAATATGAACGGAGATATACTCCGAACCATATGACGTGTGCTCATGAATTCCTTCATCGCAGGAGATCGAGTCTTCAGATATGGGAGTGGGGTCACATCCCTGGGCATGATCGGTGGGCGAATACACATCTCTGTGGTTTTCTATGATGGACAAGTCCGACTCATCCTGAATAGGTGTAGACAGATATTCAGGGTGTTCCATGTGGCGATAAATGTCACTCTCCATCAGCTCCCTTTCTTCGTATAAAGATCCCTTGTGTCTGACAGGTTTACTCTTCCTTTTCCTTTGTTTATTCACGGTCACAGGCTTCACTGTCTGATTATCTGCCATTTCCCCGTCTTCGGGAGCTACGGTGGAAAATCCATCAGCTTCAGGTCTGTCCACGGACTCGTCTAATGGAGAGGAAACACAAAATACATTCCTAGAGTTAAAGGGCTGTTTTTCTGAACTCATTGGGGCCCTATTCTGACCTTGGCGTAAACTTAACTCCTTAAACTAGAATGGCTCTGAGGAGTTCACAATGGCTCTGGTTAAGCCACGGTCAGAACAGGGACCATGGTGTTCAATACATGGCCGTGGATCGAAAGGTTCATGTATCAGGCCTGCCAGGATTTGCTGCACAGATATAAAAACTACCTGCAGACCCAGGACATTAAGGTTTCTTCTTGTTACTTTTTCTAGGTGAGCTATTACCAAGCCATGCTCCTTATTGTGCCAAAAATCATGGCTGGTTGTAGTCTAACCCAAGAATATTCTGAAAACATAATCACATCCACGTCTACCAGGTTCCAGGACCTCTGGATGAGATATTAAAAGGTCCTTGGAGGTTTACGAGAAGAGGTCCTCTCCACTTCAGTAGACATGACGGCTACTCCTGAGAGAATTCAATACTGTGCCAGTCTATCTGGAGAATTTGGCTTTGTGGTTAGATTTACAAGTGGTTTCATAGCAACTTGTACAACAAAGCTTTCTTGATGTGGTCAAGGTGATTGGCTTTAGAGACGTATGGTAACTTTAATCTGACAGCACAGACCTGCCTGATCCAGAGAGACAGATTCTAATCCGGTCTCATTTTCTAAAAACCCACTTGACCAAATTATAGTCGGTGGACACTCGCTCACATATTTAATTTGGAAGAACATCAAGCAGGTTTAAACTATATTTTTACACCCACACACACACACGTTATGTCTCTTACCAAGGGAGCTGATAGGCTGGTCAGTCTCCAGCATCGGGTTCATCGGAGGTTCCTTGTGTCCTTCTAGATACTCCCAAACCTACACAGAAACCACAGTGAAAAGCATTAACACACACACCTTCTCTCCTGAGCTCAAACAATAAAATACACTACTTTCTCCAAGATTATAGTGACAACCTCTAACCTCTTCACGGCTACGGTCGCGTTATCTTCAAAAGCACCATCAGATACCCAACATTACTACCTCAATCTGGATTTACTCTGAAGCCCGTTTGCATTCCTCCAGTGTACCTAGATTTACAGTACGTCACCTGTCATGCCGGATGTAACTCCCTTCAATGGAGAATGAAAAGCCTCCTCCTATACATTTGGAGATTATATATAGTGACACATGGCCAGTAGAAACAGATCTTTCCTGGCTGTTCATAAGCAGGAATGTAAACCAGACAATCTGATATCCAAGGACATTTAAATGATAAAAGGTTAAACACGTGGCATTCACGGCTGACAGAAGTTGTTTGAGCAGTCTCACCTTTCCAGTCAGCAGATGGATGATCTTGTTAGTCAGTTCCAGGATCTTCTGCTCGTTGCCCCTCTCGGGTATCTGTGAGTGAGGTGGAGTCATATTGCCAGGGCTCTGCGTATGACTTGGACCATCGAATGCGACAACGTGGCAGCCTTTTGGTGAAGGATACCCGGGTCTCTTCACAACAATGTAATCCTGAACACAGAACCGTAAAATTACCAGCGCTGATACAGACACAATAAATACCAAAAATCTGTGTAACGTCACAGTAACAGGAAGTCGAGATTGTCACACATTATAAATGCATAGATCCTCAATCACAGGGTGGAACGACGGGTCTAGACAGGTTTGACATTTCAGTATTTTATTAGGTGAAGGCACAAGAGCGGACAGGTAACAAGGCAGTGTCCAAAAAGTGCATCATATACCTATAAAAGCAGAAAAAACATCCAAGCATCTCAAAAAAGCAGTAAAAAAAAATAAAAAAAAAAAAAAATTAAACATTGCCGGTGGGTGCAGTAAGGACTAAAATTTAGAGGCCCATTCCACAAGCCGTAACTTGTCTGAAGACACCCCCCCCGAAAGAAACACATGTATCCCCCCCCTGCCAAGACAAGAGCACAAAAATCCTAATCCAGGGGTTCAAGTGAAAGAGCCCACACTCCAGGAGTGAAGGGCTGACAAAGCTACACAGGGCGCCCCCAGGAGCAGTGGCATTCAAACATAACGGTGTGCGGGGGGCAAGGTCTAGACAGGTTTACAAACACACACACACACTTTCTGAAACAGTAAATATACAACAATTTGTTTAAACTAGGTGTTTGTGTATATATATATATATATATACACACACACACACATACATATTCCTTTTTTGTTTAGATTTTAGCTAGACATGTTTGATTGTGTAGGTTTGGTCATCAATGCTCATGGTATGCAAGGCCTACACTAAACCACAACAAACAAACCTGCCCCCAGGGGTATAAAACAGGTGAATGTGCCTCCCTGACATCTGTGTGTGTCTGAAAACAAACAAGAACCGCAATAAACAGTAAAATCATATATATATATATTAAACACCTGAGAAAGACGATCTAACCTGTTCCTCCTGAACAGACTAGAACATTACCGGGACCCCTCACCTCTCCAGTCAGCATGTAGTTCACCTCCAGGGTGAGATCCAAGATCTTCACTTCCCCACTTGCGTCTGTCATCATAAAAATCTATGAAGGGAGCAAGATATGGACCAAAAATCTGAATATGCTATCACTGAAAGAAAAGAAACAGAATATATGACAACGCACAGCTGACATGATATATACACAGGGCAGGGGGTGTATATTTACCTCAAACACAGTATAGACACAGGGTGGGGGGGGTGTATATTTACCTCACACACAGTATATACACGGGGGGGGGGGCAGGGGGTGTGGAAATTTTAAAAAAATCTACTTGTCCAACGGACTAAGTGGTAGTCCAATCTACTTGTCCTGATAATTTCAACAAAATAGTGTTTAGAGGTCTTTATTCATAACAGCGCGCACATAATGAGAGTTAGAATGCAAGCTGTATTAATTAAATACATATAAAATTACTGCCAATTTAATCCGAATGGTATCATGCCCAGACACATATACAGAGACCTCAGACCAAATCATGCCCACAGATATAGACCTCAGACCAGATAATGCCCTCATAATACATGTTCAGACCAGACCCTCTAATTGCTAGGCATGCAGGCTGGCCGTGGCTGAGCAGTGTCGGCAGCTCAGCTAAGCTCCGCCCCCGGCAGGGTGACGTGATGTAGGTGGGAGAGATCTACAGCACACTGTGCCGCAGCTCCTGCTCCTCATCGCTCCGCATCGCTCCGCTCAGTGAGAGAGAGGAAGGAAAGTTTGTGAGAGTGGGCGTTCCTTCCACTCTCTGCACTCAGTGTACAAAGCGCGGGACCGCGCTTTGTATCCCGACAGCGCTCGTGTGCCGGGAGCAGTCCGGCGGACTTCTTGCCCGCCGGACTACATCTCAAAAATATCTACTTGTCCGGATCTTCATGTCCCAGGCGTCGGGCAATATAATTTCCACACCCCTGGGGGGGGGGGGGGTGTACATTTACCTCACACACAGTATATACACAGGGAGGGGGGGGTGTACATTTACCTCACACACAGTATATACACAGGGAGGGGGGGGTGTACATTTACCTCACACACAGTATATACACAGGGAGGGGGGGGTGTACATTTACCTCACACACAGTATATACACAGGGAGGGGGGGGTGTACATTTACCTCACACACAGTATATACACAGGGAGGGGGGGGGTGTACATTTACCTCACACACAGTATATACACAGGAGGGGGGGGTGTACATTTACCTCACACACAGTATATACACAGGGAGGGGGGGGGTGTACATTTACCTCACACACAGTATATACACAGGGAGGGGGGGTGTACATTTACCTCACACACAGTATATACACAGGGAGGGGGGGTGTACATTTACCTCACACACAGTATATACACAGGGAGGGGGGGTGTACATTTACCTCACACACAGTATATACACAGGGAGGGGGGGTGTACATTTACCTCACACACAGTATATACACAGGGAGGGGGGGTGTACATTTACCTCACACACAGTATATACACAGGGAGGGGGGGTGTACATTTACCTCACACACAGTATATACACAGGGAGGGGGGGTGTACATTTACCTCACACACAGTATATACACAGGGAGGGGGGGTGTACATTTACCTCACACACAGTATATACACAGGGAGGGGGGGTGTACATTTACCTCACACACAGTATATACACAGGGAGGGGGGGTGTACATTTACCTCACACACAGTATATACACAGGGAGGAGGGGGTGCACATTTACCTCACACACAGTATATACACAGGGGGGGGGGTGTATATTTCCTCACACACAGTATACACACCTGGGTCTCCCCGCACTGTATCCACTGACTTTCCGATATTATTCAGCTATACGGCTCCTCGGGCGTATTGACGACCTCTGATGATCACTTCCAGGTCACGTGACTTGCAGCTCTTCCGTAATCCTCTGTCGTCACGAGAGCAACATCCTGCATTCTGATTGGAGTACTTTGTTCTGTTGTCGTTGCACGCCGCGACCATCTTTGTTTCGGGCAGATCATTTATTTGTTCATATGGAGAGTGAGGGCAGAGTTAGCTTTTGCTGAAACCACACCTAATTATTTGTTTTTCTTGACCATTATTGACAGTCCTTCTCTAGGAAGTATCCATACATTACAACTGACCATTTAATGGAGAGTGTAGAGACACAGTATAGAGGAACATCCCCTCCCCCTCTCTATTGTCTGAGCCCTTTATCTGCATATTGTACCTACACATTTGTCAAGTCATTGTTTTTGTGTACAACAACATGAATCTGTCTTCTGATTGGCCCTAAAGGACACAGACACCTCTGTCACCCTCTTCACCTAATGTCCATCCATATAGTCAGGGTGTGCGGGTGTCTTTTTGGGGGCTCCTTTTATATACATACTCACCACCCTTAACATACTTGAAAACAAGAGCAATCGTAACATTCTTCCTGTTAAAATACTTTCTCAAAAAATATATATATTTTCAGGGTGTGTAGTTGTCGTTTTAGGGGCTCCTCTATATATTCAGGCGGTGCGGGTGTGTTTTTAGGGGAAGATACATGTATACCCTGACACAGACCCCCAGAATCATGTATACTGTCAAGTTCCTGAACCGTGCCTTGACAGCCCCTCTTCAAGTGTTGTGCATCTCAGAACCAGCTCTGAGATTCCTGCATACAACTGGTTAAAACGCACACACAGTTATTCAGAGAGCGGTGAAAACCAGGAGAATGACTGGAGAGGTGAAAATTCTAGGTTAAAATAGCCAAACTAGAAAAATTCCCCCATTTATCTCACTTTCCAAATTGGCTATTTTGACCTAGAATTTAAAATTCTCCAGTCATTCTCCTGGTTTTCACCTCTCTCTGAATAACCCTGTAGGTCATAATAGCTGATTTGCAAAGTGATTCACATGGCTTGGAAGAAATCTCACTCTGAGAAGTTCCTTCTTCGCTCATACACAACTGCCCTTCACGTCGCCAAACATACTTCTCCTCTCTTAGACTGTTCTCAACCTTCAACTCGCTCCTCTACCTGCCTGCGCCACCTCCCCCATCCGACCTCAGCGCCCAAGATCTCGCTGACTTCATAAAGAAAACACTCACAATCCGTAACAGTATCCCAGCACAAGCATACAGCACTTCCCCTCCCCCAGCCAACCCCACCTCAACTCAGCCTCTTTGCCCCAACCACAGAGGATGAGGTCCATGCTCTACTGTCTTCTTCACGCCTCACTACCTGCCCACTAGACCCTATCCCTTCACACCTACTATCTTCTCTGTCCTCATCTATCACTCCTGCTCTTACTCACATCTTCAACCTATCCCCTTCTTCTGACACACAAATCAAATCAAAATAAGCTTTATTGGCAGGACCAAATACATTTTAGCATTGCCAAAGCATATGGGGAGGTTATATTGGGTGGAGGGGGGGGGGGGGTAGTGGGACATCTTTCTTTCTTCCACAGCCCGGCCACACACTCACATCACCCTCTGCCACCGTGCTTGCTCCTGGACTCTGCTGTCCCACCCAGTGCTGGTCAGAAATTTGTAGCTTACTTTCCAGCTGCTTCCACTTTGCAAATCACCCTAATTAACCCAAGGTTCTAGCCCTTCCCATGATATGTTAATCTGTATATTTGTGTTTTGTTTTTAATATCTTGCATTTTATTACTTTGTATTTCTGTAACAACTGTAACCACTCAATGTTCTCGAACCCAGGACATACTTGAAAACGAGAGAAATCTCAATGTATCCTTCCTGGTAAAATCCTTTTCAAATAAATAATATATGGGGGAATGGGCAAGTCCATGGACATTATCAGGGGTAAGGGATAATGTGAAGGGGATGGGGGTGAGTCCGTGTTGGGGATTTATAAGTCCAGGATCTCTCATGTTCCTCTCAGTCTGTGACATTCTGCGACGTATTGGGCAGATATTTTCACCGCCGGCTCCTCTTCTCCCAGTATGATGTGGAGTTTCCTCGTCTCTTCTATAGAGGTGAAGTCCGGGATGAGAGCGGAGAGTCTGGAAGTGAGTTTCCCTCAGTGCTGAGTACTTGGGGCACTGTAGGAGGAAGTGGACCTCATCTTCCAGGGCCCCCTGGTCACAATGCTGGCACAGTCTATTCTCCCTGGGCTTGTAGGTCTGTCTATGCCGCCCTGATTCAATTTCCAGGCTGTGGGCGCTCAGTCTGTACCGGCGCAGGATTTGTCTGTCCTTGGGGTCTTGTAGTAGCTCCAGGTATGGGGCCAGTTTGTATTCCCTCTGTAAGGATTGGTAAATGGTGAGTTTCTGGGAGTTTGCTATATCATGTCTCCATTCTCTGATATAGTTTTCCCTGGAATCATTAATTAGGGCCTTTATTTGATATTTTGTCAGGTTGCCTTCATGGGGGCTTTGGATGATCAGGGTGGATATGAGTTGTTGCAGCCCACATGGTTTGGGGTGGTCCTTGTTGGCCAGTAGGGCTTTATGGTGGTATGAGTGGAGGCTGCTGATGTTTAGGTGGTCCCAGTATGATAGCGCCCTCTTCTGTACCTCAAGAAGTAAGGGGAGTCTGCCCAGCTCGGCCCGGCAAGCATTGATAGAGGTGCTCCGATGGACTTGGAATATTTCTGTTGGGCTGGTGTCCCATTTGGGTTGGTCAGGGTAGGTGATGGGGCCCCAAACTTCACTGCCATAAAAGGAGGATTGGAGTGATGACGCTATCAAAGATATTAAGCCAGACTCTTACAGACGGTTTTAGTTTGTAGAGGTTTCTCCTGATGGCATAGAAGGTTCTACACACCCATTCTCAAGAAACCCTCCCTCGACCCACATTCTCCTGAAAACTACCGTCCAGTTTCACTACTTCCACCAGCGTCAAAACCTCTAGAAAGGGGGGCGGAGTCTGGACGCCGACCGAGCCAGACGCATGGTGTAGGAGCTCCCGCACCTAGCTGTCAAAACGGAGCATAGCAGCAGCACACAGATCAATCGGACCCACCATTTCAACCCCCCTTACCGGGAGCATGCCGGGGACCACCCGAGGTGGCAAAAAACAGGATCCCCCGACCCAGTGGTGGCGCCAATTTTCCAGCGCCGCGGCCTGGAAGACAGCCAAGATGGCGGCCGGAACCGCAGCGCGGAGACAGGCTTGGACTCGGATCCAGGGGGGTCCCAACCAGCGTCTAGAGCTGATATTACTCAGATTTTGGCCAGGATGGGGGACATGCAGGCGAGTCTGGCGATGGACATAGCCAAAATAGCCAAGGAGGTACGTGCGGAATTGAGGGCCTTGGGCCTACGCATTGGGGAACTGGAGGAGGGCACAGGGGACCTCGTGGCGGCTCACAATACGCTGGCGCGCACGACTGACACATTATCTCACCGCATGGACCGTTTGGAACTTGCCCTTGAGGATGTCGCCAATAGATCCCGCCGCAACAACATACGCCTGCGGGGATTGCCCGAGTCTATACAGACGCGTGAGCTACACGAGACGGTGTTGGGCCTTCTTAAACGCTTGGTTCCGGAGGTGCCCCCGGCCAGGTTATTCATGGACAGACCCCGGCGGTGATATTTTTATTTTATTTTTCTTGCCCACATGGTACCAGGTGGCTGCATTAGTTGAGTTGTGAATGTTCACCAATTACCATATAACCCAGTAATGTTAGGCTATCAATGTTTATGCTAATGGTGGGGATACTGTAGTTGTTGTAAAGTTTCGTAGCACTGTATTTAGATCGTTTTTTCATGCTCCGTTGCTTGATCGGTGACGTCCGTTCTGCGATCCTACTGGTCTTCAACCAGGGTCGCGTCTCCTTTCTGACCATCCCCATGGTCGTTCTGGCAATGGATAAGTCCGGAAGATTTTTCTCTCATTTTTTCTTTTATGTGTCTTCTTCTTTTCTATCCTATTTTCCTCCCCTTCCTCACCTCCCAGTCACTTGTCCTTCTGATCCCTCTATCTTCCTTCCCCCCAACTGGGTCCTCAGGGGTGCCGCCCTGCCCTGTGTACCTGTTCTGGCCTGCCCGTGGCGTTCCCCTCCACTCCACTCATGATTCCTGATTGCCATATATTGTCCCAAAATGTTAAGGGACTGAATTCCCCTACGAAGAGGAGATTGGTCCTCCGAGAACTAAAATGCGCACAATGTCAGATAGCGTTCCTGCAGGAAACACATTTTGCCCGGGCACGCCAGTTCAGCCTCACAGACCGTACCTTCCCTCGTTCCTTTTTCGCTTCCTGCACCGGTAAGCGTCGGGGGGTTGCGATTCTATTGCATAAATCATGCCAGATCACGGTTCAACATGTGGACAGAGATGATGAGGGCAGATATATTCTGATTCGGGGGACTGTTAATAATGCGGCTATCTCTTTGTTGAATGTCTATGCCCCCAACACCCCGGAAGATTCTTTCTGGGCCCACCTTGCGACGCTCCTACAGCTAACGGAAGGTTCCTTCCTGATCATCGGGGGGGACTTTAACGCAGCCCCTGCGCCAGCAATTGACAGGAAATCCAGAGCACTAGGTACCAGAACTGCGGTATCTCCTCAGGATGCGCTGCTAGCTCGGTTTATACACAATGCGCAGCTGCTCGACGTTTGGCGACTCCATCACCCTGGTGACCACGATTTCTCCTTTTATTCCCACCCTCACTCCTCATACTCGAGGATAGACCTGTTTTTGTTGCCAGCCAGGACGATCCCATTGACTACCCACACAGCGATCGGCTCAATTAGTTGGTCGGATCACGCGCCCATGTCTGTATGGGTGAGACTACCAGGAACTCACCCGGGTTGGTCCTGGCGCCTCAATTCTTCCATATTACAATCGGCTGCAGTGATGGAAGAAGTGTCTGCCCATCTGGACAGATACTTTGAGGAGAATGACCTGGACGATATTGGACCTGTGTCACGGTTAGGGATGGTACCGGGGTGGCACCAGGGGTGTGGAGAGTATGAGCCCAGCGTGCAGTGGTCTGCACAAATAAACAGAGGATAAGGGTAGAGGAGGGTGGATGAAATATGATGACTGACCAGGTTGATTGCAGAGGATGATGGGGATGATGGTAGTAATTTGCAGGAACCAGAAATGGGGAATCAGGATCAGGTAGCAACGTAGCAAGGATGTTCACTCTTCGTGAGCATTAGCCGTAATGAACCAGCAGTGAGTGTGTGCGGGGCTGAGCCCTTTATTTCGTGTGTCACGTGTTTTGTGTTTAACTTTTGCACTGCTGGATGCTGGTTGCTGGCTGCAGGGCAGGAACAGGATGGAAGTGAACCACCGGGGGGGGTTTCAGGATGGTGGTAGCCATGGGGCATGACAGTACCTCCCCCTTCAGGTCACGCTCCGAGTGACCAAGGATGGCAGCAGGACTGCCCATGACCAGGCACGGGTCACTCTGGTGGGTGCTGGGACCAGTAGTCGTCACACCACTGGAGGGCAGAACGGTGGTCAGGAGTGGTGGTACAGGGTTGGGCACGTGCCTTCCTCTGACGCCGTCGTGCCTTGGTCTTGGTCTTCTTGGAGGCAGCAGACATGTCAGGAATGAGAGTACCCATGTACCCAGATGGCACTCTCTCTTCGGTGTCTTCAATCTCCCTACGCCGGAGTAACCCCTTTTCGAAGACGTCAAGGTCTCTGCGATGCACCACCGTCCCATTCGAAGCAGTGACTCGGTCCTCTGGTGATGGGTCAGCTGATGCTTCAGGAATGAGGGTGCCCACGTAATTGGATGGCACCAAGGTGGGTACAGCGTAGATGCCCTGCACCGTATACAAAGCTGGATCCTCAGGTAAGGAATCTGGAGCAACAGGAGTGTCCCTGGAACGTCTGGCGTTGGCGATAGAGGGCGAGAGATAGGAGGTAGAGTCACCATTGAATCTTGTGCCCACATAAGAAGATGGCATCGGGGTAGGTGTCTCTTCCAGGTCTCCCGGTTCCACTTCTGATTCATCACCAAGGGAAGGATAGTTGAACAGCCAGGACTCACTGCCCTCATCCTCCTCTTCTACCACCTCCTCACCATAACCCCACTCAAGATCATCGCTGGATGAGGAGCAGACATTACGCCACCCCTTGATGGAAGCATCGAACCCCAAAGACCCCGTATACTGACCTGGAGGTCCTTTGGAGCGTCGGGCTGTCGGACGTGGTACATTCTCTTCACATTCAGATAGGGAGGAAGCATAGGAAGACAGCAGTGGATCGTGCTGGCTGGGAGTGATGGGAATAGGTACGCCTGGAACCTGTATATACATAACGTCCATCGGCTCCGGTTCTATGGATGCATCATCAAAGTCCATGGGGGTGTCGCTGACCTCTAAAGACGTCACATGCCTGGGTACAGTTTGTCTGGGGACAGGTGTAGGTGCATGAATTGTTCGAGGTGCAGGTTTGGGTTCAGGAAATCTCTTGGGGGCCGGTCTGGGTAGGGGTACCGGCTTAGGAACGGCAGGTCTCATAGAAGCAGTTGTATACACAGTGGCTGTAGCAGGCCTGGAAGCCTGGGGCTGCTTCGGAGATCTACGCACCTGAGCGTGCTTGGAAGTTGCAGCTGGCTTGGAAACCGGTGCTGGCTTGACAAACGCTGATCTGGGGGGTTTTTCTGGGCAATTCGATATCCAGTGCGATCCTGCCCCGCAGTACAGGCACAAATTACTATTTTGTCTCCTGACACGCTCTTCAGGAGACAGGGGATCATGGCGTTTATTTGGAGGAGCGCACACCTTAGTTGAGGTGCCCAGAAAAGTTTGCAGCATTTGCACCAGGGAATCAGCCAGGTTCTTGAATAGCTCCTGGAAGGTGGTCTTCAGTAGCTCCACCATTAAGTGCAGCAATGCGGGCTCATTTGTATTGGGCTGGTTCATTCTGTTACGGTTAGGGATGGTACCGGGGTGGCACCAGGGGTGAGGAGAGTATGAGCCCAGCGTGCAGTGGTCTGCACAAATAAACAGAGGATAAGGGTAGAGGAGGGTGGATGAAATATGATGACTGACCAGGTTGATTGCAGAGGATGATGGGGATGATGGTAGTAATTTGCAGGAACCAGAAATGGGGAATCAGGATCAGGTAGCAGAGTAGCAACGTTTTGCACTGCTGGATGCTGGTTGCTGGCTGCAGGGCAGGAACAGGATGGAAGTGAACCACCGGGGGGGGGGGGGGTTTCAGGATGGTGGTAGCCATGGGGCATGACAACCTGACTCCTTGTGGCTGGCCCATAAGGCGGTCATACGAGGCCACCTGATACAGATTGGTAGCAGGCTGAAGAAGGAGAGGACGCGTCTGCTGGTGGAACTTCAGGAAAGTCTGGCTGAACGGGAAACAGCACACAAGTCCTCTCACTCTCAGGCTGATTTTGACGCCCTTGCAACAGTACGCCAGGAACTTCGGTCTGCCCTATTGACAGATGTGGCCCGGTCCTTAGTAGGCTTGTGCACCGATTTTTTTTTTTCGGTTCGATTCGATTTTTCGGATTTTTAAACTTTTCGATTCGGCTCGTTTCGACCGATTTCTGTTTCGATTCGGTTCAACTTGTTTTTCGTGTACATTTTTTCGGAATTTCGACCATTTTTCGTATTTTTGTGTCACTTAGCTCGTTTTTTGTATCGACTTTTCGTATTTTCGGAAATTTTCGTTTTTTCGGAACGTCTGTTCTCCTCGTTTCAAAGCAATAAATTTCGATTTGACACATTTCAAGTACATTCGAAAATTCCGAAAATATTTCGTTTCGGCTCGGAAAACTTTTCGGATCTGCCATTTTCGGATCTAAAAATTTTCGGAAAATCGGCCGCATCCGAAAACACAAATCGGGAAATTTTGTGAAAATTCCGAAATTCCAAAACCCGAAACGCACATCCCTAGTCCTTAGCTTGGACCAGGCGGACCTTTTATGAATACTCTGACAAGGCACACACTATGTTGGCGTGCAAATTGAGGAACCAAACTAGATCCAAAATGGTTACCTCGGCCCATACGCCCCAGGGTTTGATCACTACTATCCCTAGCGAGGTAAACCAGATCTTTACTGCATACTTTGAGCAATTATACAACCACTCCCCGGATCACTCCCTCCAAAATCCGGACCATGTGCGGGAGGTGCGGGAGTTCCTGGCCTCATGGAGGGGTCCAGAGCTCCCTCCCCTCTTGCTGGAGGGGCTGGGATCAGAGGTCTCGGAGGCCAAAGTTGCTTCAGTGATTAAACAAATGAAACCCCATAAGGCCCCTGGTCCGAACGGTTTCACAGCTTTTTATTATAAAACGTTCTCTCCCCACTTGAGCAAATATCTAGTTAAACTATATAATGGAATTTTGGAGGGGGGGCCGGTGCCCCCGGATTTCCTCCGATCCGATGTGATTTTGATTCCTAAAGAGGGCAAAGACCCTTCCTACCCCCACAATAATAGACCAATATCTCTATTGAATGTTGATAAGATATTTACGAAAATTCTGGCCAACAGACTGGGTGCAATTCTCCCTCCATTATTCACCCAGACCAGGTCGGGTTCATTCCCACGAGGCAGGCATACGAAAATACAAGGAGAAACGTGGTCCTGATCGAGAGAGCTCGCGAGAGCTCGCGAGACAGGGACGCCTTCTCTGCTCTTCTCTCTGGATGCGGAGAAGGCGTTCGACAGGGTGGGCTGGCCTTACTTGTTTCACCTACTGGAGCATTGGGGTTTTCCCCCTAGCTTTTGCGCAGCTATCCGGGTCCTTTATGACTCCCCATTACGAAAATAATCACCACGGGGGCCTCCCCGGAATCCTTCTCCATAGGTAAAGGAACACGGCAGGGATGTCCCCTGTCACCCATGCTCTTTGCTCTGGCCCTTGAGCCCCTGCTGGATAAATTACGGTCCTCCACGTCCATCACGGGTTTACAAGTTGGTGGGGAGGAATTCCTGGTGTCAGCGTATGCGGACGACCTTCTCCTGACCATCACGGACCCAGTCCAATCTGTGCCCCATTTGCTTTCCCTTCTTCGCGATTTCTCGGAAGTTTCCAGGTTTAAGATCAATATAGATAAATCTCGCGCGATGCCAGTAGGAATACCGAAATCAGAGGTCGAGCGGTTGTGTATCCTTACGGGGTTTCAATTCTCCACCTCCTCTCTCACATATCTGGGAGTGAAGCTGACCAGTGATCCCGCAGCCCTGATTAGAGCCAACTATGATGTACTGATTCAATGTCTTATAGCTGATATGGATACGTGGGATGCCTTTAATGTCTCCTGGGTGGGTCGTATTGCTAGCGTGAAAATGAATCTACTCCCTCGAATCCTATACCTTTTCCAAACCCTCCCGGTGCCTGTCCCTCCGGCCTCATTGGCGCATCTACAGTCCCATGTGGACCGGTTCATCTGGCATAATAAACGACACAGGGTGGCAAGAAGGGTGTTACATAGACTGAGGGCGGTGGGAGGTTTGGGAGTTCCAAGTTTGTTACAATATTACCATGCTGCCCAACTAGCACAGTTTGTTACCTTTCATGCACCACCTGGTACGCACCGTTGGGCGAACTTGGAGTTGCATCTCTTTGCTCCTGAGTTGCCGCAATTCTATTTTTGGCTTCCCAAAACCTATCGTCCAATCCTTCGCTCCACCTGCACTGCCACCATTAACTCTCTACAAATTTGGGACATTGTGAACCGTCGCTCCACTTTTGCTAAATAACGTTCTGCTATGATGCCCTTCCTCCTCAATCGGAAGTTTCCACCGGGCCTGTGCCCTCGCCCTTTTGCAAATCTGGAAGACTTGGGCCTTCAGAGGATCCACCACCTCTACTCAGCGGGTGCACCGCTTCAGTTTGCGGACATTCAACACAGAGGTCCAGTTGGACCGGCGGACTTCTTTCGCTACTTACAGGTTATGGATTATGCGCGGACGCCAGAGGTCCGTATGGCCGCCACGTCCTCCTTGATGGCGTTTGAAGCTCGCTGTAATGACGCTCGCATCACGAAATCGATGATCTCTTCGTTATATGTATCCCTTTGTTCAGGCTCTCCGATATGGGGGGACCCAACTTATGTCGCATGCTGGGAGAGAGATGTGGGGGATGCCCTGCCCAGTGAAGAATGGGAGGATATTTGGGACAACGTGGCACACTGCTCCATCAACGTGGCCCACCAGGAACAGGCTTACAAGATGTTGTTTTGCTGGTATGTTACCCCCTCACAGCTTTCTCACATGGACGGGGCTTCCTCTGACTTATGCTGGAGAGGTTGCGGCATTAAGGGCTCGTTTTACCACATGTGGTGGACGTGCCCCCTGATACGGCGCTTTTGGCATCAGATTCATGTCCTCATCCAAGAGATCCTGCAGTGTGGAGTGGCTTTCGACCCATGGATATTCCTTCTTCACCGCACCCAGGAAGCCCTATCGAGACCAGAGAATAAGCTGTTGCATAAAATGGTCTTGGCGGCTAGAAGAGCGGTGGCCCAAGGATGGAGATCTATGTCCCTTCCGTCTCTGGCACAAGTGCACCTTCGGATCAGAGACAATATGGACATGGACCGTTTATCGGCTCTTGTACATGACACCATGCCCCAACATAGTAAGATCTGGAACCCCTGGTTGGAATTTGATGTGGGTTGAGGGCTGGACTGTGTGATTTTCTGGCGGGTTGTGATGTCTGGATTTTTTACTCCTTTGGGGCGGCACCCTATCCCCTTCCCCCTCCTTCCCCTGTGGTCTCTTCCTCTTTCCCTTTCTTCTATGTTTGTGTTATCTTCGATCTTCTTATTATTTTCTCTTCTCCCCCCTCTTGGGGGTCCCTTCCCTGCGGTCTTCTGGCAGGGGCTTCTCAGGGCTAACCAGTAGCAGTCTTTAAGAATGTGTTATGGAAAAATAAAGAATTATATAAAAAAAAAAAACTCTAGAAAGACTAGTCTACGACCGCTTAACCCTCTTCCTATCCTGTAACTCCTTGCTCGACCCCCTGCAATCTGGCTTTCACTCCCAACACTCAAGACTAGAGATGTGCACGTGTTTTGTTTTTTTTCGTTTCGGTTCGGCACGTTCGGTTATTCAAAAGTTTAGTTTCGGATCGTGTCGGCCCATATTCGTTTCGGCTCGTTGTTTCGTATCGATTTTTGTTTTGTGAAATTGGGGAATTTCGGTCTTTCGGATCGTCTGTTCTCTTAGTTTCAAAAGGGTCCATCCTCGGATTTTCGTTTTGACTTTAGACGTATGGTATTTTGGATGCTCCGATATTTCGGTCAATACGGTAATTCTGCCTATTCGTTCCTTCGGACGTATCGGTTTTTATGAAGGATCCTGTTTTTTCTTATGAATATGCATTGCACAACTTTATTTAGGGAATTAGGGAAAAGCTAATTAAATATTTAAAATAAATATATTATTGATGCAGAAAGAAAGCACTGGAACAAGTGAAAAAAAGTGACTGACGATACGAAATCAGCAACGGAACCGAAACGGACTCAAAATCGTGAATAGAACGAAAATGACTTGCGATTCTACAAATTTCATGTCCATACGAAATAACAATTTTTTTTCATTTCGTATCGGGAAATATTTCAGATGGCGTGTATTTCGTTGCCGTTCCGAAACATCGGACGAATCCGAAGCACCGAATCAGCCCATTTCATGAGAAAAATGAATCGGTACAAAACGAAACAAAACGCACATCCCTACGAATGACCTCATCTCCGCTAAATGCAATGGCCCCTACTACATACTGATCCTACTTGACCTCTCAAATGCCCCTTGATACAGTCGACCATCCCCTCCTCATAGAGACACTCTTCTCTCTTGGTAAACTAAAAAAATGGTGGGAGCTGTGGCAATTGAGTTTTAATGTGGATAAGTGCAAGATAATGCACCTGGGACGTAAAAACCCAAGGGCTGAATATAGAATATTTGATACAGTCCTAACCTCAACATCTGAGGGTTGGGATTTAGGGGTTATTATTGCAGAGGATCTAAGGGTAAGTAGTCAATGTAATAGACATGCTTGCAGAATGCTTGGTTGTGTAGGGAGAGGTATTAGCAGTAGGAAAAGGGAAGTGCTCATGCCACTGTACAGAGCACTGGTGAGACCTCACTTGGAGTACTGTGTGCAGTACTGGAGACCGTATCTCCAGAAGGATATAGACATCTTAGAGAGAGTTCAGAGAAGGGCTACTAAAATGGTGTACGGCTTGAAGGAGAAAAGTTACCAGGAAAGGCTTAATGATCTTAACATGTACAGCTTGGAAAAAAGACGAGACAGAGGAGATATGATAGAAACATTTAAATACGTAAAGGGAATCCACAAGGTAGAGGAAGGGAGTATATTTAAAAGGAAACAAAGTAGCAAAACAAGAGGACATAGTCTTAGATTAGAGGGGCAAAGGTTTAAAAGTAACATCAGGAAGCATTATTTTACTGAGAGGGTTGTGGATACATGGAACAGCCTTCCAGTAGAAGTGGTAGAGGCTAAAACAGTGACTGAATTTAAGCAAGCATGGGATAGGCATAAGGCTATCCTAAACAAAAGATAAATCCAGGTAAAGTATCCATGTAATTGGGCAGACTAGATGGGCCGATAGAAACATATTTTCTTATCTGCCAACATTTTCTAGGTCTCTGTGGCCACACTCTCCTGGCTAATAATCGTACCTCTCTAATAGATACTTCTCAGTATCCCTTGCTGGCAATTCCTCCTCATTGGCTTTGTCAGTGTACCTTAAGGCTCTGTCCTGGGTCCTCTGTTCTTCTCATCTATACCTCCTCACTTGGTAAACTCATCACCAGATATGGCTTCAAGTATCACTTATACGCAGAAAAACCCAGATCTACCTCTCCAGTCCCGATCTCTCTCCCTCTGTTTTCTCTCAGGTCAGTGACTGTCCTCACTAACGCCGCTCCTCACTACCTGTCCTCACTAACGCCGCTCCTCACTGTGACGGAACCGTTCTCTTCCACCTGTCCTGACTCTCCAGATACCCCCTTGCCAAGATCAGCCCGGCCTCTGAGTTGCTTGGAGCTCAGTGCCTCGAGCAGCCTGCTCTGCAGCTCCAGATCTGCTTGATCTGAACCTCTGCCTTGGAGCCTCTTTGCATTTCCAGAAGGCCGCTCTGTGCCTTCTGAGGTTGAGTGTAGTGTAGTTGAAGGAGACACCAGGCGAGCTGTATGTTCCAACAGGATTCTCTCTTTATGGAAGATTTTTATACAAAATACAGCAATGCACATTCAAACATCCCACCCATCCCAACAGTTCTGATTGGTTGGTTCCAAGACCACTGTAGGTTTCCTTCAGGTCCTCTTCAGTTATAATTTGCATACCAAATAGTAATTTACATAATCTATTGTTCTAACACATCAGATTAAAGACAAACACTATCCCAGACTTCTTGAATCAAACATGCAGCCAGATAAGGGGAAAAGCTTTTTTGCATAAATCACACACTACTCAAACTTGTTTACTGGCTACAGAAAACACATTTACCTACAGAAATATAAGTATACTTAAAACTAAAGCTACGCAATTTACACTAAACTAATTTAAACTAAAACCAAACAATGTAAAATATATTTAAAAACACACAATATAATTGAACATAAAGTCTCTTGGAGTTTGGAGCGTGGAGCATTACGTCAGTTCCATGACACTCACTAACACCGCTCCTCACTACCTGTCCTCACTAATCACCAAACACACCCAGCCTATTCCCTAGGGTCCAACAATGACCTGCACCTGGCTTCCTCCATCATTACCTCTTCACATGCCAGATTGCAGGACTTTTCTCGTGCGGCTCCGACCCTATGGAAAGCGCTTCCTCGCAATATCAGACTGTCCCCAAATCTGGCTTCATTTAAACCCTCCCTGAAGACACTTCTGTTTAGGGAAGCCAACCACCTGACTCCATAACAAGACATCCGACGGACCCAAAAACGGTCCTCACCTCTTTCTGCATTAACTCATCACTGCAGCCCCCCCTGTTTCTAATCCCCTCACCCATTGAGATTGTAAATTCCTAAGGGAATAGGGCCCTCACGTCCTCCTGTATCTGCTGGCAGCAATACTGATCAGTCTCCTGTATGTATTGTAGAAATGTCCTGTCTTTACCCTTTGCATCTTTTGTACAGCGCTGTGGAATGTGTCTGCGCTTAATAAATATTTATGTAGCGCTACTCCCGCGAGAGCAGCTGAATTAGACGGGCCTTCTGTCTCACTCCAGTGAATACCCACCTCCACCTTCGGCGCCAAGAAATGCCAGGACAAGATTACTTTAAATAAAAGGGGGTTTATTAGGACTAGTGAGCAATCCCTTTGTAGGACAAAGTAATCAACAGTATAACAGTATTGAAAGGGTTAATTTAGCATTACTATTAAACTCAATAATGAATGAACAAGACGGCAATCTTTACCATACGTCAGTGCAGTTCGATTATCAACTATAATCAACGTATCCAATATCAGTAACCTATCTAAACCTTATACATTCTGCCTAACCACTGGCCAGTGGAAATTATACAAGCGTTCAAGATTGCTAGCGGTGGGGCCCTTGATTCTATTGTTGGGTACCTTTAACATGAAACCATATTTGTATTCCACAAATGAGAAAGAAATCTTCGCAAAGTGTCACAGAACAGCAAGATTTGTAACTGCAGCGATCCTCCTTTTAGCTGCAACTGTGCGGGCAGTAGAACTAGGCCAGACAATAAAGTTAGCAATATCAACTCACGCAGGATGGCTGAATACCTCCCTCAGTTTGGGCGGTAGCTCGATCGCTATCTCTTAGCCCTGGAATCACTCAAGGACAGCCAGATTTCTTCTCCGCTGAATGTACTCGGTTGCTCCCCCTGTCACTGGAACACACACGAAGGCAGACGGATCCCTTCTTCACTGGATGCACAAGGACAGCTGGATGCATGATCTGCTGGTACTGGCAACACGTGAGGGCAACTGGACCTCTCCTTCACTGAACGTACGAGGCAGCCTCTGGACGCACAATCCACCACATTGGACTGTTCACCTCAGCAGTCTCCCCTTCTCTCCCTTCTCCTTGCTCTGCACCTGCACTTCCACTCTTGGAAAACACCCCTTTCCTTAGGCACTGCTGGGAGGTGTAGTTCTCTTCCTGAGAAATTGCATAGGCCCTTTGTAATTGAGACTACATGTTCCAGAATCCTTTGCATCTTCCTGTCTTAACAGCTTCCTTTACCAGTGAAGAGAAAGGGAAAAAGGGAGGGGGGAAAAATACTCCGCAGCTGTGACAGGCTGTATGTCTGAGAAACACAATAGTACACACACAGTTCAAGTAGCCTGCGCTACATTTATTTTTAGGGATGCACCGATACCGATACTAGTATCGGTATCGGGGCCGATATTGCCGTTTGCACGAGTACTTGTTACTCGTGCAAACGGCCCAATACATCCCGCCGATACCGGAAGCCGGCGCTGGGCCGGCTTGCCGGTATCCGCGGGGCTGGGATGATGCGCCCGGCGGCCACGTGACCGCATCCCTGCCCAGAGACCGGAACTTCAGGAAGGGTGAGTATTTGGCGCGCCGGAGGGGATCGCTGGCCGCGTGCTTTACATGCACACGGCCAGCTTCCCCAGCGTTCGAGCTGGGGGCCAATCCATGAGAGCTGCGGGCAAATCCATGACAGCTGCGGGGCCAATCCATGAGACCTGCGGGGCCAATCCATGAGACCTGCGGGGCCAATCCATGAGACCTGCGGGGCCAATCCATGAGACCTGGGGGCAAATCCATGAGACCTGGGGGCAAAGCCATGAGACCTGGGGGTAAATCCATGAGAGCTGGGGGCCAATCCATGAGACCTGGGGCAAATCCATGAGACCTGGGGGCCAATCCATGAGACCTGGGGCCAATCCATGAGAGCTGGGGGCCAATCCATGAGACCTGGGGGCAAATCCATGAGAGCTGGGGGCCAATCCATGAGACCTGGGGGTAAATCCATGAGAGCTGGGGGCCAATCCATGAGACCTGGGGGCAAATCCATGAGACCTGGGGGCAAATCCATGAGACCTGGGGGCCAATCCATGAGAGCTGGGGGCCAATCCATGAGACCTGGGGGCAAATCCATGAGACCTGGGGGCAAATCCATGAGAGCTGGGGGCCAATCCATGAGACCTGGGGGTAAATCCATGAGAGCTGGGGGCCAATCCATGAGACCTGGGGGCAAATCCATGAGAGCTGGGGGCCAATCCATGAGACCTGGGGGTAAATCCATGAGAGCTGGGGGCCAATCCATGAGACCTGGGGGCCAATCCATGAGACCTGGGGGTAAATCCATGAGACCTGGGGGCCAATCCATGAGACCTGAGGGCCAATCCATGAGACCTGGGGGTAAATCCATGAGACCTGGGGGTAAATCCATGAGACCTGGGGCAAACCCATGTGAGCTGGGGCAAACCCATGTGAGCTGGGGCAAACCATGTGAGCTGGGGCAAACCCATGTGAGCTGGGGGCAAACCCATGTGAGCTGGGGCAAACCCATGTGAGCTGGGGCAAACCCATGTGAGCTGGGGCAAATCCATGTGAGCTGCGGTCAATCTCATATAAATTTTTATGAGGTCTGTTCCTATTGGAAAGCGTCACATGACATTAAATAAAAGTATCGGTACTCGGTATCGGTGAGTACTTTTAAAAAGTATCGGTACTCGTACTCGGTCTTAAAAAAGTGGTATCGGTGCATCCCTATTTATTTTTATAATTTTTAAAGGACCTTTTTGGTGATGTAGATATATTTTTACTGATCGCAATTAAGAGAATAAGAGGCTTCTTTTATGTCTTAGTTCAGTGGAATTCGCCATTGACAATTCGGCGGTTTTCGCTGGCGTTCGATATCTGAATTTAGGTGAAATGGAATTGCGCAAAGTATCGAAATCTCCGTGCTTTATGAATAGACCCTTGTGTTATGTGTCTCTCCGCGTCCTCCTGGACACATATGATCATTTCATGCTGAGGGAAGCCCTGTCCTGGAACATGTATGATTCATGAGGTTCCTGATGAAGGCGGGTCACGTGGGATTCCTCGGGTATCCATTCCACACACTGCAGGGGGCGCTGAGGAGCTCAGGTTCCCAACAACAGGCAGTGCTCAGGCAACAACATGTTATCTGGAAAGGGAGGAGCCACATGTCATTCACCGTGACGTGATCAGAGCGCGCAGAGCCTGTCACACACACACACACACTGCCCCTCCCGTGGGAAGCATACGGTGATCGGGACTTCTGCCCGGTTCCCGCCGTTAGGTCCCGCACATGTGAATCTGTTCTCGGTTTCCGGCGGGATGACCGGCACGCGCACCCGCTCCGTCCAATACTAGAGCAGAAACGGAGCCCACTGATCGCGGTGACGTCATATCGAGGCGCCGGAGGGCACAATCCTCAGGAAGCCGCGAAGTGTGGGTCACAGTGCCCTGGCGGCAGTACAGATTGTAGGGGGAGGTGAGTGACTGTGAAAAGGGAACGAGGGTTAGACCTACCAGAAAACCTGCAGGAATGACACACAGGGAGCCGGGGCATGCAGCGCATGGACACACAGGGAGCCGGGGCATGCAGCGCATGGACACACAGGGAGCCGGGGCATGCAGCGCATGGACACACAGGGAGCCGGGGCATGCAGGGCATGGACACACAGGGAGCCAGGGCATGGACACACAGGGAGCCGGGGCATGCAGCGCATGGACACACAGGGAGCCGGGGCATGCAGCGCATGGACACACAGGGAGCCGGGGCATGCAGCGCATGGACACACAGGGAGCCGGGGCATGCAGCGCATGGACACACAGGGAGCCGGGGCATGCAGCGCATGGACATATGGGGAGCTTGAGTGCATACAGCGTGCGTGGCAAGCGTTGATGGGGAGGTGAACGGTGCCCGGGCAAGCGCTGGGGGTGTAAGCCGCATCTGGAAACGCACAGGGTGCCCGTTGGTGTGAGCGGCACCTGGACACGCATGGGGTGCCTGGGGGCGTGAGCAGCACCCAGACACGCAGGGGGTGCCCGGGGGTGTGAGCGGCACCCGGACACGCCCAGGGTGTGAGCGGCGCCTGGACACGCACGGGGTGCCTGGGGCGTGAGCGGCACCTGAACACGCAGGAGGTGCCGGGGGTGTGAGCGGCGCCCAGACACGCACGGGGGTGTGAGCGGCGCCAGACACGCACGGGGGTGTGAGCGGCGCCCAGACACGCACGGGGGTGTGAGCGGCGCCCAGACACGCACGGGGGTGTGAGCGGCGCCCAGACACGCACGGGGGTGTGAGCGGCGCCCAGACACGCACGGGGGTGTGAGCGGCGCCCAGACACGCACGGGGGTGTGAGCGGCGCCCAGACACGCACGGGTTTGTGAGCGGCGCCCAGACACGCACGGGGGTGTGAGCGGCGCCCAGACACGCACGGGGGTGTGAGCGGCGCCCAGACACGCACGGGGGTGTGAGCGGCGCCCGGACACGCACGGGGGTGTGAGCGGCGCCCGGACACGCACAGGGGGCGTGAGCGGCGCCCGGACACGAACAGGGGGCGTGAGCGGCACCCGGACACGCACGGGGGGCGTGAGCGGCGCCCGGACGTGCCGGGGGGCGTGTGCGGCGCCTGGACGTGCCCGGGGGGCGTGTGCGGCGCCCGGATGTGCCCGGGGGCGTGAGCGGTGCCAGGACGTGCCTGGGGGGCGTGAACGGCGCCAGGACGTGCCCGGGGGCGTGAGCGGCACCCGGACGTGCCCGGGGGCGTGAGCGGCGCCCGGACGTGCCGGGGGCGTGAGCGGCGCCCGGACGTGCCCGGGGGCGTGAGCGGCGCCCGGACGTGCCCGGGGGCGTGAGCGGCGCCCGGACGTGCCCGGGGGCGTGAGCGGCGCCCGGACGTGCCCGGGGGCGTGAGCGGCGCCGGACGTGCCCGGGGGCGTGAGCGGTGCCCGGGGTGTGTGAGCGGCACCCGGACGTGCGCGGGGTGTGTGAGCGGCGCCCGGACGTGCGCGGGGTGTGTGAGCGGCGCCTGGACGTGCCCGGGGGCGTGAGCGGCGCCCGGACGTGCCGGGGGCGTGAGCGGTGCCCGGGGTGTGTGAGCGGCACCCGGACGTGCGCGGGGTGTGTGAGCGGCACCCGGACGTGCCCGGGGTGTGTGAGCGGCGCCTGGACGTGCACGGGGGGGGTGTGAGCGGCGCCCGGACGTGCGCGGGGGGGTGTGAGCGGCGCCCGGACGTGCACGGGGGGGGGTGTGAGCGGCGCCTGGACGTGCACGGGGGGGGTGTGAGCGGCGCCTGGACGTGCACGGGGGGGGTGTGAGCGGCGCCTGGACGTGCACGGGGGGGTGTGAGCGGCGCCTGGACGTGCACGGGGGGGTGTGAGCGGCGCCTGGACGTGCACGGGGGGGGGGTGAGCGGCGCCTGGACGTGCACGGGGGGGTGTGAGCGGCGCCTGGACGTGCACGGGGGGGTGTGAGCGACGCCTGGACGTGCACGGGGGGGTGTGAGCGGCCCGCCTGGACGTGCACGGGGGGGGTGTGAGCGGCGCCTGGACGTGCACGGGGGGGGTGTGAGCGGCGCCTGGACGTGCACGGGGGGGTGTGAGCGGCGCCTGGACGTGCACGGGGGGGTGTGAGCGGCGCCTGGACGTGCACGGGGGTGTGTGAGCGGCGCCTGGACGTGCACGGGGGGGTGTGAGCGGCGCCTGGACGTGCACGGGGGGGGTGTGAGCGGCGCCTGGACGTGCACGGGGGGGTGTGAGCGGCGCCTGGACGTGCACGGGGGGGGTGTGAGCGGCGCCTGGACGTGCACGGGGGGGGGTGTGAGCGGCGCCTGGACGTGCACGGGGGGGGTGTGAGCGGCGCCTGGACGTGCACGGGGGGGGTGTGAGCGGCGCCTGGACGTGCACGGGGGGGTGTGAGCGGCGCCTGGACGTGCACGGGGGGGTGTGAGCGGCGCCTGGACGTGCACGGGGGGGGGGTGAGCGGCGCCTGGACGTGCACGGGGGGGTGTGAGCGGCGCCTGGACGTGCACGGGGGGGTGTGAGCGACGCCTGGACGTGCACGGGGGGGTGTGAGCGGCGCCTGGACGTGCACGGGGGGGGTGTGAGCGGCGCCTGGACGTGCACGGGGGGGGTGTGAGCGGCGCCTGGACGTGCACGGGGGGGTGTGAGCGGCGCCTGGACGTGCACGGGGGGGTGTGAGCGGCGCCTGGACGTGCACGGGGTGTGTGAGCGGCGCCTGGACGTGCACGGGGGGGGTGTGAGCGGCGCCTGGACGTGCACGGGGGGGGTGTGAGCGGCGCCTGGACGTGCACGGGGGGGTGTGAGCGGCGCCTGGACGTGCACGGGGGGGGTGTGAGCGGCGCCTGGACGTGCACGGGGGGGGTGTGAGCGGCGCCTGACGTGCACGGGGGGGGTGTGAGCGGCGCCTGGACGTGCACGGGGGGGTGTGAGCGGCGCCTGGACGTGCACGGGGGGGTGTGAGCGGCGCCTGGACACGCACGGGGGCGTGAGCGGCGCCCCAGGCACGCACGGGGTGCCCGGGGGGTGTGGGCGGCGCTTGGACGTGCACGGGGTGTGTGAGCGGCTCCTGGACGTGCACGGGGTGTGTGGGCGGCGCCCGGACACGCACGGGGGCGTGAGCGGCGCCCCAGACACGCATGGGGTGCCCGGGGGACGTGAGCAGCGCCCCGGACACGCACGGGGTGCCCGGGGGACGTGAGCGGCGCCCCGGACACGCACGGGGTGCCCGGGGGACGTGAGCGGCGCCCCGGACACGCACCGGGGGACGTGAGCGGCGCCCCGGACACGCACCGGGGGACGTGAGCGGCGCCCCGGACACGCACCGGGGGACGTGAGCGGCGCCCGGACACGCACGGGGGACGTGAGCGGCGCCCCGGACACGCACCGGGGGACGTGAGCGGCGCCCGGACACGCACCGGTGGACGTGAGCGGAGCCCCGGACACGCACCGGTGGACGTGAGCGGCGCCCCGGACACGCACCGGGGGACGTGAGCGGCCCCCGGACACGCACCGGGGGACGTGAGCGGCGCCCCGGACACGCACCGGGGGACGTGAGCGGCGCCCCGGACACGCACCGGGGGACGTGAGCAGCGCCCCGGACACGCACCGGGGGACGTGAGCGGCGCCCCGGACACGCACCGGGGGACGTGAGCGGCGCCCCGGACACGCACCGGGGGACGTGAGCGGCGCCCCGGATACGCACCGGGGGACGTGAGCGGCGCCCCGGATACGCACCGGGGGACGTGAGCGGCGCCCCGGACACGCCCGGGGTGCCCGGGGGACGTGAGCGGCGCCCCGGACACGCCCGGGGTGCCCGGGGGACGTGAGCGGCGACCCGGACACGCACGGGGTGCCCGGGGGACGTGAGCTGCGCCCCGGACACGCACGGGGTGCCCGGGGGACGTGAGCTGCGCCTGGACATGCACGGGGACAAGCTTATTTTCTTGTACGTGTTTGTTGTTTACAGATATAACTTCAATCCCGTTTTCTTTTCTTCTGATTTTAGATGCCAAGTTGTATAATAAAAGGATGTACGACCAAACAAGTCAAGGGTCAGAGGACCGGAGAAATCATCATGCATTCTTTCCCTGGAAATCCCACACGAGTCAGGCGGTGGCTAGAAAGCACAGGGCAACATTTCGACAACCTTGAAGAGCTGATCGACAAGATTGTTGCTACGAAGAAGACCTCGAACTACAGGATCTGTTCGCTTCATTTCTCTCCAGCGTGCTACGAGATTATTGGATCGAGAAAGGTTTTGAATAAAAGCGCTTTACCGACTATCTGCCCTCAAGCTCTGCAAGAACAAGCGCAGCAAAGTGGTAACACTGCAGAGCCTGTCCCGCAAACCTCACTGAGCGATGATGAAAGTGGATCAAACTTGGATAAGCAAGTGGCTAAATCCAAGGAAGAACACAACTACGCCTACATCATAAAACCCTACGAGAAAGTCCCATTTGTCTATGGAGTGCCGGACGACGAACAAGATGCGCCTCAGGTTTTAGAGACTGCAGTGCCGATGTCGTCAAAATCGATACTTTCACAGTCAACCGGTGTGACGTCTCCTCACTCTGCGAAGCAAACATCGAAACCGCACACGAAACGAGCAGCAAGCAAACGTAGGAATTCGTCGACAACCACGCGCGGCCTGATAAAGTGCAAAGATGCCAGCACGAGCACAGGCAGCTACGAGGAGTTCCTGGCTGAAATCGAAAAGTACCAGAAAATATTTTCGAGGATGGAGGAGTTCAAAAGAAGTTACATAACAGATAAAATGCAAAATCAGGCCGGACCATCGACTCAGGGATATTGGCATAGATCATCAGAAGATGGAGTCCTATCGTCCAACGCCAAAAAACTGTCAGATGTTTGTCATAAAACTGACATTGTCTATGCTGCCGCCGAGGTGTCAGATGTATCAGATCACATTCGAGAGCCTTCGTACCACCGTGAGGAAAATGCATCATCTGACGACGCGCTAGAGGAACCGGATGAATATGAAGAAGAAAATCACGTTCGCGAGAGAAAATTCCTCGTTTTCGAGTCGTGCTTGAATAAACTTCTGACATTGGTAAGATGTCAACACGAAGCGGGATGTCCTGCAGCAGTGATACGGAGGAAGAAGTATATCAGTGGCACATGTTTAACTGTCGTAGGGGGGTGCACGAATGGACATAGCACCACTCTATGGCAGAGTCAACCATACGTCTCCGGTATTCCCGCGGGTAACGCGCTGACTTCTGCAGCGATATTGCTAAGCGGGAACAACTATCACAAGGTGAAGGAGTACTTCAGGATACTACGAGTTCCTTTCCTGTCGGCATTAACGTATGCCCTTTACCAAAGGAAATACTGTTTCCCAGCTATAGATCACAGCTGGTTAAACGAGAAGAGATCCGTCAGAGAGTCCTTGGCCGGCAGGCCTGTTTGTCTAACGGGTGACGGGCATTGCGATAGACACGGCTTTTCAGCAAAATATTGCACGTACACGTTCATGGATGAGAAGTCAAAGAAAATAGTTGACTTCTCTGTGACTCGCGTTTCAGAGAGGACCTCGTCGGTAGCCATGGAGAGAAAAGCTTTCCGAAGAACACTGAACAATATCCTGAATGATGGGATAAAAGTGATATTCATCGTTACGGACAGACATCCAAGCATAGCGAAAATTATGCAGGAGGAATACCGCGACATCAAACACCAGTTTGATGTGCGACATTACGCTAAAACGCTCAATAAGAAGCTATGCGCATTAGCAAGGAAGAGGAACAATAAAGCGCTTGGACCTTGGATTTTACCAATTATTAGGTATTTTTGGTTCATCACCGAATACTGCAAGGGAAACGTGTTCCTCCTGAAAGAATTGTGGAATTCTACCGTTCACCACGTCTCGAACTGCCATTCGTGGGTAAGTGGGGAATACGTCAAGAAATGCCTTCATGCGGACCTCTCGGAAGAAGAGGTCAACCAGAGACCGTGGATCCAGAGACACAGCAACGCCTTAAGCGACTTGTCTCTGCTCGTACACGATAAGAGGATCCAAAATGATCTTCATCACCTGAAGGAATTTTATCATAAGGTCGGAAACGGAGATTTCCACAGCTTGGTGCTGAAATATAGACCCAAAGGGACTAATTTCAAAATGGATGCTATGGTTGCGCGAACAACATTGGCCGTCTTGGCTCACAATCATAACGTCGATAGACCGCACGTGCCTATAAAACATGCAACAAGCCACATGGATCATGTTGATTCGCAGACATACAGGCCTTACTCAAAGATGGCGGCATGGAATGTCGAGTACACCAATGAGGTGTCTAGTACGGATCACATAAACCCTATATTGGATCAAATTATTGGACACATTTCCAGAGAAACGAAGCATACGGGGGAGTCAAGATCTGCTATGCTGCCGCCGAATATAGCTTGGAACTCCGGGCCAGAGACTTCAGCAACGATCTGGAGACCCTCTTCCCCTTTTAAGAGGATAAGACTGATAGATGAACTAGGACGTACATCATATTTATCTCCCCATAAAAACGCTTCTTTATGATACTAACCCAATAGCACATAATCCTAATTATTATGTTTCCCTAATATTTTGTATTTTTTTTTTTATATTTAATAAAAAATAACTGCTTTTTAGTCCCTTTCAGTGTCATTTTTGAGTATGCCTGGGTTTGTAAGTGAACATGACACTGTTCCAGGGTACCTGTAATAGCATCTTTGCATGAGGTTGTGTGTGAACATAAGGGTGATGTCTGTTATGTGTCTAATTAAATGGTTGTAACTGGAAATAAGACACCATTTCTAAAGGATGCACATGGTGCCCCCCACCCTAATGGCAGGCTACATAGGGTGGAGGTGTTCTTGGCAATCAGTTGTGGGACTCCTATTCTCAGGGTCAAGCTCATAAGTGAGTTCATGCAATATCTCAGAAATTAGAGACTGGTGCTGGTGCATTAAACTCCAGTGTTATGTGTGTAGGAAATCGTGCTATTCCGTTATGATTACAAAAATGTATACACAACAGTCTAAGTATGTGACCGTGTTTAGCTTAGAGATAAAATACATGGCCTGTCTGAGGTAATGACTCCCCAAACGACCTGTCTGTGAGGTAATTAACCACTCGCCCAACCTGTCAAATCAAATCAAAATAAGCTTTATTGGCAGGACCAAATACATTTTAGCATTGCTAAAGCATATGGGGAGGAGGGGGGGTAGTGGGACATATATATGGGGGGGAATGGGCAAGTCCATGGACATTATCAGGGGTAAGGGATAATGTGAAGGGGGATGGGGGCGAGTCCGTGTTCGGGATTTATAAGTCCAGGATCTCTCATGTTCCTCTCAGTCTGTGACATTCTGCGACGTATTGGGCAGATATTTTCACCGCCGGCTCCTCTTCTCCCAGTATGATGTGGAGTTTCCTCGTCTCTTCTATAGAGGTGAAGTCCGGGATGAGAGCGGTGAGTCTCTGGAAGTGAGGCAATAACCTCCACAAACACAGCCTGTAAGATATTTCCTCAATCTGTCTGTGAGGTAATGACTCCCCCCCCCCCCCCCACACAAGCGGTCTGTGAGGTAATGACTCCCCCCCCCACAAGCTGTCTGTGAGGTAATGACTCCCCCCACAAGCTGTCTGTGAGGTAATGACTCCCCCCCCACAATCTGTCTGTGAGGTAATGACTCCCCCCCCCCACAAGCTGTCTGTGAGGTAATGACTCCCCCCCCCACACAAGCTGTCTGTGAGGTAATGACTCCCCCCCACAAGCTGTCTGTGAGGTAATGACTCCCCCCCCCACACACAAGCTGTCTGTGAGGTAATGACTCCCCCCACAAGCTGTCTGTGAGGTAATGACTCCCCCCCCCCACACAAGCTGTCTGTGAGGTAATGACCCCCCCCACAAGCTGTGAGGTAATGACTCCCCCCCCCACAAGCTGTCTGTGAGGTAATGACTCCCCCCCCCACACACAAGCTGTCTGTGAGGTAATGACTCCCCCCCACAAGCTGTCTGTGAGGTAATGACTCCCCCCCCCCCACACAAGCTGTCTGTGAGGTAATGACCCCCCCCACAAGCTGTGAGGTAATGACTCACCCCCCCCCCCAAGCACAAGCTGTCTGTGCGGTGATAAACCCCCCTCCCCCCAACTGGTATGATTTATGGCGGCTTAATATCGATCCGACAGGTAGCCCGCAGCAGCCATGATTTCGGAGACCAGTGAGGCTGATAATGTGGACTTGGCGTTAGACACGCCCCGTGACGTAATATTCACGCGCCACGGAATGAGCACTTCCGGTATGGGCTTCCTCTGCTGTGCTGCTGAAGCTGGTAAAGTCGTGGAGTAAGAAGTCTTGGTGCATTTTGAGTAATTGGCACAGGGCTCCCTCCTGGCCCCGGTATGTGGACGGGTCCTTTAACAATGGCCGCCATTGCCACACTCTGTGTTGAGACAAAGCATGGGTTGTCACTGGGGGGCAAATTTAAAATTTTCCATTAATTTTTCCACCCTTCCCCACGGCTGGCTGCTCTCCTCCCCTTCCCACGGCTGGCTGCTCTCATCCCCTTCCCACGGCTGGCTGCTATCCTCCCCTTCCCCACGGCTGGCTGCTATCCTCCCCTTCCCCACGGCTGGCTGCTCTCATCCCCTTCCCACGGCTGGCTGCTATCCTCCCCTTCCCCACGGCTGGCTGCTCTCATCCCCTTCCCACGGCTGGCTGCTATCCTCCCCTTCCCACGGCTGGCTGCTATCCTCCCCTTCCCCACGGCTGGCTGCTCTCATCCCCTTCCCACGGCTGGCTGCTATCCTCCCCTTCCCACGGCTGGCTGCTCTCCTCCCCTTCCCCACGGCTGGCTGCTCTCCTCCCCTTCCCACGGCTGGCTGCTATCCTCCCCTTCCCACGGCTGGCTGCTATCCTCCCCTTCCCACGGCTGGCTGCTATCCTCCCCTTCCCACGGCTGGCTGCTATCCTCCCCTTCCCCACGGCTGGCTGCTATCCTCCCCTTTCCCACGGCTGGCTGCTAGCCTCCCCTTTCCCACGGCTGGCTGCTATCCTCCACTTTCCCACGGCTGGCTGCTATCCTCCCCTTCCCACGGCTGGCTGCTATCCTCCCCTTCCCACGGCTGGCTGCTATCCTCCCCTTCCCACGGCTGGCTGCTATCCTCCCCTTCCCACGGCTGGCTGCTATCCTCCCCTTTCCCACGGCTGGCTGCTATCCTCCACTTTCCCACGGCTGGCTGCTATCCTCCCCTTTCCCACGGCTGGCTGCTATCCTCCCCTTTCCCACGGCTGGCTGCTATCCTCCCCTTTCCCACTGCTGGCTGCTATCCTCCACTTTCCCACGGCTGGCTGCTATCCTCCCCTTTCCCACGGCTGGCTGCTATCCTCCCTTTGCTTTCTGTTATTAAGCACATTGTTGATGGGGTAAATTCCTGCATATCAGCCATGTTTTCAATCCAAGGGTGTGTGTGTAAGACTGCCAGATCGGCCAGGTTTTCCTGGACACGTATAATTGATTCATGCTGATGGGCAGTGCATGAAAAATGCCACCCGGCAGCGTGTATAATCCATACGCAGCAGGTAAGAAATCAAAGGAATCCCAGGTGACCTGCCTTGATTTTTCTGCAGCATATGAATTATACAGGCTGCAGGGCAGCACTTCCACTGTGCACCCCTCTCCCCCCCCCCCCCCCGCCATGAAATAGTATTGCCAGTATTCGTTGTTGCTGCATTGCAACACCGGTATTTGGTGAATGACCCCCTTATATACTGTATGTCCTGGGAAACCTGGCAGATCTGGCACCTTACATCAACCCTGTTGTGTGTATGCATTCATTTCAGCATCATGTAAGTAGTTTTTCCAAATAAAATGAACGTTTTCCAAGAAAAGTATGAGTAAATTCCATTCCAGTGCTCATAGCTACTGCATGTGATGTTACCCGGGTTAGAGACAACGTTATATATGTCACGACTGTGAGTAACGGCCTGGATTTGGAGGTGGGAAACAAGTTGACCAAGGCCTTGGGAGGTGGTGACGAGTGTGATGCTTTAGCCACCATATTTAACTGGCCATGAAGTGCTGAGTGCTTCCCCCTGATACTCCCCCCTGCTGTCCTTGGGGGCTCTGACTGAGCTTTCCACCACCAGCAAGGCTTTCCGGGCCCTCTGGACAGCTCACCCAGGTTTCCGATCACCTTCAATTGAGTAAACCAAATCTGGTCATCCGATTCTTTACTGACTTGGAAGGTTTAATTAACCCATCAGGATAATTAATGGTCATGGTGGCTAGAGTGTCCCTTCGGCCCTCAAACCATAATTTAACACCACAAAACCTGTGTGTGTTTATCTACACTTGTATGTCCCAAAACTATTCTCAGGACTGTCTAGCAGGCCAGGTTTGCAATTTATCTGAAGCACAACACAGGTGGTAGAATTTTCTGCAGTTTTAGCAGAAATCTAGTCGGATGAAATGAAGATTTTACCCCCGGATTAAACAATCTGTTTAAACAAGTTACTTCAACGGTCACTGTCAACTGGCCAAATTGTTGAACTGGATCAACACTTAAGAACACACTCCAGCCTATTATAGCTGAGCTGGTACAAATAACACAAATGTAATCGATTTTCATGAAAACGTTATTTACCTGCAAAGGACTGCGAAAACTGTCATCGACGTATGCGTCGGATTGCTCGTCGAAATTGTTCTGATGGATATTCTTGGAAATGTATTAACAAGGATTGTGCTGGCATTTAACACTCTGCTTGTGCATATTGCAGAGTAGTGTCCTGGTTTGGCTTATGCAGTATCAACTTTATGCAATATTAAGGGACAGTGTTTCTCAACTCAAGAACGGTCCTCGAGTACCCCTAACAGGTCAGGTTTTCCGGATATCTGTAGCACAGCAGGTGATATGATTTGCTGCTTAGTGATTGCAGGATTCCCCAAGGTAATCCTTAAAACCTGGCCTGTTAGGGGTATTTGAGGACCGGCGTTGATAAATATTAAGGGACATAATAGTAATAATCAAGTGAAGATTATCATTTATATGGCACCAACAGTTTCTACAGCGCTTTACAATAACCAAAGGGAACGAGATACAGATAAACGGACATAAGGTGGAAAGGAGCTTACAGTCTAGTGCAGTGGTTTCCAATTAGGGCTGCAACTAACGATTATTCTCATAGTCGATTTTATTATTTCGATTAATCGATTCATCGGATAATAAAAAAGTCTAAAATTTGTTTACGTAAGAGGAATTTTGTGTAAAAAAAAAAAAAATAACCAGAACCCCTCCCCCTTTTTTCATAAGTAATTTGCGTAGTGTACGTAACTTTCGTACGTACATACGCAAATTGCGTATCTTGTGTACTTTCCACATAAGGTATGCGAGTGCTTGGTCAGAGGGATGGGTTGATGCTGCATGCTCAGCTTAAGCTCATGTTTGCTTTCTCAAATGAACGCGGCTACAAGCACTTGGTCATAGATGATGATGTCAGCATGAAATCGGGGTTAATGAGGTAACGTGGTCAGGGTGCGTAGAGTGTCCCTTTTTTAGATAATTCAGTGAACAAACTGAGTGGGAGGAGGGACTGGAGGTGAAAGGGAGTGACTTTGCTCACTTGACCTGAGTGTGAGAGGGAGTGGGTATGGACAAAAGACCGGATCTGAGTGTGCGAGTGAGTTTGAGGAAAGGGACCAGACCTAAGGGAGGGAATGGCAGTTCCCGAACAAAGAGGGTGTGGCAGGGAGGGTGGAGTGGTGGCACAGGGCTCCAGCTTCAAGTAAGGATAAAACACAGGCATACAGCTCCTTCACCCAGTGGCAGTATCCTTATGTTTGTGTTATAGTTCTACTGTTGTAAACGAAATAAAAACAAACTGGTTGTGTCTGACATAACCCTAGAACTAAATCATACCTAGTAAAGCAGCGGCGCGTCTTCTCCAATCAGCTCCGAAGCTGAGGTTATTTATGTTTAACTTAGGCTAGGGTCAGACGAAAGCATTTTTCCCCGCGAACGTGAAAAAGTGCGTCCGAACGCATTGACGTATTTTTTCACGGAATGCGCAAAACCGTTCAGACGACGCGCATTTTCGGGCGTGATTTTGTACGGATCGTCAATAAAACTCTTTTTGCGTCTGGACGTTATGTAGGCTGGACATTAGCAGCGTCTGACATCTCCTAATCACGCAAACACGCTGCTATGCCGCAGCTGCGCACTCAGTACGTCAGTACTAGCGGTTCAGCGTTCTCAAAAAAAATGCGTTCAAATTCCACTTGCGTTGCACGGCCGGACTTTTGTGCGGCCGTACATCGTATATTGGCCGTGATTGCCCGTCATCTGCTGCTAGTGCGGCCATAATTATGTGCGCCAGAACGCACGTTAAAAGTGCGCTGGTCTGACCCCAGCCTTAGTCTGACTCTAAACAGTGTGATCGTCCTGTGTACAGCACAATCGACACCGATTAATCGATTATGGAAATAGTTGACAACTATTTTAATCATCGATTAGTTGTCGATTAATCAATTCGTTGTTTCAGCCCTATTCCCAACCGTGGTCCTCAAGTACCCCCAACAGGCCAGGTTTTAAGGATCACCTTTGGGAAATGCATACTGAATCCTGTAATCACTGAACAGCAAATCATATCACCTGTGCTGTGCTTCAGATATCCTGCAAACCTGACCTGTTGGGGGTACTTGAGGACCATGATTGGGAACCCACTGGTCTAGAGGGATTATGGTTGAGGAACCATAAAATCTGGCCTGGTATGTGAAGCATTGATCTAGAGGAACATTTACATTGTTTCATGTAGAAAAAAAATATAGAATGTGGAGCAAATAACCCTTTTATTAAATTGTAAAATGAAAGTGACAGAATTTCACCTTTTTTTTTCGTTTCCAACTCTTGTCTTTTAAAGGAGTACTTTTGCTGGAGGCTGTAAAGTTCCACTCCACTGGGTATTGGGATGCAAGATATTTATGCAGTAATTAAAGCAGGACCCTGTAGGATTTATGGGGGAAGAATACAATGTCTGCAAGGTAAGAAATCTCAATGGAGTTTGTATATCCTCACAACAAGAACAAGATGACTCTGCCACGTCAGAAAGCCAAGAGAAACCACAATTACAGAAGACAAAATCTCATGCAGAGGGGGTGATGCAGCTCTCAGCAAGAGTGTTATTAATGAAAAAGGACATGCTCTTCAGAAAATGTACGTAAATCCATAGATGGTCAGGCAGCTGTTACTAGCAAGATGGACCTTCTTGCATTCCATACAAATACACCCAATGAGAGCTTAATATCTTCAGAAAATGGGGTCGACCTCTCACTTGGTTCACAACCTCTAGAAAACACGAAGGTACACTTCGAAGAGAAACAATTTGTGTGTTCTGAATGTGGAAAAGGATTCACCCATAAGTCTGCTCTCCTTACCCATAAGAGAATTCACACGGGAGAAAAACCATTTGCATGCGCTGATTGTGGCAAATGCTTTACCCAAAAATCAGCTCTCCTCACCCACGAGCGGATCCACTCAGGAGAGAAACCCTTTGCATGTCCCAAGTGTGGGAAATGTTTCACCCATAAATCGGCTCTCAGCACGCATGAGAGGACTCACACTGGAGAAAAGCCATTTGCCTGTCCCAAATGCGAGAAACGGTTCACCGAAAAGTCGGCATGTCTTAAACATGAAAGGACTCATACTGGGGAAAAGCCATTCTCGTGTGCCGATTGTGGGAAATGTTTCACAGAGAAAGCTTCGGTTCTTAAGCATGAGAGGATTCACACTGGGGAGAAACCATTTGTATGTCTTGAGTGTGGAAAACGATTTACACAAAAATCATCTCTCCATAAACATGAGAGAGTTCATACTGGAGAAAAACCCTTTGCGTGTAGCGACTGCGGGAAATGTTTTACCAAAAAAGCATATTTAGTTGTCCATGAGAGGATCCACAGGGGAGAAAAACCCTTTGAATGTTTCGAATGTGGAAAATATTTCACTACCAAGTCGTATCTTCTAACACATGAGAGAATCCACAGAGGGGAAAGACCATTTACATGTTCTGAGTGCGGGAGATGTTTTACCGAGAAATCCTCTCTTCTTACTCATGAGCGGCTTCACACCGGAGAAAAGCCCTTTGTTTGTGTGGAATGCGGGGAAAGCTATATCAAACAGACATACCTTCTTGCACACAAACGTAGCCATACAGGAGAGAAACCCTTTGCGTGTGTCGAGTGTGGGAAGCGTTTTATCCGAAAATCACACTTGAGCAGACATGAGAAACTTCACAAACCAGGAAAAAAATCTAATTGAACAGTTACAGGTTTCAATTAAACGTACTAACTCTGTATCTTTTTAGAGTCACAATGTCACAGAGCAAGAGGACTTGTTAAATCTTTTATTGAGACTGTAAAGAACAGTTTACAAGTTTTATATTCTTTTCCATAACTAGAGTTATTATCCAAGAGTTCAAGCTTTGGCAGATTCTCGTGTATCTTAAGATCAGTTTATTTATTTATTTTTATCCACATTGTTGTTACCTAATTTTCACTTTTCCACCTCTGCTTTGTGTTCTGTAAAAGCTGCTGAATTGGGCTTGTTCACTCAACTTGGTCTCCTGATCCATTCTCCTTTTGGCAAATACCAAGGTCTAGAAACCAGGATGGAACAGAGCTCACCCCACCTTGCTTGTCCCTGTGCTACCATTGAGTGGGCTATGTAGAGGTTGTCAGTCCAACAAAGGCTGTGTGTTTAATTTTATATTTAAAGCTATGGGGAGAGGGAGGTGAAATTGCGTAATGTCGTTCATAAAAGCAACTGACTTCTTTTGTGCACATGAAACTAGGGCTAAAACAACTATATTATTTAATCAACAACTAATCAATAATGAAGATAGTTGTCGCTATTCTAATTATTGAATAATGAACCTCTGTACAGAACACACTGGTTTAGTCAGACTGAGTTAAATGTGAATAACCTCAGACGTTACTTCGGAGGTGATTGCGGACGACGTGCCGCTGCTTTACTCAGTATGGTTTAGTTCTAGGGTTATGTCAGACATAAACAGTTTTTTAGTTTACAACAGTAGCAGAACAATCACACAGACACTGTGGTTCTGCCATTGGGTGCAGGAGCTGTACCACCGGTATTTTAACCTTGCTGGAGTCCTGTGCCAAAGACATGCGTCCCATCGGGTTCAGTCTCTCACACATCACCTACTGCTGTTGATCCAAAAGAAGGCAAAAAACCCAGTCTGAAGCGCTCGCCAAATATGCAACACACTGGGAAAGAATTCCTTCTTGACCCCAGAATGGCGTCAGATTTCTCCTTGACTCAAGAAGCTTTTACCCACATATTAAATATTATAACCCTTAATATTCTGTTTCTGCAGGAAGTCATCCAGTCGTTTTTTAAAAGTCTGTACAGGTCTTTGACCCAACCACCTCAACAGGCAGAGAATTCCACAGCTTTATTGTTCTCACTGTAAAATAAGCCTTCCTATGCTTTAGGCTGAATTTCCTTTCGTCCAGTCTAAACGGGTGACCTCGTGTCCTGTGTACAGTTCTGTTAATGAATAGGTTTCCAGATAATGGTTTATAATGGCCCCGTATATATTTATATAAGGTTATCAGATCCCCTCTAAGGCGCCGTTTCTCTAAACTAAGCAGGTTTAAGCTTGTTAGTCTTTCCTCATAACTTAACCCTTCCATTCCCCTTATTAATTTAGTCGCCCCTCTCTGCACTTTTTCTAGCGATATAATATCCTTTCTTAAGACAGGTGCCCAAAATTGCACGACATATTGAAGGTGCGGTCTGACCATTGATTTATACAGAGGCATAATTATGTTTTCATCCCGAGAGTGAACTCCCCTTTTAATGCCAATACCTTGCTGGCCTTGGCGGCTGCTGTTTGACATTGCACAGTGTTACTTAGTTTGAAGTCTCTGATTATTCCCAAATCCTTCTCCTGCTTGGATTTCCCTAACTCCGTACCATTTAGGGTATAAAGTACTTGTGTGTTCTTCACTCCAAAGTGCATAACTTTGCATTTATCTACATTAAATTTCATCTGCCAGTTAAGTGCCCAGTCCCCCAATCTATCTAAATGCCTCTGCAGCGAAGTAACATCCTGCTCACATTGTATTACTTTTCCTATTTTTTTTTCATTTGCAAACACTGATACATGACTTTCAATGCCTATCTCAAGGTCATTTTCTAAATGGCGAGAGGGAGGACTGCGTGAGCAGCTGTGATAGGTGTGCAAGCAGCCAACAATGGCGACGGATACGTTACAAACACCTTTATATATATATATAGATTAACCCTATCTGTCTGATCACTTCCCTTTATTACATTTATTTTGTTACTTTATTTCATTTTTCTTCTATTTTTTTACTCTGGACCAGCATACTGTAGTTAGCGGGTCTGTACATCGGGTAGGATTGTTTCCATCACCACAGTGTGCCCTCTCCTTTTATGCATTCCCAATTTTGTGCGATTTCGGTGCTTTGCGTTGTGGCCCATTTTGCCAAAACTGCAGTGAATTCACTAGTGAATGGTCACCGTATGTTATCGAAATTGTGCCTATAACCACCGAATTAGCAACGGCGAATTCCAAACTGAAATAAGGGGGGGGGGAGTCTCCTTTTCTTCTAATAGGAATATAAATGTAGTAAATAATGTGGGGTTTTTTTTAGAAAAAAAACCACGTCATCTAAAAAATTATATATATATATAACAGGTGTACAAAAAAATAAACGGTTATTCAAAGAGAATCGAAAATTCACCGCACGTTCGGTGACTTTTTGTTCTCTTAAATTTGCGATTTGGCGATCCCATTTCGGCGACCCTGCGGTATATTCAGCAAGCACTACAGGGCCGTCGTAGTTCAGGGAAAAGCCGCCGCTAACCTGCCGAACACTCACCGCAAAACCCGGCCAACACCCACCGAAACCCGCGAAAACATCTGGATTAACCCCGCCGGAGAAACCTGAGCAGGAGCCGTTCACAGCGCAGAGCAGCCGCCGGAAAAACCCGACACCGCAGACGAATGGAATGGTGAAAAAACAAAAAACAGTACGCTTGAATGTTTTAAAAGTGAAACGCTGTTTGCAAAGAAACTGCTGAGTGAAAATGTCTGAAATTGACCTATAAGATCCAATGAATGATAATAAAAAGGGCTGTTACAGAAAAAAGAAAAATGTTATAAAAAAAATCCCGAAAAATGCCTAAAAGATCCTAAAAAAATCTCTATAATACTCCGCAGTAAAAAGTCTCTTTAATGAACAGTTTGTTAGATATTGAATTAAAACGGGAATATTTTTAACATTGAAGCCTATGGGATTCGCCTGAATAAACCTGTCGAATGAAAACACCGAATGGCAGGGCAATTCGGCAACTTTTCACTGCTGGTTTTTGCTCTCTGAATAGACAAAGCATTGCTTCTCTATGGGGATTCCACTGCCCTCGAACAGGCACCGTATGTGCAGGCAATTCGCCAGGATTTGGCAAACTGCCTGCTCTCTGAATGGCCAGGAAAGGTAACCGTACGCTGAATTTCACTGGTTGGTTACCTTTCAGCCACAATTTGGATCTCTGAATAACCCTGATAGTGTTTTTGCGGAGAATAAAAAGTTAAAGAAATAAAAATTAAAGAGATTTCGTTTTTCCATTGAATCCTATGGGATTCGCCTGTTTAAACCTGCAAACTGAAACACCACAAAGCGAATCATTTTGCTAGAATTTCAGGTTTTTTTCGGCATTTTGTGAATAGAAAACCCGATAATCTTCTATGGGGCGATTTTGGTGCTGGTGAATTGCACCGTATTTTGCTGTCAGTTCACCAGCATTTGGCGAATTGACAGCTTAGTGAATAGACAAATTCCCTTGAATGGTGAAATTCACCATCTGGTGCAATTCGGAAGTTAGTCAACATTCCAAGATTTTTGCTCCTCAATTGACCCTTGATGTTTTACACTTAACCCACCACCCAAAATAATAAGTTTCCCTGTGTGTGAGCCAAAAGGGAACTGCGTTCCCTCGGAAAAGATAGTGGAGGAACTGCATACCCAAGCGTTCCTGCTTGACTTGACCCATGCTCTAGCCATCATCTTTACTTTTCCTTCAAATGTTGGGATATGCTTTTCTTATGGTGCCCTTCTGCAAACGGGTCTAACACCCCCCCCCCCCCGATCACAGACTTTATTGATCTCATTATCCATTTTGTTTGTTTCTGGATATAAATATGTATACACGTTCTCTATCACACGCATGCTGTAGGTGTGTGCTCATATTCATGTATGGCCTAATGAATAGACATGTATATACAGTGGCAAGAAAAAGTATGTGAACCCTTTGGGATTACGTGGAGTTTTGCATGAATTGGTCATAAAATGTGCTCTGATCTTCATCTAAGTCACAACAATTTGAAAAACACAGTCTGCTTAAAATAATACAACACAAACATATGTTTTCATGTTTTTATTGAACAGAACATGTAAACATTCACAGTGCAGGGTGGAAAAAGTATGTGAACCTTTGGACTTAATAATTGGTTGACCCTCCTTTGGCAGCAATAACCTCAACCAAATGAGTAATTTTGGACCACTCCTCTTCATAAAACTGTTTCAGTGTAGCAATATTCTTGGGATGTCTGGTGTGAATCGCTCTCTTAAGGTCATGCCACAGCATTTCAATCGAGGTCAGGACTCTGACTGGGCCACTCCAGAAGGCATATTTTGTTTTGTTGAAGCCATTCTTTTGTTGAATTACTTGTATGCTTTGGGTCATTGTCCTGTTGCATCACCCATCCTCTGCGGAGCTTCAGTTGGCGGACAGATGGTCTTCCGTTTTCCTGCAAAATGTCCTGATAAACTCTGGAATTCATTTTTCCATCAATGACAACAATCTGTCCAGGCCCTGAGGCAGCAAAGCAGCCCCAAACCATGATTCTCCCTCCGCCTTGTTTTACAGTGGGGATGAGGTTTTGATGTTGGTCTGCTGTGCCTTTTTTTTCTCCACACAGTGTTGTGTGTTTTTTCCAAACAACTCAATTTTGGTTTCATCTGTCCACAGAATATTTTGCCAGTAGTGCTGTGGAACATCCAGGTGCTCTTTTGCAAACTTCAAACATGCTGCAATATTCTTTTTGGACCGCAATGGCTTCCTCCGTGGTGTTCTCCCATGTACTCCATTCTTGTTTAATGTTTTCCTTATTGTAGATGTGTCAACAAAAATGTTAGCATGTGCCAGAGATTTCTGTAAGTCTTTAGCTGACACTCTAGGATTCTTCTTTACCTCATTAAGCATTCTGCATTGTGCTCTTGCAGTCATCTTTACAGGATGACCACACCTAGGGAGAGTAGCAACAGTGCTGAACTTTCTCCATTTGTAGACAGTCTGTCTTACCGTGGACACATGAACATCAAGGCTTTTGGAGATACTTTTGGAACCCTTTCCAGCTTCATGCAAGTCAACAATTCTTGATCGTAGGTCTTCTGAGAGCTCTTTTCTGCGAGGCATGGTTCACATCAGGCCGGGCTTCTTGAAACCAGTAAACCCAAAACTGGTGTGTGTTTTTAAAGGGCAGGACAGCTTTCAGCAACACATCCAATAATATCACACTGATTGGACTCAAGGTTGGCTCACTCTTGGCTCCAATTAGCTCTTGAAGAAGTCATTAGGCTAGGGGTTCACATACTTTTTCCACCCTGCACTGTGAATGTTTACATGTTCTGTTCAATAAAAACATGAAAACATATAATGTTTGTGTTGTGTTATTTTAAGCAGACTGTGTTTTTCAAATTGTGTGACTTAGATGAAAATCAGAGCACATTTTATGACCAATTCATGCAAAACTCCACGTAATCCCAAAGGGTTCACATACTTTTTCTTGCCACTGTACGCTGTCTCCTACCTCGCTTGGAGGGGTCTTGAGGGCGACCCCACTTGCTAATTGGTCCTTTCTGAGTACCCTGGCCGGCTGGCCATCGGTTTTGCTGACTCCAGAGCCCGAGTGGCCCCCCCTCCGGAGTCGAGAAGAGAGTTTAGGCAGCTTGACCATCTGCTGCGTCACACGGACGGCGGCTATTTTGAGGCCTACTCTGCGGCCTTGCTGGACCACAGCCTCGCGGCTCCCTTATTTTCCTATATAGCCTACTGCCGGGCTGACGTTTATTGCAGGCCGCTGAGATGGAGGGCCCCCTTCTAGTGGCCGCTGTGGATGTTGGCACGGCGGAGGTTGCAGATGACGACTAGCGACATGGTGTTCCCCCTCCGCCCACTGACACGACGATGAGTATTCTTTCAGGCCTAGACGCCTGTTTGGAATTGTTAGGGGAGGAGGACTCGAGTCTGCTAATGCAGAGCATAGGGTTGCCACCTTTTCTTCAAGCCAAACCCGAACACTCTAGTGTTGGATTTCAGGCGGCCATTTTTTTGTAGCGTATACACTTGGGGCAATATTACAAAGCTGGTGCTACCGGCTGGGTGGAGTAGAGGTAATGTCACCGCTCTGCATGGAGAGAGCCTGTGGAGTCATGGGTTCAATCCCAGCGAGCAACCTCTCCAGTAAGTGTCCTTGGCAAGACACCTAACGGTACATACTCGCCACCCAGGACATACTTGAAAACGAGAGAAATCTCAATGTATCCTTCCTGGTAAAATCCTTTAAAAAAAAAAAAACTTAACCAGAGCTGTTGTAAACTTACCAGAGCCATTATAGCCTATGGGGTTGCTAATTTCACAACAGCTCTGGTTAAGTTAGCACCAACTATGTAATACTGCCCTATGTGTATATTTACATTATGCGTATATATAAGGGCACGTGGTATTATGCATGTCACATTGGTATTATGGCTGGCACTGGTATTATGTCTGGTACTGGCATGGCTGGCAGTGGTATTATGGCTGGCAGTGGTATGGCTTACAGTGGTATGGCTGGGACTGGTCTTATGGCTGGCAGTGGTATTATCCCTGGCAGTGGTATTGTGGCTGGCAGTGGTATTGTTGCTGGCAGTGGTGTTATGGCTGGTACTGGTATTGTGGCTGGTAGTGGTATTATGGCTGCCACTGGTATGGCTGCCACTGGTATGGCTGGCAGTGGTATTATGGCTGGCAGTGGTATTGTTGCTGGCACCAGGGCCGCCATCAGGGCATTACGCCCCATACAGCAGTAAGGGGCCCGGTGCCCGGGGGGGCCGGGGCCGCCGCCGGGCCCCTTCCGCTGTGCTAATGATGGCGGCCGCTGGCGCTCTTATTCCCCTGGCCGGGCGGGCCAAGCAGCGTGCGCGTACTGCCAAAGCACGCTGCTTTGGCACCGCCCCCAGTCACGTGTGTGACAGTGCACACGTGACGCGCGGCGTCAAAACCAAGCTGTCGGGGATAACGAAGCAGCAGCAGAGAAAGCAGCAGCAGAAGAAGAGAAGAAGAGGAGGAGAAGAAGAAGAGGAGGAGGAGAAGAGGAGGAGGAGAAGAGGAGGAGAAGAAGAGGAGGAGAAGAAGAGGAGGAGAAGAAGAGGAGGAGAAGAAGAGGAGGAGAAGAAGGAGAGAGGACCAGTCCAGGACAGAAGACTGTGTAGCGGGTGAGTATGGACCCATCCCCGGGCCCAGACCCCAAGCTAACCCGGGCACATTCCCCCAGACCGGGCCCATCCCGGGGTCCAGACTGGGCCCGGGCCCATCCGGGGGTCCAGACTGGGCCCGGGCCCATCCGGGGGTCCAGACCGGGCCCATCCGGGGGTCCAGACCGGGCCCATCCGGGGGTCCAGACCGGGCCCATCCGGGGGTCCAGACCGGGCCCATCCCGGGGTCAAGACCGGGCCCAGGGTCCAGCCCAGGCCCATCCCGAGGTCCAGACCAGGCCCATCCCGTGGTCCAGACCGGGCTCGGGGTCCAGCCCAGGCCCATCCCGGGGCCCAGGCCCATCCCGGGGTCCAGACCAGGCCCATCCCAGGGCCCAGGCCCATCCCGGGGTCCTGACCAGGCCCATCCCAGGGTCCAGACCCATCCCGGGGTCCAGACCAGGCCCATCCCGGGGTCCAGACCAGGCCCATCCCGGGGTCCAGACCAGGCCCATCCCGGGGTCCAGCCCAGGCCCATCCCGGGGTCCAGCCCAGGCCCATCCCGGGGTCCAGACCAGGCCCATCCCAGGGCCCAGGCCCATCCCGGGGTCCTGACCAGGCCCATCCCAGGGTCCAGCCCCATCCGGGGGTCCTGACCAGGCCCATCCCAGGGTCCAGCCCCATCCGGGGGTCCTGACCAGGCCCATCCCAGGGTCCAGCCCCATCCGGGGGTCCAGCCCGGGCCCATCCGGGGGTCCAGCCCCATCCGGGGGTCCAGCCCGGGCCCATCCGGGGGTCCAGCCCGGGCCCATCCGGGGGTCCAGCCCGGGCCCATCCAGGGGTCCAGCCCAGGCCCATCCCGGGGCCCAGGCCCATCCCGGGGTCCAGACCAGGCCCATCCCAGGGCCCAGGCCCATCCCGGGGTCCTGACCAGGCCCATCCCAGGGTCCAGCCCCATCCCGGGGTCCAGACCAGGCCCATCCCGGGGTCCAGACCAGGCCCATCCCGGGGTCCAGACCAGGCCCATCCCGGGGTCCAGCCCAGGCCCATCCCGGGGTCCAGCCCAGGCCCATCCCGGGGCCCAGGCCCATCCCGGGGTCCAGACCAGGCCCATCCCAGGGCCCAGGCCCATCCCGGGGTCCTGACCAGGCCCATCCCAGGGTCCAGCCCCATCCGGGGGTCCTGACCAGGCCCATCCCAGGGTCCAGCCCCATCCGGGGGTCCTGACCAGGCCCATCCCAGGGTCCAGCCCCATCCGGGGGTCCAGCCCGGGCCCATCCGGGGGTCCGGCCCCATCCGGGGGTCCAGCCCGGGCCCATCCGGGGGTCCAGCCCGGGCCCATCCGGGGGTCCAGCCCGGGCCCATCCAGGGGTCCAGCCCGGGCCCATCCAGGGGTCCAGCCCGGGCCCATCCAGGGGTCCAGCCCGGGCCCATCCAGGGGTCCAGCCCGGGCCCATCCCATGGTCCATCCAGGGGTCCAGCCCAGGCCCATCCCGGGGCCCAGGCCCATCCCGGGGTCCAGACCCCAGGGCCCAGAACCCTAGGCCCAAACTCAGGGCCCAGACCCCAAGGCCCAGGGCTCAAGGCGCAGGGCCCAGTCCCCAGGGCCCAGACCGCAGGGCCCAGACCGCAGGGCCCAGACCCCAGGGCCCAGGGCCCAGGGCCCAGACCCCAGGGCCCAGACCCGGGCCCAAACCCAGGGCCCAAACCAGCCCGGGCCCATCCCGGGGTCCAGCCCGGGGTCCGGGCCTGGGGTCCAGCCCAGGCTCATCCAGGGGTCCAGCCCAGGCCCATCCCATGGTCCATCCAGGGGTCCAGCCCAGGCCCATCCCGGGGCCCAGGCCCATCCCGGGGTCCAGACCCCAGGGCCCAGAACCCTAGGCCCAAACTCAGGGCCCAGACCCCAAGGCCCAGGGCTCAAGGCACAGGGCCCAGTCCCCAGGGCCCAGACCGCAGGGCCCAGACCGCAGGGCCCAGACCCCAGGGCCCAAACCCCTAGGCCCAAACCCAGGGCCCAGACCCCAAGGCCCAGGGACCAGACCCAGAGACCAGGCCCCAGGGCCCAGGCCAGGCCCCAAGACCCAGAGCCCAGACCCAGGGACAAGACCCCAGCCCAGACTCAGGGCCCAGACCCCAGGCCTAGACCCAGACACCAGACCCAGGGACCAGACCCCAGGCCAGACCCAAGGACCAGGCCCAGCCTAGACCCAGGGCCCAGACCTCAGGGACCAGACCCTAAGGACCAGACCCAGGGCCCAGCCCAGACCCCAAGGCCCAGGGACCAGGCCCAGCCCAGACCCCAAGGCCCACAGCACAGACCCCAGGGCCCAGACCAGACCCCAAGGCCCAGGGACCAGACCCAAAGGCCATCATACACAGCCCGTTTCTGTGAGATTTATTGCTGTGGATTCTGTGATACGTTCATATACACTGCTCATTACTGTGAGTTTTATTGCTGTGGATACTGTGATACGCTAATACACACTGCACATTACTGGGAGTTTTATTGCTGTGGTGCTATGTTATGTCCTTTTTTTTTTTGAAGGGGAGAAAAGCTGTTAGAGGTTGAGGGAGTGCCAGGGGGGGCCCGGGGGGCCCCATCGTGAGGTTTAGTAAGGGGCCCCATCATTTTTGATGGCTGCCCTGGCTGGCACTGGTTATGGCTGGTACTGGCATGGCTGGCAGTGGTAGGGCTGGCACTGGTATTGTGGCTGGTAGTGGTATTATGGCTGGCACTGGTATTATGGCTGGTACTGGCATGGCAGTGTTATTATGGCTGGCACTGGTATTGTGGCTGGCACTGGTATGGCTGGCAGTGATGTTATGGCTGGTACTGGCATGGCTGGCAGTGGTATTGTGGCTGGTAGTGGTATTATGGTTGTCACTGGTATTATGGCTTGTACTGGTATTGTGGCTGGAACTGGTATTATGGCTGGCACAGACTAGTATTTTTATGGCCCAAGACAAGGGTATAATATAAGGGAGAGGGCAGGAGATTCTTACTTTTGATGCTGCGCTCGGAATGGAGACCGTGACTTGACATGTCTGCTCTGGAGTCGGGAGCCAGGAATGCAGCCGCGAGCACGTGAACGTCTTCGTCACGTGAGCCCCTGCGCCTTCTGACTGACAGTGGCACATGGGAGGAGGCGGGGAGGAAGAGCCGTCACCGACGGACCCACCACACCACTCCCACACTGTCAGTCATTGGCAGAGTGGGCGGAGCGTTTAGCCCTGTATCTCGAAGGAGAGGACCGCGTCGCCAGGGGAACGAATGATGTGTAAGTATGCGGAGGAGACTTCATGCCGGCTCGGTACCTCGGAGTCATGTGGCAGGGGGTGTCAAACCCGGACACATGACTCCAAAACCGGACGGTCCGGGTCAAAACCGGACGGGTGGGAACCCTAGCGGGGCACCTGGCGCCGAATGATTGCAGTGCTGCAGCGATGCAGGAGAGAGGAGGCTGACCCGGAGTTTGAGCCAGTGGAGATCTCGCACACCGAAGATCCGGTTGGTCTGGTGGAGGTGGCAGAGACGGCAGTGGCCTGCGCTGCACTTGAAGCTCCGGATGATCGACCACCAGCACCTCGACCTGCGGAGATGCCGCCCGAGCAGTGCGATGTAGATGAGAAACAGCCGCGTCTTGAGGCTTTCAACCCAGCTTCTAAAGCGGAGCTGCTACGAGCTATTATCTGGGATCCCGATGAAGGAGGTTGTTCCATGAAAGGGCCACTGCTGGAGCGGCTTCTACTGTCCCTTGTCAAAGGGCCTCCATGGGCTGCGAATCCTGGCCTGTCTGTCGACACCCTGCCTGCAGTGCAAGAATTGTCGTTTCGTGATGCCGCCTGATGTGACTTTTGCTTTCTTTTAAACGTGTTCCCCCCCCCTCCCCCGCACTCAAGCTGAGATGTAATATTTTAGGATTCTCCTGCTGTTCCCCGGCTGGGGCCGTCTGACTATTAGAGACACTTTTTTGGGGATTTTAGGCTACTTTTTCTGTGCTTCTCTGTTTGCCAGGGATATTGCTCACCCTTTGACCCCTTCCTGGTTGAGCGACAAGTTTTTAGTCCGGAGTGATATGTTCTTTTGCATTTGATTTCCCCCCCCTTGTTGTTCCAGCATTCCCCCTAAGATGTACCTCGGTGTCTAACATGTCTATTTTCCTTTTTTATACTGCTTTCCGCGGAGTACATGCAGACTTTATTTGCCCTCCACCACAGCATTTTGTCATTTTTCAGAGCTTCTTCTGTGACGACCCCCCCCCCCCCTTATGTTTTACATGTATAAGCTGTCTGGCCCTGCGAGGCCCACCTTGCTGGTTGAAATGTGACCTTTTCGCAAAATAAAAATCTTAAATACAAAAAAAGGGAAGAAAAAAAAAAGGAAATGTATATACACCTACAAAGATTATTCTTAAAAATATTAAACCTCCTTAAAAAGTAGTTACATTTAATGATTTTGTTTATTTTATATTTTTATTATCTTGTAAATGAAAGTAAAATATGAGGATGTTCAGTTCCAGCATAAATGAAATTGATGGAAAGAATAAATAAAAATAAGTCAGTTTAGGGTGACGGGATACAGGTTTGGTATCATGTCGGAGTGTTGTATTTTTGAAGGGATAAATAGGAGGTTTGTCCTAATTCATCACCCTCTCTTCTCCTCCTGGAAGAGGGCCTCCAAGCTACTGATGAAGTCTCAAGGAGATTAGTCCATGCCACATCGGGTGACCGCTTACCAGGGTGCCTTATGCTTTATTTCTCCTGAAATAAGTCCAATAATTTGATCCAAGACTAGGTCTATGTGATCCATACCAGACACCTCATGGACCTTCTCGATGTTCCCTTCCTCCTTCATCTTTGAATGTGGCCTGTGTCTCTGCAAACCAAATGGAGCAGTTTGGTCTGTTACGCGTTTCACAGCTTCCTGTGGTCCATTGACATTAAAATTGTGAGCCAAGACGGCCAGTTTTGTTCGGGCCACCATATCGTCCATTTTGAAATGAATCCCTTCAGGTCTATATTTCAGCACCGTGCTGTGGAAAACCTGTATCCCGTCCGTCTGACAACATTCTTTCAGATGATAAAGGTCACTTTGGATTCTTTTGTCGTGTACGAGCAGAGACAAGTCACTTAAGGCGTTGCTGTGTCTCTGGATCCACGCTCTTTCTTTGACCTCTTCTTCCGAGAGGTCCGCATGAAGGCATTTCTTGGTGTATTTTCCATTTGCCCACGAATGGCAATTGGAGACGTGGTAAACCGTAGAATTCCACAATTCTTTCAGAAGGAACACGTTTCCCTTGCAGTATTCGGTGATGAACCAAAAATACCTAGTAATTGGTGAAACCCAAGGCTCAAGCGCTTTATTGTTCCTCTTCCTTGCTAATGCGCATAGCTTCTTATTGAGCGTTTTAGTGTAATGTCGCACATCAAATTGGTGTTCCATGTCGCTGTATTCTTCACGCATAACTTTCTGTATGCTCGGATGTCTGTCTGTAGCTATATACAACACTTCTATACCATCATTCAGGATATTGTTCAGTGTTCTTCGGAAAGCTTTTCTCTCCATGGCTACGGATGAGGTCCTCTCCGAAACACGAGTCACAGAGACGTCGACTATTTTCTTTGACTTCTCATCCATGAAAGTGTACGTGCAATATTTTGCTGAAAAACCGCTTCTATCGCAATGCCCGTCACCCGTTAGACAAACAGGCCTGCCGACCAAGGACTCTCTGACGGCTCGCTTCTCGTTTAACCAGCTGTGATCTATAGCTGGGAAACAGTATTTTCTTTGGTAAAGGGCATACGTGAACGCTGACATGAATGGAACTCCTAGTATCCTGAAGTACTCCTTCACCTTTTGATAATTGTTCCCACTTAGCAATATCGCTGCAGAAGACAGCACATCACCCGCGGGAATACCGGAGATGTATGGTTGACTCTGCCAAAGAGTGGTGGTATGTCCATTCGTGCACCCCCCTACTACAGTTAAACATGTGTCACGGATATACTTCTTCCTTCGAATCATTGTTGCAGGACATTCTGCAACATGTTGGCATCGTACCAACATCAGAAGCTTATCCAAGCATGACTCGAATACTAGAAATTTTCTCTCCATGATATGACGTTTTTCATTGGTACTTGTGTTCTCACGCAACGGTTTTTCTTCAAGATTGCATGAAGGTTCCTCATCCAACAGCTCTTGACTTTGATTTGATACATCTGACATCTCAGGTGCAGCATACAGGATGTCAGTTTTATGATGAACATTTCCTATGTTTTTTGTGTGGAACGGAAAGACTCCCGTTTCTGCTGGTTCACGTCGGCAGCCGTGACCCACTCCTTGTGACAGAGTTGATGTTCCTTGGAGAGATTCCATTTTTTCTTCCATATAACTTCTTTTCAATTCTTCCATTCTTGAAAATATTTTCTGGTACTTTTCAATTTCGGACTGAAACTCCTCGTAGCTGCCTGTGCTCGTGCTGGCATCTTTGCACTTTATCAGGCCGCGCGTGGTTGTCGATGAACTCCTGCATTTAATTGCTGGTCTTTGTACAAACAGCGTTGACGTTTGTGTTGTAGAGTTCCGAGTTACCACAGCAGTTGTCTGTGAAAATATTGTTTTTGTCGTTGGAAGTGGCATTGCCTCTATAGGTTGAGGAGCAACTTGTTCGTCATCCGGCACTCCGCGGACAAATGGCACCATTTCAAAGGGTTTTATGATATAGGCGTAGTTGTGGTCCTTCTTAGACTGAGCCACTTGCTTGTCCAAATCTGAACCTCTCTCACCATCACTAGAAGACGTTTGTGGGACAGGCTCTAAAGCAGTAGCACGTTGCGGTGCTTGTTCTTGTGGGCAGATCGTCGGTAAAGCACTTTCCGTCAAAACCTTTCTCGATCCAATAATCTCGTAGCACATTGGAGAGAAATGTTGTGAACAGATCCTGTAGTTCGAGGGCTTTTTCGTAGCAACAATCTTGTCGATCAGCTCTTCAAGGTTGTCAAAATGCTGTCCACTACTTGCCAACCACTTCCTGACTCTTGTGGGACTTCCAGGAAAGGAATGCATGATCGTGTCTCCCATCCTTTGACCCCTGACTCTTTTCGTCGTACAGCCTTTTATTAAACACTTTGGCATCTGGAGAAAAGGAAAGAAAGGATTAAAAGAATATATATTTCAACCAAAAATGTAAGAAGTTGACGATAATAATAATAATCGTATACACATACAGAACACCGCAAATAATTCCAATTGTAAAAGTTGCCAATCATTTACACGAACATTCTTGTTAAATTCAATTGGACCTTAGATGTTCTACCAAATAGTTTTTGCTTCCGCTTCTCTAGGTTTGTCTGTAACCTGATAGCAATCTTTTTGTCCATTACTCCTTACAATGCTACTTTTCCCCTCCTACCCTGCTGTAACCAGGGAAAATGAGGATCAGTGCCAAGTAAAGGGGATAGTCTAGGTCAGAGCCCAAAATTTCCACTCGCCTTCTCGCCAAAGGAGAGTGATAATTTAAGCAGAACTAGTGAAAATTTGTCCCTTGGCAACCGTGGAGTTAGAAATTGACCACTTGTGACCAGAAGTGGCGAGGTAACGTTTCAGCCTGGCTCGTAGCTTAGGAATTAAAATGTTGAACCCTGGTCTAGGTCTAACTCCTTCATGGCAGGAATAGTTTCATTTAATACACTGACTGGCCAAGCAAAAGTCACACGCTGTAATATTTGGTTGTGTCGCCTTTTGCTGTGATTGCGTCACGCATTCGCCGCGGCATCGTGTCGATAAGCTCATGCAATGTCACAGCGTTTATTGGCGTCCAGAGCGTCATTAATTTGTGGCCAAGATCTTGTATTGATGATGGGCGAGTCGCGGCGCTGCGTGAAGTCTTCTCCAGCACATTATCCCAAAGATTAACCTCAATGGGGTTAAGGTCTGGACTGTGCGGCGGCCAATCCATGTGTGGAAATGATGTCTCGTGCTCCCTCAACCACTCTTGCACAATTTGAGCCCGATGAGTCCTGGCATTGCCATCTTGGAATATGCCCGCTGTGCCATCAGGGGAGAAAAAACCTGCTCATTCAGAAGGTGTATATCGCTTACCTCACCAGACAGGATTTCTTCAGGTCTACTTAAAATCCATTAGATCATTAAACCATACAAAATCTAATCCATAAATTAACGATGTGTAAATAGATCGGCAAAGAGGAACAATCACAGGCAAATCCTGATGAACAGGTTACAAGTATTTACAAAGCGCTAACAAGTTCCGTAGCGCTGTGCAGCGGGAGGCTGGACAACAAATAAACATGCAGGTTAAACGCACAGTACAGTGAGAGGACCCTGCTCAGGAGCTTACAATCTAACATGTGATTTTCATCTACACAAAAACAAAAATGTTAAAAAAAAAAGATCATTTCTTTTGGCAAGGCCAATACATGACCTGTATTTTTAGATTTTGTTATCTATTAATTGGCGGCTGTTCTGAACTATTCTTACTCTTGGGGGGCCCTCACTCTATCACTGGTCGCACCCACCAGCACCCCCCCCACACGTTGCAACGGCCATCTCTACTCCAACCACCACAAATAACTTTTATACAAATATTGTAGACAAAAAAAATCACGTCGACTGTATGCTTGTGTGTGACACGTGCAACATGTGTGATGTGTGCGTATAATGTGTATGGGGGGGGGGGGGTTGGCACTTTTTCTGCTTGACTTTATTGTAGGGAGGAGACTAAATTCGACATACCCTGCTAACCAACCAAATACCCCAATATTAACCAAAATACCTGACTATCAAACTCATTATCTTCCAGTGTCGCTATATCTTAATATTTGATCACTCTCCCTCTGCCACCGTTGTATCTCACACCATCCTCCTCTGCTCCAGTGTCCCCTTTAAATCCTCTTCAGAACCTACTCTGTCCTGACACCCTCCTCAGCCCGTTCCCTATCGGTATCCTTTCGGATTTCTTACCTGCAGCGTATGGATTATACATGCTGCAGGGTGACATTTTTCATGCACTGCCCATCAGCATGAACACATTACATGTGTCCAGGCAGTGGCGGATCTACCAGGGTCGCAGCGGTCGCACTTGCGACCGGGCCCTGACATTCCACCACTTTAGGGAGGACCCAGCGGCTCAGGCAGGCATTTGCGTCCGCAACCATGTCAGCGCGCCTGCTCTGCTTCCCACATTCTACTGGACCAAGCGCACGTCGCATTGGTGCCGCCCCCTGCCACATGGGGGGCGGTGCCAATGTAACGTGCGCCTGCTCCAGTAGAATGTGGGAAGCCGGTCAGACATGCTGTAGCACCGCGACACCTGTTCCTTGGCTCTCCGGCACACTCCAGCCTGGAATGTCAGGAAGTGCGGGCAGGCAGTGGGAGGAGGCGGTCTGCTGCTGGTGCTGAGCAGGCGACTCCTACAACGGCAACCCAGAGAGCGCTGTGATCAGTCTGGGGGCAATATTTCCATGTGTGAGCTGGGGGCAATTATATCCATGTGTGAGCTGGGGGCAATTATATCCATGTGTGAGCTGGGGGCAATTATATCCATGTGTGAGCTGGGGGCAATTATATCCATGTGTGAGCTGGGGGCAATATTTCCATGTGTGAGCTGGGGGCAATTATATCCATGTGTGAGCTGGGGATAATTATATCCATGTGTGAGCTGGGGGCAATTATATCCATGTGTGAGCTGGGGGCAATATTTCCATGTGTGAGCTGTGGGCAATTATATCCATGTGTGAGCTGTGGGCAATTATATCCATGTGTGAGCTGGGGGCAATTATATCCATGTGTGAGCTGGGGGCAAATATACCCAGGTGAGCTGGGGGCAATATATACCCATGTGAGCTGGGGGCCTGGCTCCCCCATCTGTCTCACTGTCACTATGTTTCCATATGGAGCCTTAAATGCCCCCATGCTTTATCACTCTTGCTCCTAGGGCATGGGTAAGGCTGGGTATGCCAGGCTCGGCCAGTGTGCCATACCCATGCAGGCATACAAGCCGGGCTCTCTGATAAGCCTGGGTCAGGGCTTTGCTGTGGATTCTGTACCTGCTCATACACCCCAGTGCTTCCTGTGAGTTTTATTGCTGTGGAGCTCTGTGATACGCTCACACACACTGCACATTACAGGGAGTTTTATTACTGTGGAGCTCTGTGATACGCTCATACAAACTGCACATTACTGTGGATTCTGTGATACGCTCACACACAGCACATTACTGTGAGTTTTATTGCTGTGGAGCTCTGTAATGTGCAGTGTGCCAGGATTACCGGGGGGGCGGTTAATATGGTGATGACCTATTTAATGACCTAATTAAAGTAAGTTGAACTAATTAATATAAATGGCATACTATCCTTTTTATATTTAAGGGAAAAAAAATTAAAAATATGGATTTTCGGGGGGGGAGGGGAGCCCTTCAAGGATTCTCGCATCGTGGCCCTCAGGTTTCTAGTTACGCCACTGTGTCCAGGAAAACATGGCTGGTCTGGCGCCCCTAGGCGCACACCACTTTGAAGCTTGGCTGCAGGTCTCCAGCCCCCCTATTGCATGAAACAAGGGGTACATTCTTGTCATGCTCAATCCTCCGCCAAATATATTCTGTCTGCTACTTTCTGCACCGTGATACAGTTATTATATCGAACGATGTAACCAGTATGTCTTGTTTTTACCTCTGCCGCTGGATAATGGTGCAGCTGCTGCTTCTTTTGTGATTCCAGCAAAGCTTTTGGTCTTTTTCTCTGTCACCTGATCTCAATCCTCCTCCCTGATCCAGGAAGATAACACTCTGGGGGTGGGGGGGGGAAAGAGAGAGAGGGAGGGAGGGATGAAGAGATACGATTTAACCCCTTCTTGGCAAAAAAAATAGAATGGATTTATTAAGGTTTTACTTTAATAGCCACTAGAATAAAAAATAAAAACACACAATTTTTTTAGAAAAGAACGGTGAATATCACCATATCTGCAATTTTGGGGCAATTCGTCTGTTCACAAAGCTGTGAATTTACCAAATACAGGAGAACTGACGGCAAAATACGGTGCATTTTGTCGCAATTCGGCAGCAACAAAATTGTCCCTTTTGGAAACTAGCGATTCGTCTATTCACAGAATGCTGAATTGCAGTGAAATTTCCTGAATTTGAGTGTTTCAATTCGACAGGTTTAAACAGGCAAACCTAATAGGTTTCAATTTAATAAATATTTTTTTTTAAATTTTACCAATTTAAAAAAAATGCGATACACATTATATAGTATTATCCGTTTATTTATATCACACCAACATATTCTGCAGCGAGGTATAGGGCTCACTTTTTTTTTTTTGAGAAAGGATTTTACCAGGAAGGATACATTGAGATTTCTCTCGTTTTCAGGTATGTCCTGGGTGGCGAGTATATACCGTTAGCTGTCTTGCCCAAGGACACTTACTGGAGAGGCGCTCGTCGGGATTGAACCCATGACTCCACAGGATCTCTCCATGCAGAGCAGTGATGTTACCTCTACTCCACCCAGCCGGCTCCATATAGTGCATTGAGAAAGGAGCATGCAATTGTCCCTAAATTGCACCGAACGGTGAATATCACCATATCTGCAATTTTGGGGCAATTCGTCTGTTCACAAAGCTGTGAATTTACCAAATACAGGAGAACTGACGGCAAAATACGGTGCATTTTGTCGCAATTCGGCAGCAACAAAATTGTCCCTTTTGGAAACTAGCGATTCGTCTATTCACAGAATGCTGAATTGCAGTGAAATTTCCTGAATTTGAGTGTTTCAATTCGACAGGTTTAAACAGGCAAACCTAATAGGTTTCAATTTAATAAATAATTTTTTTAATATAAAATATATTCCAAAGACCATTTATTATTTTTATTTTTTTGCAAAAACCCTATTTTTTTATTTTCGAAAATATATTTTTGGTTTTGTTTTTTAAGACATTTTTTATGATTTTGTAACACCATTTTATTATTTTTTAAATTACCTTTATTATTTAGACACATTTTTTTACTACATTTATATTGGTTTAAGCTCCTATTTAGGCTAGGGTCAGACGAACGCATTTTTATGTTGTCTGTGAAAAAGTGCGTTCGAACGAATGGACGCATTTTTTCACAGAATACGTGATAGTGGTCATACTATGCGCATTTTCGTCCATGATTTTGTACGGATCATCAATAAAACACTTCTTGCATCTGGACGTTATGTTGGCCGGACATTAGCAGCGTCTGATGTCTCCAATTCACGCACACACGCCTCTAGCGGACGCAGCGCACTCTGTACATCAGTACTAGCGGTTTCACGTTCTCGAAAAAATGCGTTCATTTTCCACTTGCGTTGCGCAGCCGGACTTTTGTGCGACCGTACTTCGTATATTGGCCGTCATTGCCCGGCATCTGCTGCTAGTGCGGCCGTGATTAAGTGCGGCTGCACGCGCGTTCGCACTGCCTCAGTCTGACCCTAGCCTAAGAGCTTTAATGAAATTAAAATTTTTACATGTCGGTGGAATTCGCCAATGCCAATTCAGCAGTTTTAGGCCAGTGCCAGCATTCTTCAGAGCGGAAGGAACGTCCGTGAGAGTGGATGTTCCTTGCACTCTGATGCCCCTGTGGCCACCTCGCTGAGCAGAGTGCGCTCAGCGCTACAAAGCTTGATCTTCCTATGTCTATGGTAGCGTGTCGACGGGGGAGGCTGTCAGCACATCTGGTGGTAGCACGCTCAACTAGTGTGCATGCGACACCCTGTGGCTGTCCCTCTCGAACCGTCACAAGGCTGCAACGGACGCAGGGAGGTGCATCTGTACGCGCGTCTGACCCCAGCCTTAGTTGATGTCCAATATCCGATTTGGCGACTCCAATTTTGACAAAATACACAGAACAGTAGGAGAGGGCCCTGCTCGAGAGCTTACAATCTGAGAGGAGAGGGGTGACACGCTAGGTGAGGGTAAATAGAGAACACGAAGTAGTGGGACGCACGTAGGCTGGGTGGGACGAAGGAGCAAGAAATGCACAGTGGGGGATTAGGGAGTGAGCTGATAGGTCTCTAAAGTAATGCGTTTTCAGAGACTTCTTGAAGGACTCGAGAGACAGGGAGAGTTTAATGTTGCGGGGGAGAGAGTTCCAAAGAAAGGGGGGCAGCTCTGGAGAAGTCCTGAAGGTTGGAGTTGGGGGTGTGGGTACAAGGAACGGATTGCTCGTCCAATGAGCTGATGCTAAGTGGACGGTGTCACGACCACTACGTGTGCTGCTGCGAAAGACGCCTGGTTAAGCCACCCACTATCTGTCTAGCCTAGCCCAGATAATGACTGCGTGGACAACAAGCCCCTGAGCGCTTGCTTACCAATCTGTCCCCGCACACTTTCTCTCGCAACAGGTACATAGAGCGCGATACAATGGTCCCAGGATTGCAACACAGTACAAGTCTTCTCTTGAAGCGGGTAATGACTACGTCTCCCACAATCCCTGGGATCACTTTCCTATTCTATTAGTTACGCTGCCACCAGTCCTCATGGACAATACGCACGTCACAGCGAGAGATGCAGGGCTAAGCAACCGCGCTGTCTGCCTACCCTAGACCCGGACAGTGACTGCATAGACAACAATCCCTGCCGTCCCCAGCGACCGCAACTCACAATTTCGTATCTACCCGAGCTTAAAACAACCAGCAATACTCCAGTCTCTTTAGTTAGCGTGGATCGAATATCAGGCAGAAACAGAACGTAATAAATGGATATTTATTATGATATAGAAAAAAAGCTATATATCACAGTGCATTTGTTACAGGAAAAATTATAGCTAGAATAAATCGCTAGTTACACAGTAACACAGCAAATAAAAGAAAAGGATTAAACACAGAGCATTACTTACAAACAATAAGCTAGCATCAGTGACTCCGGGGTTGGAGATGGAGACATGCATAGATCCGCTGGAGATGGAAGTATAGACCGATCATCAATTTTGATTGAACCCCTGTGATCAGCGAAAGCCCATGGCATGCCCCAAAATATATATAGGGCTGCCTTTTTCGAAGTCCAGCCTCCTAGCTGGCAGAGCCTTTGCCTACAATCCCCCTCTCCTGAGCATGCTCAGTACGCTTCGTCATTAATCTTAATGCCCTGGTCTATCAATCATCTCCCAAAGACCACCTTCAGTGATCCGAGAATGTGATTGTTTCTTTGATATGCGGTTGGGGTGCCGCTCTGGCGGTGTCTTCTCCCTGCCCTGAGCAATTGCTGCTTCTGCCTGCTAGGTAGACCCCAAAAAGGTGTTCTCTTTAATTCACACCTTTGACTTCAGAGAAAATTGGCACGAACCTGTTTAATTGCTTCCAGCAGGCTGGAAACGTAGCCATTGATTTCGTAGGCCAGCTGCGCCAAATTGCCTGGTATCTAAAGATAGTCATAGATATAAATATGCCTAATATAATGCATATCGCGGTAGATATACCGATAGCTAGACACAGAGATGGGTATGTCTACCTGTGACATCTCCCCTTAAAAAAGAGACGCAAAGAGAGAGGCTCTCACGCTTCTCTCGTGCGTCTTACAACAGGTTCGTCAACGGGCATCTGGAACTTGCGCCAGTCGCCGGCGCTATTACGGAGTGGGGGACGCACAGGTGTCCGTGCACTTTGCCCACCAAAGCGGGCACTCCATCTTTCAACCGCATCACACATTCCCCCATGGAGGCCTTTGGCGACTCCACCATTCTACCCCACCTCTCCAAAGCCGGGGGGAGGGGGTCACTTGCGCCGCACTCACAGCATGGCACAGACTCTGAGAAGCCCCTGTGCTACTGCAGCCCCTCCTGGTACACCTTTTGGGGGTGCAGCACATGTGGCTCACTCTCACCTTGCACCTCAGTCTTGCAGCCTGCAAAACACTCATACATAGTCGCCGGCTCTAGAACCATCCTTACCGCAGGGGGTAGGGAAAACCCAGGTGAAGCGCCACGCTCCCCTGTAAATGTCCCCCTGGCATCTGCCAACGGAGTCAGGCATTGTGCCTGGCTCTGGGCAGATGGCTGGGAGGTCACTGGGGCCCAACCAGGACCGCTTCCTCCCCTTCTCTCACTGTCCCCACACCTTCAGAGTATGGGGACCCATACAGTTGGGGCACAGGATTATCCACGCTCATTCTCGCCCCAGTGCACCCAGGTTCCCCGCTGGATCATACAATTTATCAAGCACACATTGCTTCGTAACCCATGAGCATACAGCCGTATGCCACCCTCCTCCACAGGGTGGTTGCTCAGTACCAGTTTCCTGTGGTACTGGGGATCTGGTTGGCTTTCCCACAGGGCAACAGGCGTCCACCCCAGGCCCTTCCTCCTGACCACACAGCATGCGCTCGGTGCCACCCACAGCCTCAGACACATGCGACACAGACTGGCATACCACAGTATCCTGCCCATCCAGGATGTTCGCCTCTCCATTCCTTTCACCTGTCATTGCCAACCTGGATGGTTCAGGCACTGGGTAACCCTCTTTCACCCTATCCTTCTGACCACCCAGTATGCCCTCTGCGCCACGCACAGTCTCAGACAACAATGGCACAGGCTGGCACACCGCGGTATCCTGCTCATCCCAGGCCTTCCGATGCCCACATTTTCCCTCCAGCACCACCGACCCAGTTGGTTCGGCCCTAAAGGAACCTGCCTTGGTCCTTTGTTCTCCCTCCCAACCGCGTGGCGTCACAGACACACCTGAGTCAGGTCTAGGCAGGCAAACCACAGTATCCTGCCACCCCTCCCAGGCATTCTGATCCACACCATTCTCACGGGGCACTAGAGTCCTGGTTGGTTTAGGCGCAAGCAGACCCGCAGTCATCCCTTGCCCTTGCTCCCAACCATATGGCGTCACAGACACACCTGAGTCTGGTCTAGGCAGGCACACCACAGTATCCTGCCGCCCCCCCCCCAGGCATTCTGTTCCACACCATCACAAGGCAGAGACGGGCCTTGTGCCCTACTCCACGCAGACTTCCAGCGGGTACCCACTTTCACCATGGGCACCACGGCCTCCCCACGCATGGGGTCCGGGGAACCAGCTGACTCAGGTGCAGGCGGGCATTCACTCACCCCCTGCCTTTCTTCCCAGTCACAACGCCCCCTCATGCTACCACACAACACCTCGGGCACACCTGGCGCAGGCGCAGACTGACTCACTGCCATCCCCTGCCCTTCCGTCCAGGAATCCTGTTGTGCACCCCGACACAGAACCCTCCCCACTGTAGAGCCACTAGTGGGCCTGGGTAAATCCCCAGCATCCCTTTCTAGCACGTACTGTGACACCAATTTACCCAAATCCGTGCCCAGCAACACATCTGTAGGAATATTTTCAGACACTCCCATCTCCCGCAGACCTCTCCCCAGACCAAATAAACCCGTGCCATCGGCACCACAGGACGTACCCCACCAAAACCCTTTACTGCTAGAGTCCTGCCAGGAATAAAGTCTGCAGGGCTGACTAACCCTGGACGCACCAAAGTTACTTCAGCCGCCGTATCTCTTAAACCCACAGATACCGGAGTCCCGACAATGACTGCTGGTTTACGTTGGCACTGCCCTCCGATCTGGTCACGAACAGGACAGAGAGTGATGCTGAGGGGTGTCCTCCCCCCAGCTGTGGATGAAGGTTTCTTCCTCTCTGGGCACACTGCCAGGAGAGGATTGACACTGTTACAAATAAAACAGCGACGGCTCATACTTCTTCCAGGCGAAGAAGGACTTGTTCCCCCCTCCCCAGCAGAGGCTGGCACAAAGGTGGGCGCTGCCGCCGTGATGTCAGGGGGTCGTGATGAGTTGGGCTTCCATCCGACGATCCTTTGGGGGGGGACCTCTGCTCCGGTCCACAGACGCTCTGTTGGCCGCATGGAAAAATCGGCCAGCTCACCAGTTTCCAGGGCCGTCTCAGGTTTGCGATCCAGAAGCCATTCCTGAATCTCAGGTGGGCACAGCTGCACAAACTGCTACTTGACTAAAAGGTCTTCCAGGGCATCCAAGGTGTCAATCTTCAGCCCCCTGCCCCATTGTCAAAATAGGGTGGTCAGGTGGCTCACAACTGCAGAGTAGCTCTCCGCGGCCCGCTTCTGCAAGGACCTGAACTTTTTGCGATATACCTCTGCCGTGAGGTTATACCGTCTTTGCAACACGGCTTTAATCGCCTCATAGTCCTGGTCGCGCTCAGCTAGTAACTCTGCAAAGGCTTCGAGCGCTGGACCTTTTAGTCCAGGAGTGAGGTACCTGGCCCATTGCTCCTTGGGCAGCTGGTACTGTCGACAAGTCTTTTCAAAACTTTGCAGGCACACATCCAGGTCCCAATCATTGTCCAGGGTGGGAAAGTTCTCGGCACGAGGTCTGGGCATAGAGAGATCTGCAACGGCCGCAGGGGCAGGAGATAATGGTGTTCTGCCTGCCTGGGCCATAGCGAGCTGATGTGCCCGTTCGGCTTGCCGCTCCTTGCTCACACGCAGCCCTGCGCTCTGCAGCTTCTTGGTCTTTCTCGGCTCTGCGCTCCTCTCGCTCTTGGTACTGCAGGATGAGCTGGAGCTGCATCTGAGAGTCCGTAGAGTCCACATGTTTTAAAACAGTCTGCAAGTAAACATCCAGGGCAGTATCACCCTTGGGCGAAGCACTTGACACTGTCCTTTCCACTGTACTTGCATTTCCGTCAGCTGGGTCAAGCGTGTTACCCTGCTCTGCTGTGTCCTGGACTGCTTGCCTCGCCTCATAATCCGAGGGCTTGCAAAAGTTCATCTTTCTTCTTGTCCTTCGTCAAAATATTTTTGTCTTTACACAATTGTTCCAACGTTTTCTTTGACGGCTGTTGATGTGTCATTCTCACTCCAGCCAAATAAAAGATAGCACAGAAAAACAAAGAGGGAAGGGAACTGCTGTGTGTTGTGTAAATTCTAATAAATGCACTGAGTTCTGCTTTGGGAATTGGAAAACCAATTTCTTTAGTATCTGGATCTATGTTGCTTTACAGATCCAAATACTAACCTGATATCCCACCGCTCGCCAGCAGTTGTCACGACCACTACGCACGCTACTGCGAAAGACGCCGGGTTAAGCCACCCACTATCTGTCTAGCCTAGCCCAGATAATGACTGCGTGGACAACAAGCCCACGCGCCATTGCTTACCAATCTGTCTCCGCACACTTTCTTTCGCAACAGGTACGTAGAGCGCGATACAAAAGTCTTCTCTTGAAGCGGGTAATGACTACGTCTCCCACAATCCCTGGGATTCACTTTCCTATTCTATTAGTTATGCTGCCACCAGTCCTCATGGACACTACACGCATCGCAGCGAGAGACGCAGGGCTAAGCAACCGTGCTGTCTGCCTACCCTAGACCCGGACAGTGACTGCATAGACAACAATTCCTGCTGTCCCCAGCGACCGCAACTCACGATTTCGTATATACTCGAGCTTAAAACAACCAGCAATACTCCAGTCTCTTTAGTTAGCGTGGATCGAATATCAGGCAGAAACAGAACGTAATAAATGGATATTTATTATGATATAGAAAAAAAAAGCTATATATCACAGTGCATTTGTTACAGGAAAAATTATAGCTAGAATAAATCGCTAGTTACACAGTACACAGCAGATAAAAGGATTAAACACAGAGCATTACTTACAAACAATAAGCTAGCATCAGTGACTCCGGGGTTGGAGATGAAGACATGCATAGATTCGCTGGAGATGGAAGCATGGACCGATCATCAATTTTGATTGAACCCCTGCGATCACCGAAAACCCATGGCATGCCCCAGAATATATATAGGGCTGCCTTTTTCTAAGTCCAGCCTCCTAGCTGGCAGAGCCTTTGCCTACAATCCCAGAATTCCCCTCTTCTGAGCATGCTCAGTATGCTTCGTCATTAACCTTAATTCCCTGGTCTATCAATCATCTCCCAAAGACCACCTTCAGTGATCAGAGAATGTGATTGCTTCTTTGAAATGCGGTTGGGGTGCCGCTCTGGCGGCGTCTTCTCCTTGCCATGAGCAATTGCTCCTTCTGCCTGCTGCGTAGACCCCAAAAAGGTGTTATCTTTAATTCACACCTTTTGAGGACTTCAGAGAAAATTGTCACAAACCTGTTTAATTGCTTCCAGCAGGCTGGAAACGCAGCCATTGATTTCTTAGGCCAGCTGCGCCAAATGGCCTGGTATCTAAAGATAGCCATAGATATAAATATGCCTATATAATGCATATCGCGGTAGATATACCGATAGCCATCTCTGTGTCTAGCTATCTCTCAAAGAAAAAATGGTCAGCGCCCAAAATCTGAGCCACCACCAGTATCCCAATGCCAAACCAGATCAATAGAGGTTTCCCCAAAACCAGTGTGACATAAGCATAGAAATACGTATCTGGTAGCGCGATGATAATCGCTTCTTGGTGTTCAGGTGGTTCTCATGATATACGTTATCCACATGGATTATATAAAAGGAGGCAAAAACACAAATACAAATAATAGTGCAGATTGTATAGAAAATTAATGATGTGACTTTATCTAGACTATTCCACTCACAGATGTAGAGCCCGATCACTGGCTCTGAGTGGTAAAGTGCATCTGGGTCCTTTTTCTTCCCATTCAGAAGGAGACCCACACCCTTCACGATCGATAATCTCTCTCAGGCATCAGATATGGAAGAAAGCATGTAAACGAAAGAGAAACTTTCTTGTGCAGATCCACCAACCAAAATATACAGTTGTACTGACAAAGTGTAAACTCACGTTTTGTAGAGCTTATGACCAAGCTCTAGGTGTTAACGCCAGTGGGTTTGTTTAGAGGGTCAAATCCACAAAAGACCATAGGAGACCAAACACAAATTCCGGAACAGCGGGACTGAATAAAAAACTTTTAATTAAAATATAAAATAAAATCATAAACTGCCAGAACGCGTTTCGCTGTTAGTTACGGCTTCATCAGCTGGTTTACATGGTTGTTAAACATTGCTACATATAAATAGTCCCCTTAATTAAAACAAGATTGTCCCCATGTGTCCGGAATCCGTTGGCGTGCGTTCCACGCCGCTGAGGGTCCGACTTCGGTACGCACCGCCATTTTGCGTATGCGCATAGATGTTTGCATTCCATGCGTTCCACCTTGTATTTCCGGTATCTCATGCTCATTGATGGAAACGGCCAGCCCTTCGCAAGAAAGGTTGTTGGAAGATGGCATACCCTTCAGATTGCTCATCCTGTAAATGGCTCCACAATAGAGAGGCAGAATATCGATATCTCTTCATACAAATACATACATATGAAAGGTGGTATACAGACTCCTCTCTCATGGGCACCATCTCGGGCAAAAAAAAAAAAGAAAAATAAACCTCCAAAACCGTGTAAAATGAGAATAAAGATAAAGTGGGTATAAAAAATAAATAAAAAATAATATCCATCGCATAAAATAAATGTGGCAATTAATAACGTCGCCAGAGAATTAACTATGTGGATATAAATACTATGCAAAATATCATAAATTGCTGTTGATAACAGCTTAAAGAATTATATAATGTAAAAATCTGTGTTAATAAAATAAATTTATAAAAAGCTATTGAGCTTGAAAAGGAAGTGATGTATTATGCTTCAAATGAAGTGTGTATAGAGAAAAAAAAAAAAAAAAAAAGGTCTAATGGTAGACCAGTAAACTAGTGGCCAAAAAGAAGTATAAAAATAATGATGTATCTATAGAAAATAACTATGCAAGAGATAATCTAAAATAGATATTGTGGTGCAAAAAGGTGACAAAATATAATATTGGGTGATAATCTAATAAGTATACTAGTGGCCAAGAATAAATATAATATAGGATAGTTATAGAAAGGTATGAATGACACAATATCCTTTTGGATATTAAGAAAGATAATACAAATATTGTATAACATTATTGTAGTGTGAGAAAAAAAAAAGGGGGAGGAATGTGGCAAGGATGGAAATATAAAATCTATATCCAAATTTTATATTTAAGGAGTTTTTTCATTTTTTGGAATTCACCTACATGGTGCACAGAAGAGCAGTCTGTATATATGTTACAAGAAATGGATGACCTCAAAGTCGTCATTCAAACCATTTGGAGCTAATGTTCCATTCTCGAAGATATATGTAGCGCTCACTCCCGGAGGAGCCGCTGAAAATGAACCACGGGTCAGTCTCCCCGCACTAGGGAATAAATAAAAACTCACAACGGTGTTGGAGTATATCATTTAAATAGTTTACTAAAATAGTAAGCAGACGTTGAGACACGGTATTCACAGGTATTATTACAGTATTTTCGTATCGCGGTAAAACGCGTAGCGGAAAAGAAACGAAACACGAGGCTTCGTATTTCGGAAAAATAAAATATTCGCAACCGAACAGAAAAGAAATGCAATTGCCTGATAGCTCGGTAAAAAGGGACACGTAGCGAAACCCAAAAAATACAATCTCTTCGTATTACGGTAAACGCGCAGCGGAAAAGAGAAAAATATTATTCGGAACGTATCTTTAACCCCTGTTCCGATTCGTAACAGAAATGAGTCCTGCACAGGTTAAGTCCCGGAATGTAAAAGGTGTGTATGTGTGTGTGGTACCCGGGTACTGTTCAACTGGCCAGTGAATTTACTTAAGGAATGTCTTCGACTAGTCAAGTTGGGGCCCTGTGGACTTTAAAGAGAGAACAGCAGCGTGTTCTTTATTTACAAACGGCCTTGGAGGCCTCTCACCCATCCACCGGTTGCGTTAGGCTCCGCTGACCCAGGACGTCTCTCCGCTCGATTTTGACTGGGGATACTTGCGGCCGGATCCGTTGTCTGACTTTCCGTAGCTTGTCCACGACTTGTCCAGCTCACCGCCTGCTCTCCGTATCCGATCAACTCGCGGTAACTCCTCACTCGAGGTCTTCGGTTTGTTCGATCTGCAGCAATCTCTGGAACTTGGAGGTCTCCTTCTCCTTAGGCTGAATGACCCGATAAGGAACTGACAGGTCTCACTTGCGCTCTGGCCTAGGCCCTCTCGCGATGTCTGGCACTGCGTCTGCTCGCTCTCGTTCCCTGGCGCGCTCTGGCGCGTTCTCCACGAGGTTCGGGATATCAGCGTCCTGTGTCCCACCCACTTCCTGTCTCCTTGCAAAGCACGCCGGGAAATGTAGTCCCAATGTCCAGTGTCTCTAATCGCGATTGTCTCCATCTTGTGGCCAAAAATAGGTACTGCTGGCAGCAAGATTTTAACACAGCGCTACATATATCTCATCTCTTCTTTGGCCAACTTATTTAATACATTCTCCTCTACATCGCTTTTCTTAATTTGTTTAATCGCCCAAAATTTTAAACCCAAGGGTGAGCTATTGTGCTTAATCTTAAAATGGAGGGAGACTGAATGCTTCTCAAAACCATTCCTCACATTCCTTGTATGCTCAGCAATTCTGATATTGAGCGCTCTTTTAGTGCGGCCTATATATCGTAGGCCGCAAGGGCACTCTAGCATATATACTATGCTTTTAGAGCAGCAATTTAGTACTTCATCTATTTTTACACTTTGATTACACTTGTGGTTCATATAAGAACTCATAAAGTCTCTTCTATTACCGGTGGATCTGCACGCCAAACACTGACCGCAGTGGTAAAAACCCTTTTCTAGGCCAAAAAGGTTTCTAGTTGCATCCTTCTTTTTGGTTTTACTATGGACCAACTTGGTCTTGAGATTCTTAGTGCCCCTAAATACAACCTTGGGTAGTATTCCTATAGTCTTTTAGATCACCGTCGTTCCTCAAAATGTGCCAGTGTTTTTTCAAAATCTTCTTAATATCTTTTGCTTTATTATTATAGTCGCAGATGAAGAGGACTTCCTCTCCTTCCTCCTGCCATGAGCAACTGCTCCTTCTGCCTGCTGCGTAGACCCCAAAAAGGTGTTATCTTTAATGCACACCTTTGACGACTTCAGAGAAAATTGTCACAAACCTGTTTAATTGCTTCCAGCAGGCTGGAAACGCAGCCATTGATTTTAGGCCAGCTGCGCCAAATGGCCTGGTATCTAAAGATAGCCATAGATATAAATATGCCTATAGAATGCATATCGCGGTAGATATACCGATAGCTAGACACAGAGAGATGGGTATCTCAACCGGTATATCCCATCCCGTCTGTCACAGGTAAAGAAGGGAGTGTACAGGAAAACATGGCTGATCTGGCAAGTCTACCTGTGATGAGGTTCAGTGATGCTGTGGCAGGCTTATGCAAGGTATAAATCATATTTTGTAACTAAATCCCCATTATTTATAACCTTTTTATTAGGTGGTTTTAAAATCCACAAGTGGTTAGTGAATTTTGTAAGTTGCAACCATTGGTCTCAGACTCCCCTTATCAAAAATGCATGTCCAGGTTGAGTGGAGCCAGTCTGGTTCTGTATGTTGAGGACTGACCACCCTCCTCCCATCCCAGGTGCCTCATTTCGGGGCCTCTATGATGTTGAACCTCTGGTAGCTTCAGGACGCAAGTGCATGGGTTTATCTCATAAAAGCAACCATTGGGTTAGGAGGGGCAGGATCTACTGGGATGAGACACATTGATGTTGTGGCAGGTTTATGCAATGTATGAAACATAGAAAAATGTCGGCAGATAAGAACCTTTCGGCCCATCTAGTCTGCCCAATTACATGGATACTTAACCTTGATTTATCTTTTGTTTAGGATAGCCTTATGCCTATCCCATGCCTGCTTAAATTCAATTACTGTTTTGGCCTCTACCACTTCTACTGGAAGACTGTTCCATGTATCCACCACTCGCTCAGTAAAATAATGCTTCCTGATGTTACGTTTAAATCTTTGCCCCTCTAATCTAAGACTATGTCCTCTTGTTTTGCTACTTTGTTTCCGTTTAAATATACTCCCTTCCTCTACCTTGTGGATTCCCTTTACGTATTTAAAGGTTTCTATCATATCTCCTCTGTCTCGTCTTTTTTCCAAGCTGTACATGTTAAGATCATTAAGCCTTTCCTGGTAACTTTTCTCCTTCAAGCCGTACACCATTTTAGTAGCCCTTCTCTGAACTCTCTCTAAGATGTCTATATCCTTCTGGAGATACGGTCTCCAGTACTGCACACAGTACTCCAAGTGAGGTCTCACCAGTGCTCTGTACAGTGGCATGAGCACTTCCTTTTCCTACTGCTAATACCTCTCCCTACACAACCACGCATTCTGCCAGCATTTCCTGCTGCTCTATTACATTGACTACTTACCCTTAGATCCTCTGCAATAATAACCCCTAAATCCCAACCCTCAGATGTTGAGGTTAGGACTGTATCAAATATTCTATATTCAGCCCTTGGGTTTTTACGTCCCAGGTGCATTATCTTGCACTTATCCACATTAAAACTCAATTGCCACAACTCAGACCATTTTTTTAGTTTACCTAAATCATTTGTCATTTGGCTGATCCCTCCAGGAACGTCAACCCTGTTGCAAATCTTTGTGTCATCAGCAAAAAGACATACTTTTCCATTAATACCTTCTGCAATATCACTAATAAAAATATTAAAGAGAATGGGTCCAAGTACTGACCCCTGAGGTACCCCACTGGTAACAAGACCTTGCGCCGAATAAACTCCATTTACCACAACCCTCTGTTGTCTGTCACTCAGCCACTGCCTAATCCAGTCAACAATATTGGAATCCAAGCTCAAAGATTGCAATTTATTGATAAGCCTTCTATGCGGAACAGTATCAAAAGCTTTACTGAAATCTAAATAAGCAATGTCTACTGCACCACCTGTGTCTATTATTCATGATAACCAGCTGAGGAAGCCTTTGTTGGCGAAACGCGTCCTGGTCTTTAGTCTGGTAGATATGATCTATTTTAAAGTGAATGTTTTTATTTTTTAAAAAATTCTAATTGCTGTCTGCCTTCATAACTCCTGCAAAGAAGGTCTGGGGAACAACTTATGATTCCCTAAGCGTATTGTGACGGAGCCAATAGGAGGCTCAACAGTGTGTGAGTTTGAATTTGGCTATCTCCTTCTAAAATATAAAATTGTGTGTGATTTATTGCACTAGGAGGTGCCTTTTTGGTTTCTGTCAATTTTCTCACAGTATCCGTATTCTGGTGAATCCCGAAGAAGTCGCTTGAAGGTTTTATGGGCACCCAACATAAAGTCCCTGCTCGCCTTATTCCTGGGAGCCGGTTGTGGGCTCCACAGAATGTGAGTTGAAAATTGATACACAATACTCTCACTTTGGGTACTGTCCTACTGCGCAATTTTGGTCCCTTGTCCTTGTGTTTCCTCCCTACAGTTTATACCTCATCGGCATTGCTTTGAGAAGATCTACTCATAAAGACAGCGATTCCAGTTTATGGACATATTGAGTGTCTACCCCACTGTCTTTTGTTGGACTTTGGTCTTTTAAAGCGCTGTGTTGTTTTTCTGCTTGTCTAACAGATAATTTACAAATCTCAGACTTCAAACAGGCAATTTCCTGCTGCAATAAAGAGAACTGCCTACATATCAGGCAAACTCCAAACCTCCAAAAATTGGATCTAAAAACAAACGCATGACAGCTCTTACACTGGACCAAGCCTGCCATTATAAAAGAATGGATTTAAAACCAGCAAATCTTACCTTTTTGTAGGTTTTCTACCTCCTGTCAAACCTCAGACTACCTCCAGAGTATCTCCAGAAGATCTCCTCTAAGAGTTCACTTTGAAGGCTTGACAAGCTCAATTAGACCAAGCTAATATTCCACAAGCTTTATATAGCCACCTCCCCCAGCAAGGAGTGGACAAGCTAAACCTCTTTGCAAATACCACCCAATTGATTCCAATTGTATGCTAATCAGTATGAAAATGAGTCACCAGCCTAACCTAATTTACTCACCAGACCTAACTTAAAACCTTAAGATGAATAGAAAAGATCTGTTTGAAACAAAAATCAAAATCACTCACCAGAAGATCTCCTCTAAGTTCACTTTGAAGGCTTCACTTAGAAGGCTTGACAAGCTCAGAGTGAAAATGACAAATCAGAAGACTAAAAACTAAAATAACGAAGGCTGTTGTGAGTTCTATATATAAAACATCTGTCCGTAAGACACAAGGATATCAGACTCTCCCTCCCGCTCGTGTCAAAAGAAAGGGCAGAATCTGTAGCCTAAACATGAAGTAAAAGCCGGATTTTATGGTTAAATCTAACCCTAATCTCTAACACTGATTCTAACCCTATCCCCATTCATAACCCCATAGAAAGAAGTGGAAGGGAGTGATATCTGGTGAACGAGGTGGTCAGGGAATTGGGCCCCCCCTTCCAATCCACCGCTCTGGAAAGGTTTCATTTAGGAACCCACCAACATGTCGTCCCCAATGTGGTGGTGCAGCATCTTGCTGGAAAATGATGGTTGGTTGAAGGTCATGTAGTTGTGGTGCCGCGTATTCAGTCAAAAGGTCAAGATAAACATTTGCAGTAATTGATGTCTCGGAGAAAAACAGACCAATGATTCAATTGCACATGATCCCATACCACACATTCATCTGAAGGAGAGGATCACTGATGCCATTGCCACCATTGATGAGGGGAAGCTACAGCCACAATGGCAAGAAATCCAGTACCGTCTTGATGTGCTTCCTGCAACTAATGGTGCCCATATAGGAGGTGTATAAAATGAGGCAAAAAAAACTTATATACGTCTCATTTTGTAATAATTTTCACTTATCTGTCTTTTCATTTGCCTTTGGAATAAAGTTTTGAAATTGTAAAGAGACTTTATGGACACCCTGTATATGTGTATCCACACCAGACCTCAGATATATATCTATTTCATCTATTTGTCTATCTCAACTCAGATACATGTATACTTAGAATGCATTCAGCCAGCGTTCCCCCTCCACCTGGCCGCATTACCGAGTGGCTGCCAGAGTGTGAAGGCTTTGACGCGTTCTCGTGAGATCTTGCTCCCACTAGATCATGTCTGGAGCCGCGTCACAGCCTGGTCGGCGTGCGGAGGGGAACGCTGGTCAAATGCTTTTAATGCATTCCGATAGCTGCCCCAACCACTTGGATACTGGCAAGCCGACCCAGCACTGGCTTCCGGTAGGAGGTATCGGGGTATTTTCCAAGTAATCATCCTTAAGACGATATCGGCGCATACCTAATAAAGAGACGCTCTAGGGCAGGGGTCGGCAACCTTGGCCCTTCTGACGTTTTGGAACTACATCTCCCCTGATGCTCAGTCACTGGGTTGTCTGAGCCTCATGGAAAATGGAGTTCCAAAATATCTGGAGGGCCAAGGTTGAACACTCCCGGCCTAGAGCAGGGGCATCAGAAACCTTGGCCCTCCAGATGTTCTGGAACTACATATTCCATGGTGCCCAACCAATTTAACGAATGTCTGAGCATTGTGGGAGATGTAGTTCAAAAACACCTGTATGGCCAAGGCTGGTGACCCTGGCTCTAGAGTTTAAAAAGGAGAAGGGGGTAATCCGAAACATTGACTTCTGCCAGCTGTAACCCTCCAGCTGTAACCCCTTTATTCCAATACCCGGCTCCCTCAGCACGAGCAGATGTCAAGTAACCAGGGATGTCGTCCCATGACCGGCAGGAGGCTAGTACGCTGCACGCTATTGGATGGGAAAGAGTTCGGCTTGCTGATCTGAGGTTCTTGGCAGTGGACTGACTTATCCCTCTTCCCTCCCTCTGGGATGGGGGTCTCAAAAGGAGTGAGGACACTGAGTGGTCACAATGCCTAGAGTGTCCCATTACCCATAAAATAAATTGAACACGAGGGGTCACGTTGAACAGATATATCCAATTTATACTTAGTTATCTGCAAGTATAAAAACCACACTGTAAAGCAGGAGAACAAGATGACCTCTTCACTAGTTACTCCTGTAGGACCTTACCAATCCAACAAGCACTTACATTTGAGGGCGACAGCCTGACAGGAAATAACATCTTCCGGTTTTGATGTTGGACTGACCATAGAGAAATCGAAGGACCATTTCCGACAACTATAAAAATCTACCAAAAATGGGGCAACGGTGTAAGTACTTTGAAAAAGGACGCTGCAACGAGCGCTCAGACAGGATAATGTCAGCATGCGAAGCAGGGTGAAAGAGGGGGCACTCCACACACAGATTTACCACTTTAATATGCAAACGTGGTCAGGGTGCGTAGTGTCTCTAAAATAAATTCATGAACAAACTGAGCGGAGGGAGGGAGTTTAGGCAAGGGACCAAATCAGAGTGTGAGAGGTAGCTTGGGCAAATGGACCAGACTGGAGACAGACAGGGAGTGTAGAGTGGTGGCACAGGACTCCAGCTCCAAATAAGGATAAAAACACCGAAGGTACAGCTCCTCCGCCCAAACTGGGATATGTTTAACTTAGAACTAAATCATACTTACAGAGTAAAGCAGCGGCGCGTCTTCTCCAACCAGCTCCAATGTAGAGCTGGAGGCCATAAACGTTTAACTCCATCTGAGTCTAAACAGTGTGTGCTGTATACAAAAGCGAGTAATCGACAGCCGATTAGTGGTTTCAACCGTTAATGGAAACGTTGGCGTTCTGATTTTGTGTGTTGGGAATGGAACAACGCAGCGGTATCCCCTGGCAAACGCCTCAGAAACATTACAATGACAAGACGTATCGTTACAGGTGGGATCGGTCGAACATACTCTACTACTTAAACAAGTACCATTTTGTTTTGGCGTTTAATTTTCTTAAAGACATTTTACATCATAAAAAGCAAAACAACCAAACGGTTTGCCATTTCATAGTGTTAAAACAAAATATAAAGAACAAAATCTCTGTATAATTCAGTGATGTAAGAAAAAAGACTGGAATACGTTTCACAGAGAAACTCATTCATTATCGAACGCCAAACTCGAGACATTCTTGGCACGTCAGCTTTAGACAGCTTGCGCACTTCTGCGGGTCTCGACGGCAACTGGTTAGTAAGAGAGAGGTCTGTTAGTGAATTTACTGCTAGCTAAAAGACAAAACAAGAGAACCCCCCCCCCCAAAAAAAACTAAAAAAACATTTTCACCGAGAGATTAATTTGATCATTTTTTTCGTATGTGAACCTGTCGATGCCTACTGAGACCCGACTGGTAACTGAAGGTTTTATCACAGTCAGCACAAAAATGGAGTTTTGGTTCCTTGTGAATCCTTCGAGCTACTATTTTCTTTTTGGGAGTCCCTTTTGGGGCGACCTGAACCCTGAGTTTCCCTTGTGTGGAAAACAGTCGCTTGGTACCTACTTGTAGAGCACCCTGGCCTCTGGGTGACACTTGCGTACCACCCTGCTTTTTGGCAGACCCCTGAGGACCACCCTGCTTTTTGGCAGACCCCTGAGGACCACCCTGCTTTTTGGCAGACCCCTGAGAACCACCCTGCTTTTTGGCAGACCCCTGAGAACCACCCTGCTTTTTGGCAGACCCCTGAGAACCACTATGCCCCTTGGCAGACCCCTGAGTACCACCCTGCTTTTTAACAGACCCCTGTGGACCACTATGCCCCCTTGCAGACCCCTGAGGACCACCCTGCTTTTTAGCAGACCCCTGTGGACCACTATGCCCCCTCGCAGACCCCTGAGAACCACCCTTCTTTTTAGCAGACCCCTGTGGACCACCCTTTTTAGCAGACCCCTGTGGACCACTCTGACCCCTGGCAGACCCCTGAAGACCACCCTGCCCCTTGGCAGAGCCCTGAAGACCACCCTGCCCCCTGGAAACACTGTGTAAAGCACCGTGCCCTCTAGGAACACCCTGCAGCACACCTCCTTGGGGCAAACCTTGTCCTCTTTGAAGCCCTTGGAAGACATGTCCTCTGGAATTCTCCTGGTGTGGACTCCGACCTCCAGTAACCCAATGTGCTGAACCCTGCCCTCTGGCAACCCCTTGAACAGCACTTAGTCCTGTGGCAACCCCATGTGGAGCACTATGTTCTCTAGCTACACTTTCAGAAGCATTTTGTCCTCTGTCAATGCCTCGAAATGAACTCTGACCACTTGCAATATAGCCTTCAGAAAGCCCGTGCGAAGCAATCGGTCCCTTGTGCATTCCTTGATGTATCACTAGGTAAGCGCTGTTGGCAAAAGACTTCTCACATTCGGAGCACGAGAATGGTTGCTTCCCAGGGTGTGTTCTCTGATGCTCGTGACACTGTGTCCGCCAATAAAACGTTTTCCAACATGTAGCACAAGAAAAAGGCTTGTTTCCAGTGTGAAGATTTGCATCGCTCGCATAACATTTCCCACATTCAGAGCACGGCGCTTCAGGAGCGATTATGCGCTTGCAGATGTCACTGCCCGAACGCGCAGACTGCCAGGGTCCATCACTGTACATGTCATCATAAGACAGGACGGGGGATGTGTATTCTGTCTTTATGTTGTCGGTGGGTATATAAAAGTCACCATCGGAGAAATCGGCTTCATCGGAAGAGGCAGATTCCTTCTTAACACAAGCGGAGGTGTAGTCTGTCTGTGTACATTCCGAGGACATGGTCATGTCTTTCAGATCGCTTATAGAATCTGTCAGTGTAAGCGTTTTATAGGACGTGTTATCATTCAAACATTGTTCATCTATTAAAGGAGGAGACTCTTCTTCGAGTTTGATCAATTTGAATGGTATCTCCATTGGATCTAATATGGAGACGCACTTCCTCCTATTTTTTGTTTCGTTTTTTTCTTCGTTTTGGCATTTTCCTACAGAAACTGGATCATGTCCATTAACGATCGGTACCTCTGCAGACTTGTCTGTAGAAAAGAAGAAAAATTTAGTGGTTACACTTTGACAGATCCAAGAAAATGAAGCCGGCTGATGTTACTTTCCGTATCAGCCGTGACTTTTATAGGTCGTATTTTTTAGTCAGAATATTAACATGGAAATAGGACAAATATATTGGCGAATTCCACCAAACTGAAGAAAAAAAAAAAAATACAGAACAAAAAAACAGAAGTCTCCTATTCTCCTAATAGGAGATTAAACCAATGAAAATGTGTCTGACTAATAAAAAAGGTGTGCTGCAAAAAAAATAAAAAAAATAGAAAATTTATAGCAAAGATGGTAAAAAAAAAAAAAAGGGGGGGGGGTTTGCTTTGCTGAGAAATAAGACCTTTTTATTTTTTTTCCAAACAGAAAATTAAACAGATATTACGTTTTTACTTTGAATCCTACGGGATTCGCCCGTTTAAACATGTCAAACAAACACTGAAAAGCAGGGCATTGCGACGCAATTTGGCACTCTGTACAAAAAAAGCAATAGTCTTTGGGGGCAATTTCGATGCCGTCGAACTGCGGCAAACTGAACTGTATTTTGTTGTCTATTTGCCTGTATTTAGCCAATTGATCGCTTAGTGCAGTGTTTTCCAAACCAGTCCTCAGGACCCGCCGACAGGCCATGTTTGCAGGATATGTGAAGCACAGGTGATATGATTTGCTGCTCGGCGATTGCAGGATTCAGTCTGCATTTCCCCAAGGGAATCCTTAAAACCTGGCATGTTAGAGGGTCCCGAGGACGGGTTTGGGAAGCACTGGCTTAGTAAATGAATTGGCCCAAAATTGTAATTTCGGGCCAATTCGAAGGCTAGTGAATAACCTCTATAGAAGGGAGGGATGTACACAACCAAAAGTAGAGGTCATGCCCCATGATTTATTGTATATTTTTTCTGCTTTGTGTTGAATCTGCCTTTGCTGCTTACACGCTATTGATTTCATAGCTTTCTGCATCCAGCTAGTTTCCACCCCATCTGCTCAGTGTCTTGTTGTTAGCAGCCATTCGGTGCACACGGCTAGACAAATCTAATGTCTTTTTACCTGCATTGCTGTACACTATTACAAGATTGTCAGTCTGATCATTAAAGTCTTCAACTGGATTCATCTTTCTAAGTGTCAGTTTTGCCGAGTTGAAGCTATCTGCTGAACTTCATCGTGTGAGTACTGGTCAAATACAGACAGCTAGTCTAAAAGCATCCACGCCTCACAGCTTTGCTTAGGGAAGCAGAATAGTAAAAAGACAATTACTGTCCAGCATTACTGTGGTTAGTAAAGTCATTAACAGCAGCTGCAGCAGAAGTACGCAGTGAACCAGCAGTGAAAGGCTATAACACCAGCTTGCAGCACAAGTAAACAGCCTTCAGTAACCAGAGAGCAGATACTGCTGCATCCCACAGACAGTCTGCCTCCAGCTGCAGCGTGTGGGCCTGTGTAAAAATTTGCCACACAGTGACTGTTAACCACAGCTACTCTGCTGCTCTCTTCTTATTCTTCTCATCTGTGTAAGCATGGCAGACAGAAGAAGCCCTCTAACATTACAGGAAAGGCAACTTGTTTCAGATGTGGAAGTAATGAAAGGGATAGACCGATATGTTTTTTTCCAGGCCGATACCGATTATCGGCCGTCTCTCGGGCCGATAACCGATATCAGGGGCCGATATTCTGTGCGCTTAAATTTTTTAAAAAATAACACAATTTCACACAAATCTGGTATAAACTGAACAGGTTTATTCATATTTTAAACATTAAATTAGGGGGTCGACCGACCCTGCATGCAGATCTGGGAGAGAGCAGGGTAAGACCCGGTCACCGGCCTGAAAAAAAAAAAAAAAAGGTTTACTGTATGTTTAACTGTATATCGCTAGCTAGCTAGCTGTCTGTTCCTTTAAGTAATTACAACCAGGGTGTGCTGCCGAGTGCTCGGCTCCCTTCACTAGCCCCACGCAGTCACGCACTAACCAACCCCACCAGCTGCAGCAGCTCCCCCTCCTTCCTCAGCTCCATCTTTAAAGCCCCGTTGCTCCGTCCACTGACTCCATCCATCATGAGCAGTTACGGCCCGGGACACAGCACTGCAACCCAGAGCTCAGCCTGACCTGAAGCCCCCTTAAACACAGCTCTGCCTGAAGTTCAACCTGCAGCAGGTGAAAAAAAAAAATGGCCCACAGCCGCTCGCAAGAAAGCAGCTATGGAAACGGAAGAAGCTCGCAAAACAGCGGAAATAGAAGCCCTAGAGAAACAGTGTGAGCATGACACAGCCGTAGCAACACTGAGGATCCTAGAACAAGCTGCCAGGTGAAGTGAAAGAGACATCAGCTTATGCAATGTGGATACGGAAGATTCTGTTAAGCGCACCAGAGACTAAAGCAAAACGGTGAATCATAACATCAAATGTTCCTGACAGTTTTGACAACCTTCCAAAACAGGGAAAAAAGACTCTGTAGCAGTACCCTGCATCCAAGCAATTCATCAAAATCCTAGCAACCTTACAGCTATAAAACCATGCCTGCCTGAGTCTATGGACGTTAAACCGACTCCAGGGCTAAATACAGATGCAACCGCATACTACACTGTCACTTAACCAGAATACTGCAAATGCCTTTCAAACTTCATTCCCCTGCCCAAAGTCAGAGAACAGACATGTCTGAGTTTGCTAGATACATGACTCGCCGTGAACTCACCAAGACAAGCCTTTCGAACTTTGATGACAAGCCTGAAAACTACAGAAGCTGGAAGGGTGCCTTCAGAACTGCAATTAGTGATCTTGGCATTACTCCTGCTGAGGAACTGTAGACCTGCTGATCAGATGGCTTGGTCCACAGAACATGTCAAGAGACTCAGAGCTGTCCACATCAATAATCCAATGTCGGGCCTCAACGCTGCTTGGCAAAGACTTGATCAAAGCTACGGCAGCCCTGAAGCCATAGAGAACGCGCTGCTGAATTGCCTGCACTGTTTCCCAAAGATTTACAGCAAGGACAATCAGAAATACTTGGAACTCCGTGACCTTCTCTGGGAGCTGCAGCTGGTCAAGACAGACACTTTCCAACCTGGCCTCAGCTATCTGGACACTGCTCGTGGGGTAAACCCAATAGTTTTCAAGCTGCCATACAATATCCAGGAAAAATGGACTGCACTTGGGGCAAAGTATAAAAGAGTGAACCAAATCTCCTTTCCACCTTTCTCCTACTTTTGTGAGTTCATAAGAGACATTGCAGAAACAAAGAATGACCCCAGTTTATCCTACGCGTTCCACACCTCAGGCTTCCTTCCTCAGATGTCCGACAGCTCGCACTTTAATCAGAGGCAGCAGGGGTCCAGTATCAGTGAAGAAGACTAACGTCCTCCCCCCTCCTACCTCAATTCCTAACGAGTGCAAACAAGGTGACAAGATTGAGAATGCTAACTGCCTTTGTCCTATTCATAAGCCGCCACATCCCCTCAAAAAATGCATCGGCTTCAGAAAGAAACCACTCCAGGAGCGCAAGGTCCTAAAGACATATGGTGTATGTTTCAGATTTTGTGCTTCTACTGAGCACTTTGCCAAAGACTGGAAATTTCCCATCACGTGCATAGAATGCGATAGTGTGGCTCACGTGCAGGCGCTACATCCATCTCAGGACATGCCTGCAACGTCAACAGACTCCCCATCTGTGTTAATGCACGGAGGGGAGACTACGGATCGGGAAGTTACCATAGTGTCCTCTTCTTGTACAGCAGTATGCTGTGAAGATCTTTGCGACAAGTCTTGTGATATATGTTAACTAAGCATATTTTAGCACAAGGATCACCCAGGAAAGTCTGCTAAAGTATACACCATCCTGGACGATCAGAGCAATCAGTCCCTCGCAAGAACGGAACTCTTTGATCTTTTCAACATAAAAGGAGATTCCTACCGTTATACTTTAGGTACATGTAGTGGCATTACAGAGGTCTCTGGAAGAAGAGCCAGCGGATTCATAGTAGCTTCTCTTGGGGGCAATCTGGAATTACCCACACTGGTCGAGTGCAACCAGATCCCATCTAATAAGCAAGAGATCCCTACACCAGAAGCTGCCGTACACCATCCTCATCTGAAGGCTATAGCTAACGAAATACCAGCCCTCGGCAAGAATGCAGATATCCTAATTCTCCTGGGCACAGATATCCTCAGAGTACATAAGGTACGGCAACAAATTAATGGTCCACATGATGCTCCATTCGCTCAACGCCTTGATCTAGGTTGGGTTATCATAGGCAATGTTTGTATAAGGGAAATGAAGGTGCCTACCAAGATTTCTTCTTCAAAACACACATCTTGCCAAATGGTCGCAACACCTATCTTGAACCGTGCCCATACCATTACAGAGTGAAGGAGAAATTGAACAGCAACGAATGGCAACATGACGAACAAGATAAATTAAATGCTTTTCAGTCCTGGGATACCACCTTTGGAGCCACAGTGTTCAATTCTTTTTTGTATAATATCATTTTTATTGATATAAAAGAATGCATATAACAAGGCATAGTCAGTTCAGTTACAGAATAATAAGTAATAAACAAATCCACTAATGTTCAGTAATCTTGTGGGGGGTACATTCTCTTGAGCTTTCAGTGTGGGGAGCATAGGGGTCGAACACGTCACATGTATCTCAGCAAATGTTAAGATAGATAAAAGAACCAGTAAAATAAGCTTATACCAACAAGTGATAGAAGAAAAAAAAAAAAAAAAAGGAGAAACAAAAACCATACCGACAGTAAACCAAAAACAAACAATTGGGTCGTGAGACCTATATGCTCACATTGGAGGGTCTTGCTCATCTGCATGTCCAGAATCACAATAGCAGTCAGCCGGGTCGATCTATAAAGGGAATATGGGGGGGTATAGTTCGCCAGTCAAGGGACCTGGCTAGGGCTTCCGGGTTACCTTTACGGTGCTTCATAACAAAGTCAGACCACCAGTACCACGTTTTAAAGTAAATATCGTATTTGTTCTGCAGTGAGAGGTGGAGTTCTTCCATTTCCCTAACGCTAGTGACCTGGTCTATCCATTCAAAAATCGACGGTGGCGATTGCGATCTCCAGTGTCTGGGTATCAGAGATTTTGCTGAGTTAAACAAGTGAATCACTAGAGACTTGATATATCTATTCGGGGATAGGGGGACCACATGGAGGAGAGCAGCTTGTGGTGTGAATGGGACCTCCAAAGAGGTGATTTCCTTAACGTAGGTGAACACCACCTCCCAGTAGGGTACTATAAACGGACAGGTCCACCAGATATGAATGAACGTTCCCTTCGATAGCCCACACCTCCAACAGTCCGGGGACACTCCTGGGTGCATCAACGCCAATCTATGAGGTGTGAGGTACCATCGTTAGAGCAATTTGTAATTCATCTCTTGTACTTTCAGGTCTCTAGAGGAATGGAAAGTGATATGGAAGACATCTAACCATGCACGCTCGGTCAAAGGAGGGGGTGTCTCAGTTTCCCACTTAGTAGTGTAAGAGGGTAGGTCTGGGTATTCCGCGGCCAGCAAAAGGGCATATATTAATGAAAGGAGATGTGGTGGAGGGGGATCTTGAGTACAGAGGCGTTCAAAGGGGGATAAAGTAGGTCTGTATGGTTGGTGTGCTGTCAGGCTGGACCAGAAGTGTTTGAGTTGGAGATAGCGATATGCATCCATCGGGGACGATATCCGTTGTGGCACCAATTTCTCTAGGGGTAGAAGTGTGCACACAGCCGCGCACGTCTGGATCTTTAAATATGGGCCGTCATAGTCGATGTCTAGGAATGAGGGTTGGCGGCCAGGCAGGAAGTCAGGGTTGCTGGTTACGGGAGTAAGGGGGGAGGGGAGCGGGGATAGGTCCAGTCTATGGCGATAGCGGCGCCATAACCTTACGAGTCGGAGATATCGTCGGGTGGGACGTCGGGCATATAGTGGTGTGAGAGGCCGTTTGCCAGGGTGCTGAGACAATGGGGACTTGAAGGAATTTTTGTTCGAGGGGACCCACAGTTTATGGAGAGGGGACATAGACCAGTCTGACAGATGAAGGAGCAGTGCGGCCACATAGTAGTATTCCATGTGAGGTGCACTCAATCCTCCCCGGTGTTTAGGGTGGGTCAATAAGTGAAAGGCCAACCTGGGACGTTTGTTAGCCCATATGAACTTTCCAAATAGACTGCGCAGTGTGTTGAAGAAAGAAGGGGCAACATGAATAGGGAGAGTCTGGAATAAGTAGAGGAACTTGGGTAGTACGGACATCTTTATTATATTAATCCTTCCAAACCAAGAGAAGTGGGGCTTGTCCCATGCCTGTAAGTCGCTCTGTACCCTGTGTAAGAGAGGTTCATAGTTAAGAGTGTATAATAAAGTAAGGTCAGAGGGGAGTCGGAGGCCTAAATATGTGATTGCCACGAGAAGGGGAAGAGGGATCTGATCTGAATGCGAGTGGCGTCGGGGATGTCCACTCCAAGTGCCTCGCACTTAGTAGCGTTAATCTTAAAATTGGAGACCGCGGCATATAAACTGACTTCCTGCAGAAACGCAGGGAGGGATTGTAGGGGATCTATGATCGTCAATAACACGTCGTCCTTGAATGCACTCATTGTCCCGCAATCTCTGCAGAAAAGGTTCTAGCGTAATGATAAACAGTATCGGGGAGAGTGGACATCCCTGACACGTCCCGTTCCGGACCGATATGGGGCTGGAGAGAGTGCCATTTACTCGGAGGAGGGCTGTCGGATTACTGTAGAGTGCTGATACCCAGGCTAGCCAGCGAGGCCCCAAACCCAGTTTTGCTAGAACCATTATTAAAAATGACCAATCTACTCGGTCGAACGCCTTTTCGGCGTCGACCGAGAGAAAGAGCATAGGGGTAGAGTTGACCCGGGATATGTGGAGAAGATTTATGGCTCTCAGAGTGTTGTCCCGAGCGCCTCTAAGAGGAACAAATCCCACTTGGTCGGGATGGATCATAGAGGGGAGTATGGGGTTAAGTCTCCGGGCCAGCATCTTTGCCATAAGCTTTATGTCATTATTTATTAGAGAGATGGGGCGGTAGTTAGAACATAATAAAGGGTCTTTACCAGGTTTCGGTATAAGCGTGATTGTAGCTCGGAGAGCTTCTGTGGGGAAACTAGTCTCTTCGCCAATCGCGTTAAAGGAGCGGAGAAGGTAAGGGCCCAATGTCTTCAGAAAGGTCCGATAGTACCCAATAGAAAAGCCATCTGGGCCCGGGCTTTTCCCCGTCGGGGTAGCTTTAAGTGCTTCCGTCAGTTCCTCAGATGTGAAGGGGACGTCTAGCGCCTCAGCCTGTTCTGGGGAGATAGTGACATCCAGGGCTTTAGCCAAGTAATCAGCCATAAGCTTAGCTGGAGGGGGTGAGTCCCTAAGATTATATAGAGAGTGATAGTAGGTATGGAACTCAGCTAAAATTTCGTCATTGAGATGTGTGATGGAGCCGTCAGAGCGTCTAAGTTTGGGGATGTAGGTAGACTGGTACTTCTGGCGTAGGGCTCTCGGCAAAAGTTTGCCACATTTATTACCGTGAAGGTAATAAGAGCGTTTAGTAAGGAGGAGCGACCTACAAGCATGGTGTTGGAGCAATTGCCTCAATTTTGATCGGAGGGAGGATAAGGAGGAGTAGTGTTCAGCGGATGGAGTGGCCTTATGAAGAGTCTCAAAAGTCTGTATATCTGCGAGCAAGGATTGAATCTTGTCTCCCCTGTCCCTTTTACATCGGGCCCTGTTATGATCATGGATGATTTCTGCCATAAATTATCATATTTTAATACTAACTGATTGACATACCAAAGAAGGACCACTAGGGGCAGTGTGTAGGCTGTTTGCACTCTGGGGCTAGCTGTGATGTCATTAAGCCAGCCTACTTTAGAGAGGTCTTTTCCTATTGGTAGAGAGGGTTTGTCTACTGGTGACTCCCACTGGGAATAAAAGGGGGACTTCCACAAAGGTTTAGGTCTCTAGGCTCTTTGGCCTGATACCTGAGACTGACCAGACCATGTGAAGTTTTCTGCAGCCCCCAGCTTGGGGCGTAGTAAGCATGCTTTTAGTTCATTGCTGTATTGTTTAAGTATTGTTGTTTAGTTTAACGTACTGTGCCATGACTGTGTGTATATGTTAGTTTTTCTGTAGTTACTGTAAAGCAAATGATATAAACTGTGAATATAGATTGCCATTCATATTGCACCGGTTTCTGTGTATATATATATATGACCATATTACCCACAAGATATAAATGTTATTGTTGCAACTTAGGGCTTTAATTATTGCTTATTAATTCAATAATTAATGATGGATTTAATGCCCAAAACGAAACAATTGGCGACGAGGATGGGATATGCTTGGATATCTTAAGAAAGACACAAATGTGATTTGATTTGTATTTCTGTAAATATTACAGTAACTTGTGTCTGCATAGGATTGAATGAATGGATGATGCAATGTGCATAGTTTTTCCATTTCTGCCTATGTAACCATATATACCATATAGTTTTTGAATTGACGTGATGCAGAAAAGTAGTTATATGATTTTTGGTGCAGATGATAAAGATACGTTTTTGTATTCTTTGATTAGCAATGTTTTAAATGAAAAAACATTTTGTGTTTGATTGCCACAGACTGACCATGTGGTAGATAGACCACATGCTGTGGAGTGTTTGCTGAAGGCCTAGCTTCATTTGCATATGTAAAGACTTTTTTACAGTTCATTGCAGAAACTGGTTTTACTGGGTTGTCTTGTCTTGATTACAATGGAATAGGTTTTAGCTAGACTCATTCCTTTTTAGGATTTGTGAATAATTAATTTTCTTTCTTTTTTGCAGGAAGAAATGCAAAGTTAAATTAAATAGTTAAAAATATGCATGTTATTGTGCATATGTGTATATACACATGATATAGTGACTTTTGAGATAAAAGGGTTGCTTTTAACAGAGGATGTTAAGAGATAATGAGATATATTGTGTACCTTGCTAGCATTTACCTTTGTAAATGGAGACTATCTTTTGCAGCTAAAGATGGGGGAGGAAGCTGTGCTTGCAAGTGGTTTTAGATAAAATACCTGCATAGTGATTGATGCCTAAGCTAACTATGTTGTGAAGTCAACAAGGGAAGTGAATGCATTTAGTGAATAGAGCCCTACAATAATTATTGCATTTGTGTTCTCCCTTTAGAGTAGTGATGCAAACTCTGGTTAAAAAGGGAGGGAATTAATACATGTCCGGATTAAGGTAAAGATGGTAAGACATGCCCATAGCTGTGCAAACATATTGGACCATAACCCTTTAAAAGAGCCGGAAGAGGGAAGCTGTGTGTCGCTCCTCTATAGAATTGAATTGAGGGGTGAAGGCAACAGGTAGACGATGACCCCATTAGTCCCTAAAAGAAAGGGTAGTGGCTACAGTCTTCACCCCGTGATGTAGGAACATATGTGGTTTAATTTAAGGGGTGGTCACCTCGTGATCACATTTGTGGCCTAATTGGAGGGCAGTAGAGTAAAACATAATTCACTATGCAAGGTAATGACCAAAACCTAGGGGTGGAGAGACATGCAAAGTTAAGACTGCATGTAAGGCTTCCAAAAGTGCTTGGGACCCCCCCCCCCTCTCAGCTGACGATTTCCATGAACTAATTCTGTGTGCTTTATTTTACAGGAAGTGTTATATCCCTGGTGGATAAAATGTGTTCGCTGTGCACCTCTAGCTGGTGCAGACCATATAATCGCTCCCTCAGTGTTTGGCCAAAGTGCTTTCCAGGACCGCGCAATCCAGGATGGCATGGAGGGCCCTTACATCTGTGGCAAAGAGTGTCACCCCAATGGCTGCACTGACCGCATGTGCAGATAATGAGCAGAGAGCAGCTACAAGCTGAATGGTTATAGATTTAAGCATTAACAGAACATATTATATTGTACATGCCATTTGTAAAGTTAAATGCTGGAAAGGAATTATGGTCTGTGTTCTTTCCGTTTAGATATAGCAGATCTTGGAGACAAGAAGATGTTTTTTTGTTTCTTTTTAAGACTTTTGAAGAAATTTATAATTTTGAGTTTCATATATAGGGCCTTTTTAATATGTCTGTATTATGATCGGATGCATACACGTCTCTTATAAGTCCGTGAAAGCATCACAATACTTGCATAACCAAGGTTATTGGATGGGTGAGGGGTATTCTCTTTTTGGGTTGGGCCTTTAATTGGTTGTCTTGTGAGTGTAATGTTTACCCCATCATTGCAAAGTATTGGGAATTAAGCTAAGGGGGGGCATATCGTTCAGTTTGCATGAGAAAGATTGTTGAAATGTGTGTGTGTGTCAGTGGAAATGCCCTTGCTGGCTGAAATGGTAGAGTTAAAATACCCCATCCAATGTGTGTAAGAATGACTGAGAGGTTCTCCGCCAGCCCTGGTCCAACTCAAAGAAATGACCCTATTCCGGTTATCCCAGACAAGCCGTGCTCCTTCAAATCTCCCGTACCCCGCCATTATCTTCTAGGGATTCCGATTCCCATGAATGAAAGGGATGGGGGAGTGACTGGAGTCAAAGTGGAGCGTTTGTAAGTGTTGATGGGAGAATGGCGGTGCCCTGGGAGATTCTATCGATGGAAGGGGACTGGGTGCACAGATGGGGCCCGGTCAAAGTGAAACGACATGTAAAATGTTATGATGTTTTTTGGTTACAGTTCCGGTGACAGTCCCGTCAAGGAGCAGTACCAGGTTATTGTGTTTATCTGTGAATCAGGAGTGTGGTGGATGTATAGAGAGATCAATCTCAGGAGATATGTGTCGGTTTATATCTATCTCCACAGGGTAAAAAGCTTAGACATCTCAACCAAATAGTTATTGTGATGATTGGCACCAAGTGAGCTGTCGTTTTGGCCTATGTAGACGATTGCCTGCGTGTCAAGAACTTTCCAGCAAGGAGATTTCATTCACCGATCAGGCTGTGTGTGTTATTGGTCGTGTGTATTTATTGAAGACTTTTCATCAATGTGATTTTACTGCAGCTCAAGAACCAGAAGAGGCAGCAGCTTTGGACATTAAGCTCAGCCTTCTTTGAAGTTTCACTGCAGCTGAGAGTGATGAGAGTAGGTAAATAACGCAACAAAGAGCAGGAACTTGTGTTACATCAATGTGGGGAATGAAATTGACCACAAAACACATGAGAGTCCCTGCACCAGTGAACTGTTGAGTAATATCCTACACCTCTCTGCGCAAATGATTTCTTCATCAGTTGCTATTCGTCAAAGTTCTCTGAAGAAAAAGAAGAAAGAAAAACTTTCCAGGACTAATGTTTGGGAAATGTCTGGCTTCGAGGCCTACAGCATCCAGCTCCAGTGACTGTCCATGCCATGAATTACAGGTGCTATATGGGTTGTTGTGTCTAATACTTTATTAAGCTCCACCACACATCCTCACATAAATACAATATAGTTGGTTTTGTATGTGCCTATTATAGGCAAAGGTTTTGTAACTGGTAAGGCACACGCTCAGTGGTGTACCTTTGCTGAATTTAGTTGATAAAGCACTCATATTGTTGGTGGGAGGAATGTGTTTTTTTCCAAAAATGGGGAGGTTATTTCATAGATGATTTATGACATAAGTCAAAGGGTGGATTGTTATGATCATGGATGATTTCTGCCATAAATTATCATATTTTAATACTAACTGATTGACATACCAAAGAAGGACCACTAGGGGCAGTGTGTAGGCTGTTTGCACTCTGGGGCTAGCTGTGATGTCATTAAGCCAGCCTACTTTAGAGAGGTCTTTTCCTATTGGTAGAGAGGGTTTGTCTACTGGTGACTCCCACTGGGAATAAAAGGGGGACTTCCACAAAGGTTTAGGTCTCTAGGCTCTTTGGCCTGATACCTGAGACTGACCAGACCATGTGAAGTTTTCTGCAGCCCCCAGCTTGGGGCGTAGTAAGCATGCTTTTAGTTCATTGCTGTATTGTTTAAGTATTGTTGTTTAGCTTAATGTACTGTGAAGTATTGTTGTTTAGTTTAACGTACTGTGCCATGACTGTGTGTATATGTTAGTTTTTCTGTAGTTACTGTAAAGCAAATGATATAAACTGTGAATATAGATTGCCAAGTAAATTGTCATTCATATTGCACCGGTTTCTGTGTGTTTTCCTTATATATATATTCGACCATATTACCCACAAGATATAAATGTTATTGTTGCAACTTAGGGCTTTAATTATTGCTTATTAATTCAATAATTAATGATGGATTTAATGCCCAAAACGAAACAGGCCCCCAGTTGGATCAACTGACCCCGGAGTACACTCTTATGCGCCTCCCACAGTATGGGATCAGAGACTTCCCCATTATCATTCTCATCAAAATATTGGGTAATGGCATCTGAGAGATACTCCCGGTGAACCACGTCCTTCAGTAGGGATTCGTTAAGACGCCATTGGTAATGTCTAGGGGGTAGGTCGGGAACATCGAGGTCCAACAACACTGGGGCGTGGTCTGACCAAGTAATACTCCCTATGGACACTGTGCGAATTAAATGAAGTGTATGGTGAGACATGAGGAAAAAGGCCCAGACGGGAGTAAACTCGGGCAGCATGCGAATAAAAGGTGTAATCGCGCCCAGCGGGGTGCATCGCTCTCCAACAATCTACTAATTGAAACGTCTGCAATAGTTGGTGGAATCTACGTCGTTTAGATGGTTGTGGCGTGCCCGGGGAAGGGGCAGCTTCCTTCGGGGAGTCAGGGGAGATGTTGAAATCTCCTCCACATAATAGAAGGCCTTCAGCAAACTTAGCGAGTTTATTCAAAATTCTATTGAGCGCAGTGCACTGATGAGTGTTGGGGATGTATATATTTGCCAGCGTGACCAATCTAGACCCAATATGCCCCTTTATAAAGATGAAACGGCCCTGTGGGTCTTCAATCTGGGAGGTGCATGTGAAAGGAATGTGTGAGGCCACCAGGACGGCCACCCCTCTAGATTTTGACGCCTCAAAGTTACTATAGAAGCCCTGGGTAAAGTAATTTGAGCGCAAAGTTGGAGCACTATCTGGCCGAAAGGGAGTTTCTTGTAAGAAGGTGTCGTGGAAATTTTATTATGTGGACATTATATTCTAGGATGTGCGTAATAATTTTGTCATCTGTCTCCCTGTGTTGGATTTGAATGTGGTTTTAAATCCAAACCAGCGGCAAAACCGTCAGTATGAAAACCTTCTTTTGGGTTTAGAGACATACCTGCTTTTAAGACATTTTAAGCCTTGTCTCAACACTGGTACCGTGTTGAGATAATAACTTTATTTGTCCCCGCAGATATGTCCATAACCCGTAGGAACACGTAGATTGATCTTCACTCAGATACTGATCACTCTGAGCAGTATCTGAGTGGGGTCCATATTGATGAGTGACAAGTGACGGGGGATGGGGACAAACATGGCTGACGGGGATCATGGAGATGGCTCAGGGATGAGTCATCTCCAGGAGGCCGGTCGGTCATTCTGGTCTACGCCCCTGTCCTTTTGATATGTAAATGTAATTACTGGGCAACCTGGCTTTTCTGTTGTACAGTCAGGGGGCTACTGGGCGTGTGCGATTGTCTAATAAATTATACAATCCAGGAGCCACAGCTCACTTGGGCAGAGGATTTCCAGCTTGAAGCAGCGTGTTTGTCTGATTCCTCCTGGGACACAGAGAAGTACTTCGTTCTTATACAGAAAGAGCTAGATATAGCGTGTATTTTTATAGTGACGGATTTGTTTGTACTGGGCGCACTTTAATACTGAAGTGTACCCTTTTGGTGCATCAGGACTTTATGCGCAACCACCAAACTTTCCATAACAAAGGCAAAAATCGCATTTTTGTTTACGAAGATCAGCCATAGCGATCCGCCGTTTAGCCGGGTGGTTCAGTCCCCTGACATTCAGGGATATAAGTCGTATTTTAGCCATAATCTAAAAAAGTGTCCCTAAAAAAATAGCAGTGTTGGAGAGAATGCACTCCCCTGCGCGGGCTCAACACGAGCGGTTCTGACATGAACAAGATGTACAGGTTGCATTGACCCAAATAGACATACAATAATAAAAACAAAAATACAGACAGAAGTAAAATCATAAACCGCACCTTACAGTGCAAAACACATAGCAAAGATCGGTGTGGGTACCCGAATAGGGTACAGACCCATATGGGGCCAAGCCAGCAAGATGAGAATAAGGAACAGCCGTTCCAGGCATACTGGATAAATTGAAACACCGCAGGGGGGATGGTGTAGAACACATGTAAAATACTTAACATGGAAACCTTAGTAAGTGAATAATGAACGAAATAAAGCACTACAGTTAAAGTAGGTTATCAGCCTCCTAATTCTGCCGCACCCGGGCCAATATAAAGTAAGCGTAACCGTCGAGTGTCGTCTTCAGCAGTCGGACATAACCTCAGGGCTCGTCCCGTCATCCAGTAGCTTATTGCAATAAAAAGAGAAATGTGAACGGTCCCAAGGGCTGTGGGCCTCCGTCCTCAGGATGGAGGTGTCGAGATGGACCAGCCGGTCACTTTAGCCAACAAAATAGAAGGGGAAATAGGAAAAAAGAGGAGGGGGGGAAACCTCTCAAGGGTCCTGCCTCGTCGGGCCAAAGGTCGAGTGGAGTCCTGGGTTTGTTGCCTCATCCCTGAGGGGATGGCGGTGTTTCTGTCTACGGACTGCTTGCCACTTTTGCCTTTGGGGCTTGGGAGGGGGGGAAAATCCAGGAAGTCACCTCCATGCCAATTTGCAACTTCCACCTGCGGTAGGTCCAAGGCGCGAATAAATTCAGGCACGTCTCCAGGTTCCATGATAGTCATGAGCTGATTATCCCTACATACAGTAAGAGCAAAAGGGTAGCCCCACCTGTATCTAATGTCTCGAGTTCTGAGGACATCCGTGATCGGCTTAAGGTGTCTCCGGGCTTGCAAAGTGAATCTGGAGAGGTCTTGGTAGACTTCAACCGCGTGTCCATCATGTGTGATTGATAGTTTCTTTCTGGCCGCTTGCATGATCTCTTCCTTGAGCGGGAAATGATGTATGCGGCAGATGATATCTCTTGGGGGTGTTGATGGGGCTCCCCGTGGGCGCAGCGCTCTATGTGCTCTATCAAGCAATATCGGAGTATCAGGTGGGCGTTCAAGGAGCGCATTAAATAAAATCTGTAAAATGAGGGGTATATCTTCCGTGTCTTCCGGTTCAGGGACACCTCTAATTCGAACATTGTGGCGGCGCCCTCTGTTATCTAAGTCGTCTACTGAGCGGCGTAGGTCAGTAACATATTGGGACTGTTCGTTTAGTTGGGTCTGCAATCTGTCAAGGTGGGCCATGGAAGCGTCTCTATCCTCTTCCAAATCTTGTACTCTGCCTCCCAGTTGCCGCACATCAGCCCCCAATTCAGCGAATTTTGCATCAAATTTTGCCTCCATGCGTGAGAAAAGAGATTCCAGGTCCCTCTTAGTGGGTAGATGGCGCAGGGTCTCCCTTACCTCCGCAGTAGGTATGTCGCTCAGAGAGGAAGTCCGACTATCTTGCAGATCATCCTCCGATTCAGCCATGCGGTCCCCGGCTGCCGCCATCTTGGTTTTGCGGCCTTGTGAGGGAACAGCCTTTGACCCGCGGAGATAGTGTCGCATCGGGGAGCTCCCGGTCAGCGCCGGGGTATGAGGGTGACTCAAGGAGGCAGCGGCTTGTTTTTTTTGTCCCGCGGGACGCCGTGCGGACATTCAAAAATGCTTATTTGGCGCGCCCGGGTGCAGAGCTGCAGAATCAAGTGGCCATCTTGCCTTGCGTCCAAACCACGCCCCCCTCACAGTGTTCAATTCTACCAATGATGACAGCAAACCGGCATTGGCAAGAGAAGATAGGGAATTCCTCAAGATGATGGATAAAGAATTTGCTCAGGATGAGGCAAATAGCTGGGTAGCACCCTTACCCTTTCGTACGCCTAGAGAAATGCTAACAATCCACAGCAAGCAGCTGCTCAATTTGTCTCTTTAACCCTTTCGCTGCTGAGCCTTTTCACACACCTCTGTGCTGAGCTCATTTTTACCGGTTTCGCTCATCAGGTTTAAATGCGATTTGAAGCCTTATTTTATTATATGACCCAGACATATTATATATATCGTTCTTTCCGGGAGACTCGGCAGATTCATAATATATCATTATTATATGTATACGTTATGTCCTGTCTGTATATTATAACATAAAATGCAATAAAATTTGAATTTTCAATAATTTACAACGTGTAAAGTGTTTTTTTTTTTTTTCACATTTTAACATGCGAGCGTTTGCGGTTATATTTTCTATGGGTTGCTCTTGTTAAAAAAAAAAAAAAAAAAAATCAGAAAAAAACGGGAAATCGTTACTTTTTTTGGAGAACATTACGTGTTTTTTGGCAAACGCCCCCCGTAGAAAAAATCGTTAATGCAGCATCATTGTTCACATTATAATTAAAATCGGAACAATATTGCTGCATTAATAAATCAAAAATTGTAAAAAAATATAATTTAAAAAATTCAAAACTTTTTCTCTGTACATGGTCATGTTTGGTATCATTGGAACGGCCATGCTCTGACAGTCCCAATGATATCAAACATTAACCCCCAGCTATCATGGATCGGGAGATAGGGGGTTCCAATGAACCCAACTCCTGCCAATGGGTCTTGTCACTCAGGTTATGCCTACTGACGATCGAAGAATCCGAAAAGTGAAGGTCAAGGGAACTAACAGAGGTGTGGTACATAGTTTCTTCTGGCCAATCACCGAACTGATACTCCTTCTGCCAAGGGAAAAGGTCAGTTAAGAGTTTCTGATCTCGGCAGAAGCCTTTCAACGAACAGCCAGTTGGATTACAATTGTGGTGGAAGTTTTGGCCTAGAGCGGCTTCCCCAGCACGAAGATGGGTTAACTTGTTAAATTTACTCCTTGCATCGGGAACTACGGCCTTCCTTCAAGACTGTTGACTTAGTTACTGGCTATAAAGTGTAAAGTTGTATTATTGAATGCTTTACCTTTGTTTTTCAGGTCCGCATTCGGTTTCCAGGAGGACATTTAAAGTTATAGTGTTAGTTTATTTTGAAATCTAAAAGATTTCAGACGGGGAGTGTCATGCCCCATGATTTATTGTATATTTTTCTGTTTTGTGTTGAATCTGCCTTCGCTGCTTACATGCTATTGATTTCATAGCTATTTTGTCTCTGCTGGGCATCCTTAGCTTTCTGCATCCAGTTAGTTTCCACCCCTCTGCTCTGTGTCTTGTTGTTAGTTACTTCCTGGTCACATAGTAGCCATTCTGTGCTCACTGCTAGACAAATCTAATGTCTTTTTACCTGCATTGCTGTACACTATTCAAGATGGTCAGTCTGATCATTAAAGTCTTCAACTGGATTCATCTTTCTACATGTCAGTTTTGCTGAGTTGAAGCTATCTGCTGAACTTCATTGTGTAAGTACTGGTCAAATACAGACAGCTAGTCTAAAGCACCCACGCCTCACAGCTTTGCTTAGGGAAGCAAAATAGTAGAGGAAACACCCAAACATCAAAATGTGTGAATACAATGGCGAGTGTAAGAAAATGGACCGAAGACCTTAACATATCAATAGCACTGGGTGAAAGCGGAAAATAAAGAATTTTAAAAAGGCAGTTATAGGTCTAATTTTGCAAGGTGGACCTCCCCATTCAAGTGGGAATTCATTTTTTTTTTTTTATATTCAAAATTTTTATTTTGAAAGAAAATCAGCGGTACAATCAGCTAGGTAAAAGAAATGAAAGCAATAACACAGAATCAACATACAAGTATTCAGCAAGTAGTAAAACAATATTCAAATAGGAAAGTGGGGGGGGAGACATACCAAAAAGTGCTCCAGGGGGGTAAAAAAGGGGGGGGGGAGGTGGCAAAGGCCATAAATGTGACTTTCCTGGCTCTCTCCTAAAGTAGGAGGCCATGGAAATGTGCAGGTCACAAGGCCGGGAAACTCTGGGGCCAGGTATGGTGGGCAGAGCCATGGTGGCCACCACAATGGCACACCCCGAGTTGACCCAAGCGCCAAAAGAAAAAGTAATAAAGTAGGAAAAAAAAAAAAGGGGGAAGGGGCGTCTGCAGCACTAGGTGGCGTGTAAAAACAAGGGGAAAGGGGGGAAAAACGGGGGGGGTTTGGAGTGGTCAAGGGGACATGCATATGGTAATATTACGCAGCAGGCCTGGGAGCGTGTTGAAAACAATAACACGTCTGATGGTATCAGTAGTAGTCCACAAAGAACTCCAAAAGGCATAGGTCCTTTTAAAACAAGCGTCCTCGGAAAATGCAAGTCATCGGAGGGGTATCAAAGCCGAGATCAAAAATGAGGGAGAGTTGCAGTCCAGGACACGAGGCGAGGTACTTCAGCCCGTGTCTAGAAACGGAAGTGGGGCCATAGCAGGCAGCATCCCGCAAGGTAATCCGGGTGTTACGGCTCCATCAGACTCAAGTTCTGCAGCCAGCAGAGGGGTAAGGGACAAAACTGAAGGTGCAGACCGTGGTTCCCCTCCGAGCGGTACGGGGGGATGTTCCTCCCTCCTCAGGTGGCGTTCGTTGTCCCTGGACTCCTCCACCGCACTGTTAAGCCCTGCGCAACCCAGCGAGCCATGTACAGCAGATCCTCTGGAAGCACTCAGCGGCGGCAGCTCATCCTCCCGCAAGGGCAGAGATTCCAGGTCGCTTTCCCCACCACTATCCACCTCCATGATCTCACATATAGGCGTGTCGGCTGCTTCTTGGGGTCTCCCCGGCGGAACCATCGCTTCACAACTCACCCTCGGCCCCATCAGAGTTTCCTCTCCATAGCCCCACAGCGCTGCCATCAACCGGCGCCAGACGCCTTTAGTCAGCGGGGCATCGTCATCTTCTGCTTCCAACAGACGTATACAAGCATCTAGGCCTGAAGCAGCATCCACCATACCTCCAGAAACAGCAGGGGAGGCCCCCCCCTCGTCCGCCCGCCCGCCAAGTCATCAGTCACATCTGCCCAACACCCGGTCGGGACGACCAAGAGACGCGGGCCCACCGTCTCCACAGCCCCCGACCAAGCGCCAGGTCGGTGTAGCGCGTATAGGGCATCCGAGTGGGGGGACATCCGAGCAGTAGGCCTCAAGATGGCCGCCGGCCTCGTGGTGGAGACTGCATACTGCCCCAGGTTAAGTCTCTGATCCGGGGGGGGAGCAGTGCGGACCCCGGACATATCAGTTCCGTTGCGTTGGCCAGCCCTTCAGAAGCCCCCAGGTTCGTCAGCAGGCAAAAATATTCGTCAGGGGTCCTCAGAACACGCATAAGATGCGGAGCTCCTACAAGGGTGGGAATTCATTTAACCCCTTCAATACCCTGATCGTGTATACATGATCAGCAGTAGCAGACACAGCAACCGGAGATCACATTAACACGATCTGGGGCTGTGCTATGTGATTGCAAATGAATTTCGTTTGCTTTTGGGCTCCAGAAGGTGCCCTCAAGGTTTTAACCCTGTGGACATAATGCTTAAAAAGGTGTTAAAACTGGTTAAAATCTGCTGGGTAATGTCCTGGACATATCGGGCTTTCCACAGCCGATACGGAGCCGCTGACTGCAGTTCTAACTGCAGTAACTCCATTTGGCCAGCAGATGGTCATCCCCTCCCATATAGGAATATTCCCAAATATTTCTTACTGTATAATTAAAAACTATTTTCCCAAAAACAACTGGTTCCTGGCAGTGGATGTTTGGAAAATCGCTGTAGTGAAGGGGTTAAATACAGTGTTCAATATCATGAATCAAACAGTTATAGGTTGAGTTTCGCTTATCCGAAATGCTTGAGATCAGATGTGTTTTGGATTTTGTCAAATTCTTGAATATTTGCATATAATATTAAGATACTTGCGGGACGGGACCTGATTCTTGGCACAAAATTCACTTATGTTTCCCACGCCTAGCATAAAGGGCATTTCATACAATATTTTTTAATAATTTGTGCCCATCACATGAGGGCAGGGGTGGAATTCTCCACTTTTGGTGTCATGGCGGCACTCTGTAAAACGCTTGATTATTTCAGAATTTCGGATACTCCATGTGACGGTAGTCACTTTGGGAGGTGTGGGACTGTAGTTATTGGTGGGTCTGATATATTATATACTTCCCTAGCCCTCTACTATGTCAAATTCACCCTGTGCTCAAGGGGTGGGTTAGGGCCATAAAATCAATACTTCTTCAGGATACTGATGGAGAGAGGGAGCTTTTTGACACGGAGATATCCACCCTGGGTACTTATTTCCATTACACTCCACCATTGCACATTATATAAAGGGTACCTGGATGTCTTTTCTAGTTGTATTCCACTAATTTATGTAACATTGTGGGGTAACGCCGTGTGTACCGCTGTTAATGTTGGATGCAAAGGACGTATAGAAATTTTAAAAAAAATTACTACTAAAAGAGGGAATGAAGACCAAAAAGTAGCGGAACTACCAAAAGGAACCCCGATGGGAATATCAATGCTCTACTCCACTGCACACTTTGTTTCCTTTGTCACAAAAAGGTTTTGCTAAGCGATACTCACCATTCTCTAGAGAACCAGGACTTGAGAGGAGCGACGAGGCTTCTTGTAATGTTTCTGATACAGATTCTGGTGGACTCATGTTACTTTCCGTCACTGAATCTCCTGCAACTACAAACAAATGATTAGATTTATGGACCCGACAGAACATATGTACAAAAATCCATGCCCTAAAATGTAAATTAAAATTTGAACCTAATAATTCCATGTATAACGTTTTGCAATAAATGGAATTCCAGAAAAATAACAAACCGCGTTTACGCTCGAGGCTCCTGTAGCTGTTTTTGAAGATGGGCTCCTTTACATGTGAGTTGATCCACTGTACAGGGTATCTTGATTGATCTTTGTTATAAAGTTGTCCTGAGGATATACATCTCCTTGGTTTGCCCTGAGGGTATGTTGAGGGGGTATCACCTAAATGGACCCGAAACCAGCTCAGAGACCAGTCAATGTGATTATTGCACGATATATTGAATTTAATATGGAGATTTCTACAATATACTGTGTTTTCTTTCTGTGGAGGTACGGAAGATTAAGGTCTACAAGAACTGTACTTCACTAAAGACTACACATCACAACAGGGGTGAATGTTACTTCTTTTGTGACAGGGTAGGAAAAAGGCCTACAAGCACCACATATAATATGCTTGTGACGGAGGTCATTTTGAACTTTGGATGAATGGGCATGGAGGCATATTTTGTAGGGTGTAGGAATCAATACTGGCCCCTTGCCCTCTCATGTGCAGAATGTTGGTATAATTGTGATTATGAAAAAATGTCATTGTCCGTTACAATCTGATGATCAGATTAGCCTTTCAGTAAACCTGCTCTCAGAAAGGTGTAAATATATGATCAACAGTTCCTCATTCATAATCTTCTTTGTAAAACAAACATTACCCGTTATCCTTTGTTTAAACTGTAATCTGTTAATCGCCATTGTTTTAATAGGGGTACCTACCAGTTGGGTAATCAGAGGAGTGTCAGGGGTCTTTATGCCAGAGAGGGTAGTCAGAACAGGAGCCAAGGGGTTTACAGCCAGGAGCAATGATAGACAAGCCAAATCAGTACACAGATAATCAGGTAATAAGCATGGAGAGGAGTGAGAACCAAGTCAGGGCGAGGAACCAGGGCTCAGGCGTCTGCATTTAAATGCGACGGGTGCCACGTCATCACACCACACCACACCCCACCGGCGTTCGACCCGTGACCGGGAGCAGCACTTATTTCATTCAGCAGCTAGCCAACGAGCAAGGGGACTCAGGACAGCGTGGGCCGTGACACCTGGCCAGCCAATGTCTCTCAATGCACAGGCCCACAACAGCACTTTGACAGCCCTGCTACAGAGGTGGGGGTAATATTTAGCACCTTAGTTTTCCCCATCCCATTTTTACCTTAGGGTATCCCTTTAAAGATATATTTTAGAATTAGAATAGTATTTTTCCATTACTCCGTCAATCTGAGCCTTGGGGCATCTCGCGATTCTACCGACACAAAATTTGTCACTCTCACATTGTTGCCTATTGAATTTACATTTTGTGAAAGCAGACAACTCTTGATATTAATCTTATATTTTTTTTAAAGAAACAAAAAGTAGCCAAAGTGCAGGAAAGTTGAGAGAAGTCCCTGCAATGCACTATTGCAAAAATTTAATGGAGGGATGGATGCTCTTAGCTTTTATACCAAAATATACATCATAAAAACACAACCTAACACAATGGAAATGAAACTGCCTCTTACCTAGAGAGCTGAAAAGCTGGTGGTCCTCCATGACATTCTTGTAGAGCTTCTTGTGTTGTCCCACATACTCCCACTCCTCCATGGAGAGATGGACGGTGACATCCTCAAAGCGTATAGGAACCTGACACACACAATGACACAGTCACCATCCAGACACATGCCTTGGTGTTAGCGTATAATGTCCCATTCCCAGCAGCCTCACCTCTCCAGTCAGAAGACAGATTATCTGGTTGGTCAGCTCCAGGATCTTCTGCTCATTGTTTTTCTCTTTTACGGGCGAGTGAGGTGGAGATACTATGCTGGGCCTTTCGATTTTGGAGAATATATCGGACACATAGGGGCCGCTGCTCTGTGAAACCTGCTCTTGGTGCTTCTTCAGGAGGATGTAACTCTACATATGGAGGCAGAGCATCAGTCTTGTAAGAGACCCCACTGCTGGACTTTCACAAATTCCATATATACCAAGATTCTTGTACCCATACAAAACCTTTTTATAGTGTAGAAAACACACACACACTATCCCTAACCCTCATCTACCACACCATCCACAAGATCTTTACTGATTACATTCATCTTTCCTTCCACTTCTACAGATGACCACTATCAATGGTCAAGATGCTTGCCGTCTCTTAACTCCCCGTCAGCTACCGACCTAAACTAAACATTTTGCAAATACACAATGAATCCCTTGGCTACAGGTTAACTGGGGCACGTAACTCCAATGCTACAGCTGCCCGGGCCTAAATGGGAGATCATGTCTTGGCGTGCCTTGTGTCCCAGCTCCGGCTTTCTGAGGCAATCTGGCTTATCATGGCAGGACCTTCTATCCCAACCGATGCTCACTTACAACCACAACCTCCCTCAGCCGCACCCAGGCTGTTTGAGGACCCCCGGTCCTGTTCTGGTGAGAAGAAATAAGGATGAGGACTCCCCTTGTAGTTTAGCACCATATCCTTACTATTTTTGAAGAATTTGAGGTCATAAAACCGGTGTTCTGCCAGAGTAAACTCCTCTTGTGGTGCAGCTCTTGCGGCTGCCTACTATACAGTAAAGCTTCCTATACTTTGTATAGGAAGCACGAATATAAAATCAGCTGGAGAATAACGAGTGATTCCAAGGTCGCTCGTTATTCTCGGTTGCAGCCAGTGAGAGGAGAGGGAAAAAAAACACCTGCTGCAAGAAACTGATTTTGCTTTAGCCTCTACTGACCAAAATAAGGAACACTGAGAACCAATAGAATGGCTCATCTGAAATAGGCCCCCCGAGCATCACATGCGTCTGTGCAGGTCACACAAGGAAAGCCATTTAAAAAGCAGAGTAACTAGGAAATCCCTCGAGCCACTCACCTCTCCAGTCAGCAGAGAGATGATCTCCAAGGTTAGATCCAGGATCTTCTCCGTCACCGGATTCCTTTCCTTATCCATCTTTTCCAATACAGATGCCTTAATATCAGGCTCTGGATTGTATCGACCTTGCAAAAATCCAAAAGACTATTCCAGACCTAAAATTAAGGGGACATATAATATTACATACTACACGGGGAAATGCAAAGACGAGGATGGAAACATGTTACATTTGAAGTAATTAAAGCTAATCAAGGCTCATGAATGTTCTATAGAAGATGTAAACAGGGGTGTTGGATTCCTATTGCCCGAGGCCAGGGACTAATACTTCAGGGTGCTGGACAGGCGGTTATGTTTGATGCTTAAAAAGGGACACTCTACTTCATCCCTCACCACATTATTATTATTATTTATAAAGCGCCAGCATATTCCGCAGCGCTTTACAATAGACAGGGTTACAATACATGGAACAACATTTGATGAACAGTACAGGAGGAGAGGAGGGCCCTATTCCCGTAGGAACTCACAATCTAGAAGGGTTGGAAACAGGAGGAGAGGACTGCAAGGTGAGAGCGATTGATGGTTGCATCAGTGAGTTGGGTGGTAGGCTTCCCTAAATAGGAACATTTTAAGGGAGCGTTTGAAGGAAGAGAAGTTAGGGGAAAGTCTTTTTAAAGTAATCAGGATGTGAGGAGTGTCCTTCCTCTGCTCCCCCAATCTAGCAGAAAAGCACTGAAGCAGAGGAGTTTCTTCCGCTCCACCCAGTGTTGTCAGTAGCAACAAGGGTTGCGTCGATACCAAATTTTATTAAATCCAAGTAACAATACTTTTTTCCAGGTACTCACTTTTATTTAAAGTCATGTGACCACTTTCCAATAAATAATTTAAGATTGTGCTGAAAGCCTGTCCAGCAAATGTTAATATTGAAACGTATGACCAGACACCCCATTTACTCCCTGCACACACCTCAATACGGATCAACACGCACACAGACCTCATCAAGCGCTGGGAAACTGTTGGCACTATATAGACGACGATATGTATAAACCCCCCCGGCACAGACCTCAATACGGATATGCCCCCGGCACAGACCTCAATACGGATATGCCCCCGGCACAGACCTCAATACGGATATGCCCCCGGCACAGACCTCAATACGGATATGCCCCCGGCACAGACCTCAATACGGATATGCCCCCGGCACAGACCTCAATACGGATATGCCCCCGGCACAGACCTCAATACGGATATGCCCCCGGCACAGACCTCAATACGGATATGCCCCCGGCACAGACCTCAATACGGATATGCCCCCGGCACAGACCTCAATACGGATATGCCCCCGGCACAGACCTCAATACGGATATGCCCCCGGCACAGACCTCAATACGGATATGCCCCCGGCACAGACCTCAATACGGATATGCCCCCGCACAGACCTCAATATGTACCCCACTGCTAACAGAATGCATTAACAGCATTCACCTTTCTGGCCGCTTGGTACAAGCTCTGGCTCACTGCGTCACCGATCACGAGATCACGGCTGGAGGCTACGTCAAAGGCCGGCATCCGCTCGGAGGACCACGTGTCGCGGCCTGCCAGTGCTCGGACCACGCGGCCAGCAAAGGGAATGCTAGCGGAAAGCTCTTAATGCATTCTGATAGCAGCCCCAGCCCCTTGGATACCAGGAAGCCAGCCCAGCGCTGGCTTCCGGGTAATCGGGGCATTTGCACAAGTACCAAGTACTCGTGCAAATGCAGATATCGGTGCATCCCTACTTAGACCTCAGACCAGATATAACCACAGATGGACGCTGTGGCAGCTGGCCACGTTACTGAACGGCCGCAGGGCTGTGACGCTCTCCTGCAAGATCTCGCCGCACAGCCCAACGGCCGCTCGGTAACGTGGCCAGCCAGAGGGGAACGCTGGCCAAATGCTTTTAATGCATTCAGCCAGCTGCCTCAGTGCTGGCTTCTAGCCAAAAAGTACTCGTGCAAGTGGCGGCATCCGCAACGATACTAGTAGTGCTGCATCCCTAGCAGCAAGGATTTTGAATTTCCCAGGTGCTGGCACGAGGGAGGGACAGACGGACACACGTCGGCATCACCCTCTGAGACCAATCACTGTAGCGAGCGTTCTGAGAGAGGCAGACGATGGATCAGATCTGTGTAAAGTACTTTATAACTTATCCAAAAATATACAATTCATTGCTCGCCTCTGCCTCAATTTTCCTCAGGCCACCTTTCCCAACCGCACTCCTCCCTTGTCTGACAATTCCTGTTTTTCCACAAACTCCGACAACCGGTTCTAGATAACATTTCGAAGACATCTATTATTGACCGGTTATCACTAAACATAGAAGAATAAGCTGCAACCTCTGTATCGGTCACCCTGCCCGCATGGCAAACGTTTATTGGTTCCTATGGTTCTAGGACGTCGCCTTCCCCCCGGCCTCTGAGGAGAAATTATATATATACACACACATACATACATACATACATACACCAGATCTAAACGAACCCAGATGAATTTGGTGGGATATACATGCTTGTGTGTAGGTGTCATTTATTTTCTTGAGTGCACTCGTCATTGCTCTGCCTGAGGATCACAACAGATGACCAGAGACCTGTAATCTAGGGCTGCAACAACTAACGATTATTCTCATAATTGATTAGTTGGCCGATTATTATTTCAAATAATCCATTCATTGGATAAAAAAAAAAAAAAGTTTACCTAAAAGGAATTTTATGAAAAGTAAGTAACCGCAACCCCTCTCCTTTTTTCATAAGCAATTTATTTATTTATTTATAAAGGATTTTACCAGGAAGGATACATTGAGATTTCTCTCGTTTTCAAGTATGTCCTGGGTTCAAGAACATTGAAGTGTTACAGTTACAGAAATACAAAGTAATACAATGCAAGATATTAAAAAAACAACACAAATATACAGATTAACAGAAAAAATATGTAGGAAATATAGTCACTAGGTTACATGTCTACAGGTGCATTTGCGTATCTTTCACACAAGGTATGCGAGTGCTTGGTCAGAGAGATGGGTTGATGCTGCGAGCGCTTGGTCAGAGAGATGGGTTGATGCTGCGAGCGCTTGGTCAGAGGGATGGGTTGATGCTGCGAGCGCTTGGTCAGAGGGATGGGTTGATGCTGCGAGCGCTTGGTCAGAGGGATGGGTTGATGCTGCGAGCGCTTGGTCAGAGGGATGGGTTGATGCTGCGAGCGCTTGGTCAGAGGGATGGGTTGATGCTGCGAGCGCTTGGTCAGAGGGATGGGTTGATGCTGCGAGCGCTTGGTCAGAGGGATGGGTTGATGCTGCGAGCGCTTGGTCAGGGATGGGTTGATGCTGCGAGCGCTTGGTCAGAGGGATGGGTTGATGCTGCGAGCGCTTGGTCAGAGGGATGGGTTGATGCTGCGAGCGCTTGGTCAGAGGGATGGGTTGATGCTGCGAGCGCTTGGTCAGAGGGATGGGTTGATGCTGCGAGCGCAGCTTAAGCCCATGTTTGCTTTCTCAAATGAATGCAGCTACAAGCACTTGGTCATAGATGATGAGGTCAGCATGAAATCGGGGCTAATAAGCTAAAGTGGTCAGGGTGCGTAGAGTGTCTCTTTTAAAGAATTTTGTGAACAAACTGAGTGGGAGGAGGGACAGGAGGTGGAAGGGAGTGACTTTGCTCAAGTGACTTGACCTGAGTGTGAGAGGGAGTGGGTATGGACAAAAGACCGGATCGCAGTGTGGGCATGAGTTTGGGGAAAGGGACCAGACCAAAGGGAGGGACTGGCAGTTCCCCGACTAAAGAGGGTGTGGCAGGGAGGGTGGGGTGGTGGCACAGGACTCCAGCTTCAAGTAAGGATAAAACACAGGCATACAGCTCTATCACCCAGTGGCAGTATCCTATGTTTTGTGTTATAGTTCTACTGTTGTAAACAGAATAAAAACAAACTGGTTGTGTCTGACATAAACCTAGAACTAAATCCTACCTAGTAAGGCTAGGGTCAGACGAGCGCAGTGTTCACGTCCGGTTGCCGCACATTTTAACGTCCGTGGTAGTATACAATTGTGATCAATAGAGACCACACACGAAGTACGTCCGCAAAGAAGTGCAGACGCACAATGGACGCGGCAAACGGACGCAAGTTAGGCAAGGACGTAAAACAGCTAGAACGGACGCACAGAGTGTGCTGCATCCGCATAGCTTTGTGTGTGAGTGATGGAACGAGGTCAGACGGACTGCATTTTTGACGGACAAAATGTTTTTCATATTAAATTTATTTTCCCTTCTATATCAGTCAAAAAAAATGTCAGTCACAAAAACGGACCGTGTGGCCACTACCTTGTCATCAGTCAGAAAATACGTCCGTTGTGCACGGACGGACAGTCCGTACAGATTGCATTCGTCTGACCCTAGCCTAAAGCAGCGGCGCATCTTCTCCAATCAGCTTCGAAGCTGAGGTTATTAACCTTTAACTCAGTCTGACTCTAAACAGTGTCGACACCGATTAATCGATAATGGAAATAGCTGACAACTATTTTAACCCCTTAGTGACCGGGCGGTTTCACACAAATCCATCCTTTAGTGCCCGCTGCTGTTTTTACGTTTCTGCGCTGTTTGTGTTTAGGTCAAATTCTCCTCTTACTCGTTTAGCACAGAAACGCTTCAGGGACTTCTGGGTTCGGGAGGAGCAGCGCGTGGTGAAGGACAAAAGGCGAGGAAAAAAAAAATCCCCTAGAAAAGGGGGAAATAAATAAATAATTGAACAGAGATCGTCAGCAGCACCGTCTGCCCAACTATTTGAGGGCAAAAAAAAGAGAGAGAACACTATATCATGGTGGCAAATCCTACGGCTTGACGCAAGGGTTCCACTGGTCCATCACTTGATCAAACGCGTGGCGACTCGAGATCCACATCAGTTCCTGTGACGTGAAATCATCTGTGCGGCTACAAAGTGGAATGCCATGGGCGCACAACACGCACGCCACGTCGCTGCAGAGTAATGTAGGATGTGGCATTATGTGGCTATGGCGTTGCGTGCATGCGCATTGGGTGGCTTTGGAGCCGCACTGACGATTTCTCGTCACAGGAAGTGAGGTACGTGCACCGAAAGCAACGTGGGTCGCGAGTCACCACGGGTTCGATCAAATGGTGGAACACCGACCCCCCCCCAAAAGTGACCAATTACATCTACGTACAACCGGTGTGTGCGTCAATCACGTAGAAACCAGAGAAAATGAAGAGATGCACCAATGGAGGAATAAATGAGATATCGATGGCGGCTGGGTCAACGCCGGTGCGCGTTTTTGCATCTCACTTTTTATTTTGACGCCATTGGCCGGTGCGGTGCCTCCAACTTTAATTCTGTGTGTAGCTGGGTGGGAATCAGCACACAGGGACACCCCTCTCTATGTAACCCCGTCCCCCTGGGGCCAGTGTACCCCAAAACAGACACAGCACCCTCAGTTTGACATAAACATACTGCATCCCCCATTAAACCCACCCAAACACACAGGATTATGGATCCACAAACACAGATTAACGCCTCACTCACCACTTTCACAGGACGCCTGCCCAGCGGAAACTAGACTTCGCGCGCGATGATGACTCGGGGCTGCTCCGCCGCCGCCATCTTGGAATCGGGCAGATTTAACCCCTTGGCCGGGCTCCACACGCCCTTGCAGGAATCGTTTTTGAGCTTTCCCCGTCTGTTGTGTGCAATTGAATCACATGGACGGGATTGAGGCGTTTCGTCCGCCAGTAAGCCTCGAAAAGCAGCAAACCGGCGGTACCAGGAACCGGATGTATCGCGGGATGTCGGAAGTAACGGCCGCCATGTTGTTGGTGGGGTGTCAAATTATTTAAAGTGAATAATAATAAATGAATAATGTGCTGGGGTGATTCCTTGCACTTTCTCTAGTTACCAGCAGCAGGGGTTTTGCTTTGACCATAGCAAGGCCAATTGCCCAAGACCAGGAAGCACTGGGGGTGCAGAGGCCCTGTCTCCATGGTAACAGCCATCACTGGATGAGGGTCCACAAGGGACCAGAAGGAGCCAGTTTATATGTAGTGACCAGGGATTGCCAGATCGGCCATGTTTTCCTGCACACATACATACATTTCACGCAGGGGAAAAGTGCTGCCCTGCAACATGTATAATTAATATGCCGCAGGAAGAAAATCGAGGCAGGTCACCTGGTATTGCTTTCTGATTTCTTATCTGCAGCGTATGGATTATACATGCTGCGGGGCGGCATTTTTCATGCACTGCCCATCAGCATGAATAAGTTATATGTGTTCAGGAAAACATGGCCAACCTTGCAGCCCTAGAACCAGCTCCGCTGTGTAAATTGGAATATTGCTGCCATGTATCTTAGCGGAAATCCTAATGATATGTTGTAATGTAAGGGACTCAGGCCAGTAGATGACCGCCATCTTGAGCCAGGCGGCCATCTTGCTCAGAACATTGGTTCACTTGAATCTAAATAGTAGATATTAGCTGAAATTAGGACGTAGCTTGCATAGAATCGTAGGAATGTGTTAAACTAACAGTAAAGCAATTAAAACTAATGAGGATGTGGCCGTTGCTGGCACGAAGTGACAGGATGAAGAAAAGATATTTCAAGGTTAGAGAAGCCAGCAGCTGAACAAAGAGAAGTGTGAAACTAGAGGAGGCCTTATCTAGGATATACAATAAACAAGTCCTAGGGAGGCGGGCATGAGCAGGAACCAGAGAAAGCGGTAAATCCTCGATTGTCAGAATAGTATGAAGTCTGCCAATTTATGACCAATGTATGGAATGTCTTTGTATTCGACTAAGGGAGGTACAGACCCACCTGGGGTAGGATAGTGTCACCGGGAGGTGGGCTAATTGGGATGTACCTAATTATCTATTCCTGGTATAAACCACGATGTCTGTATGTAATCTGGGCTCACTCTTTGCGATTCAATCCTGTGTGAGCATTCTGTGACGTCACAATAAAGTTTGCCTTTCCTGAAGAGACTCGTGTCCAAGCAGTCATTGTCCGTGCCGGTCCGCCTTTACTCCCGAGTGAACCAGGTAGATTCCGGTAACAGTAACAATTCAAATTGTTATATCAACGTTTCAGCCCCCCCCCCGGGACTTTCTCAGGGCACATAGTCTATGTAAATGGGCTGCATGCTGTCACATAGAACATGTAAAAAGCCAGATCCACATGGAGATATGAAATAAATGCGATAATATCAACTGTTGTCCCCACAAATAGGAGTCCCGGCACTGGGTAGTGGAGAACTGGGTGCCCTCCAGGTGGCAATGGGACCCCAGCACAGACAGTGTAGTTCGTACAAGGGTCCCTCCAAGTGACAATAAGGCCCCAGAAAGGTTTAGTGTGGTTCCATGTGCCCTCCAAGTGACTATCCTGTGCTGAGGCCCAGTGTGAGTGCAGGAGCCCCCCCAAGTGACAACTAGGCCCCACCTTATACTGTGACGGGTACTGGTGGAGTACACGGACAACAAGGACCCAAGCATAGGGTAATGGAGTACAGAAGGCCTTGTGACACTAGGGCCCCAGTACAAGGTGGTGGAGCATAGCAGGCCCTCTAAGTGACAACAAGGCCCAATCATAGAGTAATGGAGTATAGGTGGCCCTCCAGGTGACAATAGGGCCCCAGTACAAGGTGGTGGAGTATAGCAGGCCCTCTAAGTGACAACAAGGCCCAATCATAGAGTAATGGAGTACAGGTGGCCCTTTGAGTGACTATGGGGTCTCAGCACTGGGTGAATACAAAAGGCTCTCCAGGTGTCAAAGGAGCCCCGGTACAGTATAGTGGAGTACAGGAGATCTTCTAAGTGACAACGAGGCCCCAAGCATAAGCTGGTGGAGTACAGATGGCCCTCCAGGTGACAATAGGGCCCCAGTATAAGGTGGTGGAGTCCAGCAGGCCCTCTAAGTGAGATCAAGGCCCAATCATAAAGTAATGGAGTACAGGTGGCCCTGTGAGTGACTATGGGGTCTCAGCACAGGGTAACTGAATACAAAAGGCTCTCCAGGTGTCAAAGGAGCAGAATAGTGGAGAGATCTTCTAAGTGACAATTGGGCCCCAGCACAGGGTTGTCAGATGATTTTTGGTAGGATAGATGTTGATCTCAGTGAAATGCCTCCAGGTATGGAGTGTCACTAATCTCTAGACAACTTGATATCGATAGTTAGAAGAAATGAGACACAACCCTTATCAGCAATACATATGATGTAGCAGATATGATCGGAATTAACGCAGAACCACATTAATCTCTCATTCTTTTATAACCTCAATCGATTAATCAATAAACCACGCCTTAACCAATTATTCCAGAAGATCCAAGATGGACATAATTTACATTCTTTTCGTACGTATACAGATTCATAAAACCATAGGATATATGTTAATTGAATTATATCAAACACAGATGATTTCCAGCCATTGATGCAACAAAAGAGTTTTTATTACAACAACGTACAGTCAGGTCCAGAAATATTGGGACATCGACACAATTCTAACATCTTTGGCTCTATACACCACCACAATGGAGTTGGAATGAAACAAACACAATGTGCTTTAACTGCAGACTGTCAGCTTTAATTTGAGGGTATGTACATCCAACTCCGGTGAACGGTGTAGGACTTACAGCAGTTTGCAGATGTGCCTCCCACTTGTTAAGGGACCAAAGGTAATGGGACAATTGGCTTCTCAGCTGTTCCATGTCCAGGTGTGTGATATTCCCTCATTACCCCAATTACAATGTGCAGATAAAAGGCCCAGAGTTAATTTCAAGTGTGCGATTTGCATTTGGAATCTGTTGCTGCCAACTCTCAAGATGAGATCCAAAGAGCTGTCACTATCAGTGAAGCAAGCCATCATTAGGCTGAAGAAACAAAACAAACCCATCAGAGAGATAGCAAGAACATTAGGCATGGCCAAAACAATTGTTTGGAACATTCTCAAAAAGAAGTGAGCTCCGCAACACCAAAAGACCTGGGAGACCACGGAAAACAACTGTGGTGGATGACCGAAGAATTCTTTCCCTGGTGAAGAAAACACCCTTCACAACAGTTGGCCAGATCAAGAACACTCTCCAGGAGGTAGGTGTATGTGTGTCAAAGTCAACAATCAAGAGAAGACTTCACCAGAGCGAATACAGAGGGTTCACCACAAGATGTAAACCATTGGTGAGCCTCAAAAACAGGAAGGCCAGATTAGAGTTTGCCAAACAACACCTAACAAAGCCTTCACAGTTCTGGAACAAGATCCTATGGACAGATGAGACCAAGATCAACTTGTACCAGAGTGATGGGAAGAGAAGAGTATGGAGAAGGAGAAGAACTGCTCATGATCCTAAGCATACCACCTCATCAGTGAAGCATGGTGGTGGTAGTAGTGTCATGGCGTGGGAATGTATGGCTGCCAATGGAACTGGTTCTCTTGTATTTATTGATGATGTGACTGCTGACAAAAGCAGCAGGATGAATTCTGAAGTGTTTCAGGCAATATTATCTGCTCACATTCAGCCAAATGCTGTAGAACTCATTGGACAGCACTTCACAGTGCAGATGGACAATGACCCAAAGCATACTGCAAAAGCAACCAAAGAGTTTTTGAAGGGACATAAGTGGAATGTTATGCAATGGCCAAGTCAATCACCTGACCTGAATCCCATTGAGCATGCATTTCACTTGCTGAAGACAAAACTGAAGGGAAAATGCCCCAAGAACAAGCAGGAACTGAAGACAGTTGCAGTAGAGGCCTGGCAGAGCATCACCAGGGATGAAACCCAGCATCTGGTGATGTCTATGCGTTCCAGACTTCAGGCTGTGATTGACTGTAAAGGATTTGCAACCAAGTATTAAGAAGGGAAAGTTTGATTTATGATTATTATTCTGTCCCATTACCTTTGGTCCCTTAACAAGTGGGAGGCACATCTGCAAACTGCTGTAAATCCTACACCGTTCACCCGAGTTGGATGTACATACCCTCAAATTAAAGCTGACAGTCTGCACTTAAAGGGATACTCCAGGCAATATGACCACATCAGCTTTTTAAGGTGGTCATATTGCCTGAAGTATCCCATTTTTTCCCCAGCCTTCTACCTTTTCCCGATCGGCTGATATTGCTGAGAGAAGCGGTGACTTTACTCCGCCCTCCAGCTGTCAATCAGCCGATCGGGTTTCAAGTTCCCCGCGTTTTGGAACTCTCGGGCAAGCTGGGACGTCATCGCGCTAGAAGCGCGATGACGTCCCACCACTCCAGCAGAGTTGCGGGAACGCGCAGGAGAAGGAGCTGGAGCCGCTGCCTCCTCCTCCTTCTCCTCCGCCTAAGAGATTTTAGACGAGCAGGCGGGGTGAACTTCAGCTCACCTCGCCGCTCGTGAACGTGCGCTGAATGAGCAGGCTTCCGGGAGGAAGCCTGCTGATTTTCTGATTGGCTGGTTTACGTGATAGGCGCGCATGCGCGCTTTGCACGTAAACCTGTAGCCAAGTTCCAAGATTCTACGACGGGAGCGGAAGAGGAGGGAGGTGAGTAAAAAAAAAAAAACGCCGTTGGAAAAGTGTCATTTTTAGGGTGAGTATTACTTTAAAAATATATATATACTTAATGACTAGGGCAATAGCTTTGATATAATGTAAAAAAAGGGGGGGGGTTTTCAGACTGGAGTGTTCCTTTAAAGCACATTGTGTTTGTTTCATTCCAACTCCATTGTGTTGGTGTATAGAGCCAAAGATGTTAGAATTGTGTCGCTGTCCCAATATTTCTGGACCTGACTGTATATATACTTTTACTTAAACAGTTAACAATTGTTTGAGTATTTGTTACACTAATCACTTATCAGAGATTACACATTTTAAACATAGCCGGTTTTGCTTGATCTGCATATCCACTTCAGAATTTCTACTCCACTTGGAAAGTTACGTCAGTTTATAATGCAGGCAATAGAGTTTATTATCCACAGCCACTCGCAATCAATTTAACTATGATACAGATATCTGTTTTTTATCGGATTTTGTTAAGAATCTTGGTATTCAATAATCACGCTGCAGTAGTGACTATTAATGCCTTATTCTCAATCTATAATATCATAATTAATGATTTATGGAATATGAGTTTGGCTAAAGACAAATAAACTCTTTATCAACTTTTCAATTAAAATCAATCACTCCTCCATATACTTACCTCTGATTGACTTAGTAGCAGTCTTGAGCAGCGGTCAGCATGCAATTATAATCCTCTGGGGTGTATAATGCGTTGCCGTTTGATCTCTATGGAGATCTGTCGCTGTTTAATTATGGATAGTGGGATATGTAGTGTATCTCTGAATATCTGGAAATACCAGAGTGAATTAGTGACCAGTGAGAGTATTAGTCAATTTAGACTTGAGAATGCATGAGTGAGCATGAGGGTCTCCTTTGTTGGAGTGTAAGTGTCATCTCACTTGTGACTAGGGATGAGCTGTTCGATCAGTTCGGAGTTCGACTCGAACATTGGCAGTTCGAAAGTTCGCGAACTTCGAACTTTTTGGTGTGTTCGGTTCGAGTTCGATTTTTTTAAAAAAAAAAGTATAAAGAATGCTTAAAAAAAATACAAAAAAATAGAAATAAAGAGACTCTTTACTGCAGAATATAAGCAACAGTTTATTAGATATTGAATTAAAATACGACCTAATGGGGGGGCGTGGCCGGCTATGAAGGGAAGAGGACGCGTTTATATGGAGCTCCGTCTACCTTTTTGATGTGCAGGGTCTATAAGGTGACCCATTTTCTGCTGATTGCCTTTTTGAAGTCCCCTGAGTAGTCGTCCTACGGGTGTACACCTCCGGAGCCTGAGTTGACCCCCCCCTCCGGAGCAGGGACGAGAGTTTGGGCAGCTCCCTCGCCCTCTGCGACACGCGGCCGGCGGCCATCTTGAGGATTCGTTGGATCTCAGCCATGCGGCTCCCTTCGCCTCTGCTGCTTCCTGCCGAGCGGGCACCCTCTGCGAACCGCTGGGATGGTGGGCCCCATCCCTTGACTGTTCTGGGGGTTAGCAGGGCAGGGGACATGGATGAAACCCGGTGGAGTGATGTTCCCCCTCCGCCCGCTGTTGTGAAGCTGGGTCTGCTTTCGGGCCTGGACGCCTGTCTGGAGATTTTGGGCGAGGAGGACTCAGCGCTGCTCACCCGGGGCACGTGGCACCGGATGATTGCCGCACTAAAACGATGCGGAGGAACGGGGGCTGCCGCGGGAGGAGAGCCGATGGAGACTTTGCCTGCCACTGACCCGGCTAGTCTTGGAGGGGCTGCAGATATGGTCCGCGACACCTCGGATGCCCCGCAGATACCGATCTGGCTGTCTACTACAGTGATTCCTGAGCAGTGTGGGAAGGATGCGCTGCGTACCGTTGTATTCTCGGTTGTGAGGGAGACACCAGATCGGCCTGACGCTGGTCCTTCTGTAGAGTTAGCGATGGAGGAGGCCCCTGACAACGATGGATTGTCCCTGGGAGACGTACGATGGCGCCCCCAATGCAGCAGCGCTACTTTTGACGTAGACAGAGCTACCGGAGACTGGTTTGCTCGATGGGCTCCCCGTATGATGGAAAACCTAGCGCGGGCAGCTCATGCTACTGCTGTTTTTTGGCTGGACACAGGATGAGGAGGTTCGCTGGTCCCCCTTTTTTCACCCTCCAGTTATTGACCTGGCTCGTTTTTTGGTAATCCCCCCTTACCCCCTCGAGGACACATTTCGCAGTCGTCCCCCCCCTTGCCTATGTGATGAGACTTACATTTTCTGAGATTTTATTTTTTATTTTCCATCTGACGACCCATTTCCGCTGACTTTTGTTCTGGCTTCCTATGGTTTTTTTTTGTTTGTTTATTTTTCACACGCCACCTTGTGTTGCAGGCCCCCTTTATCTTTCTCTCTCCCCCTTTTATTTTTTTGTGGCGTTTGGGCCGACTCGGGGCGTGCCATTGTGGCGGCCACCATGGCTCTGCCCGCCATACCTGGCCCTCGAATGCCCCAGCCTTGTGACCTGCACACTTCCGTGGCCTCCTACGGTCTTTGGACTTCTGGGAGTGAGCCAGGAAGGTCACATTTCGGGCCTTTGCCATCTTTTTAATTTTTTTTTTTTTTTTTATTTTTTATTTTTTTTTTATTATTTTTCTCCCCCTTTCCCTTTTTGGGTCCTGGAGCACTTTTTGGTGTGTGTCCCCCTACCCCTTTATTTTGGTTCTCCCCTGTCACTATGTGTTCGTGTTTATAAATAAGATGACTTAAGTGGTTGACATTTTTGTTGCTTTTTGTTAGAGCAATTTTCTCTACTTATTTGTTTACCCCCCCTTTCCCCTCCGCTATTTGAGATATTGAAGACTACCTATGAGAACCCCCCCCCCATGTTTGTTGTATTCTCGATATCTATATGGCCCTGCGAGGCCAATTTGCTGGTCAGCTTGTGACTTTTTTCGATTGCAAAATAAAAATTTGAAATACAAAAAAAAATACGACCTAATGTCTAGGTGCAAAGATTCTCACCTCTAAATGACCTGTGATTACAACAGGGCTCTCAAACGGCGTAAACAGGTGTTACTTAGTGTTTGGTCTCATGAATTTGATACATTGCCTGCAGACTGGGTGTGGCTGCACATGTATGAACACTGTGCTTCTGATTCTGAATTCTAAGAAGTGTTAATTTCTACTATATGATCCTCTGATATGCTGTTTAACCCCTTAAGGACCAGGGCTCTGTAAAGCCAATCATTAATGATGTAGATGTTACGTCATTTGTCATCAAGGGCTTAATAAAATCTTTATCACACTCCATAGATTTAAACGTAATATTCCAGTATTTGTATGTCATGTACCTCTCCCGAAGGGCCTATGTGAGCATACAATTATTATTGTGTTAGATCTATAGTTTTGGTGCAAGCGTGGTGGAAGGGCTTGCTGCTTCTGCATTAGTAACACAACACAACGTGAAAATGTCTATCATAAAGCGTACAAGCTGAGTCCCTAGAGTCTCTGACTATCCATTGTCATATATAGCTTGCTTTATACATATAATACATTCCCTCATCTAACAGGATAGTCCCTGTGCATTTTAACCCCTTAAGGGTGGCTAGGTGTCATGTGTGGGTCTCTGATGGCGATGTTTCTATACATCCTACAAATCCACCACTTCACGGGCAGGTTATGGGGACCTCCTAGTCACGATATTTGAAGGAATTTTTCGTTTTTATTTTTAACCCTTATTTTATGGAAAACTCACTGTTCCTTTAAAAACGTCTTTTTTAAACTTTTTGTCCTTGTTTCCTGTCCCTCAGGGCACTACCCGGACCCCCATACACCTTTTATGGCAAATATGTTGCATATATTGCCTCTTGGAGGGCACTCTAAAAATTGAACTTTTGAGTCCCATTGACTTGCATTGAGTTCGGTTCGAGTTCGAACTTTTGAAATTGTTCGAGTTCGAATGCAAACCGAACACGGGGGTGTTCGGCTCATCCCTACTTGTGACCCATTGCATGGCCCCAAGAGTCCACGAAGTGCTCGTGTGGATGTTGGAATGTGAGTGACTGTCCCCAGAATGTTCGTGAAGAAGTCACCACCAGAATGTTCTCTGTGAAAAAGTGACCACGAACTCTCTCGCTTGCGCGGTATATCTTCTCATTCCACACCTCCTTTTAGATCACTGACCAATCACAAAATTAGCTTCTAAACTTGAACTAAGCCATATATTTCAATTTTACAGGTTATTTCTCGTTGCTTGAGGGCAATGTGGTATAACAAAATTTTGTACTACACCTGGTCCCCTAATTGACACCTGTGATGTCATATCATTATCTAGTTTAAATCAAAACAATTCACTTTCTCATCGTTTTAATTTGACTCCCGCTTTCAGTGCAAGGTATACTCCTACACTCCCTACTACTACAGAAACTTAGATAATAATAACGAACAACTAATCTTGGATTCGGCCTTGGAGTAGCTCATAGAACAGAAAAACAATTCCCTTTTAAATTCACTCTCGTTAGTATATTTCCATTATAAACAGAAAATGTCTACTAAATCGTTTTATTCTCTAAACTAACATTTCTTACTCCTATATACAGTCAGGTCCAGAAATATTGGGACATCGACATCGACCGTTCACCTGAGTTGGATGTACATACCCTCAAATTAAAGCTGACAGTCTGCAGTTAAAGCACATTGTGTTTGTTTCATTCCAACTCCATTGTGGTGGTGTTTAGAGCCAAAGATGTTAGAATTGTGTCGTTGTCCCAATATTTCTGGACCTGACTGTATATGTGTAGAATATATATTGATTATATATAAGGCACTCCGTTATATTTGCACCAGCGTATACCCTGAGTAAATACTGTAATATTCTGGTGATGTATCTTATCTATCTGTTCAGAAAACAAAATGGATGCCGATGCCATTTCGTCTCCGATAGCCCTTACCCGACAGGGTGGTGGAATATAAGGGGTTGTCTAAGTGATCTGTTAAATCTCATATAGCCTATATAAATTGGGATAAGGAATAGGTATGGATGAGAGTTAAGTGACATGACAACAGATAGATTGAGGTGACGTCGCTCTGTTTATAGATAAACTGACCAATATACGTTTCTATACTCGCTCACGTTGCAGATCTGTTCGTGGAATGTCCTTGTTTTCCATCGCGAGACACACATACATACTTACACACTCACCCATTCACACATACACACACTGTCACATGCACTCTCATACATTGCACCATCATGGGCATATCCAGGGGGGTAACGGGGCAATCCCCCCCCCGAGAACATTTTGCTGAGCCGGCCCTCCGATCCTACGAGCGTCCGGTGGCACTAAGCTCGGCCGCTCGCCTGGGATCCACCTGACCAGCGCAGCCAGCCGCATTCTCGCGAGATCGCAGAGTTCACGTGAACTACCGTGTCACGGTCCTTGCAGAGGGGAATAGGGTATGAGCCTGATGTGCGGTGATAAACAAGCTGAGCCACGTAGATAAAGTAAAAAGGGGGTTTATTGTAAATATACAACAATATGGACAGGGCAGGAATAGAGATGTCTGGGGAGGCAATGCAGGGAGGAACCAGACACAGGGTGACACTGAGGGAAAACACAGCAGGAGACTTACAGTTGTGTTCAAAATTATTCACCCCCCAATGCTGTAAAGGGTTTTAGGGAATTTAGTGTACATTTGTAATTGTATTCAGAATGAAATCCTACAAGGACTTTTTAAAGAACCATATGCAACTAAAATGACATTACTTGGTTTTGTAATACAGTAGTAAATGTTTCTTTTGTGAATTCTTCATTGACACAATTATTCAACCCCTTAAAGACTACCACTCTGAAGAACAGAGGTTCATTCAAGTGTTTTCAATCAGGTATTGAAAACACCTGTGGATGTCACGGAGCAGCAATAAAGCATAATAAGCACCAATTAGGCAGCTTTAAAATGACTGTGATACTCAGCTCCTTCTAGACATTTACTGGTGTGGTTACAAACATGGTGAAGTCAAGAGAATGGTCCAGGAAGACAAGAGAAGAGGTGATTACTCTTCAAAGGAAGGGCAATGGCTATAAGAAGATTGCAAAGATGTTAAACATACCAAGAGAGACCATAGGAAGCATCATTCGCAAATTCAAGGCAAAGGGCACTGTTGAAACGCTACCTGGTCGTGGCAGAAAGAAGATGCTGACTTCGACTGCTGTGCGCTACCTGAAGCGTAGAGTGGAGAAAAGTCCCCGTGTGACTGCTGAGGAACTGAGAAAAGATTTGTCAGATGTGGGTACTGAAGTTTCAGCTCAGACAATACGGCGCACACTGCGTAATGAAGGCCTCCATGCCAGAACTCCCAGGCGCACCCCCTTGCTGTCTCCAAAGAATAAGAAGAGTCGACTGCAGTATGCCAAAAGTCATGTGGACAAACCACAGAAGTTTTGGGATAGTGTTCTGTGGACTGATGAAACAAAATTAGAACTGTTTGGGCCCATGGATCAACGCTATGTTTGGAGGAGGAAGAACAAGGCCTATGAAGAAAAGAACACCTTGCCTACTGTGAAGCATGGCGGGGGTCAATCATGCTTTGGGGCTGTTTTGCTTCTGCAGTTACAGGGAAGCTTCAGCGTGTGCAAGGTACCATGAATTCTCTTCAGTACCAGGAGATATTGGATGACAATGTGATGCAGTCCGTCACAAACCTGAGGCTTGGGAGACGTTGGACCTTTCAACAGGACAATGATCCCAAGCATACCTCCAAGTCCACTAGAGCATGGTTGCAGATTAAAGGTTGGAACATTTTGGAGTGGCCATCGCAGTCACCTGACTTAAATCTGATTGAGAACCTCTGGTGGGACTTAAAGAAAGCAGTTGCAGTGTGCAAGCCTAAGAATGTGACTGAACTGGAGGCTTTTTCCCATGACGAATGGGCGATGATACCCGTAGATCGCTGCAAGACACTTGTGTCAAGCTATGCTTCACGTTTAAAAGCTGTTATAACTGTAAAAGGATGTTGTACTAAGTACTAAGATTGAATGTCACTTGGGGGTTGAATAAAACTGATAATGATGTGAGCACAGAAAAGACATTTGTGGTTATTTCATTATAAATGTTATGTTATATTTGTCTGATCTACACGTGCCTCTTTGATTTAATTGTAAGCAAGATGACTGAATGATCAAAATCAATGTCAAACTGGCCAAAACACTCAATTTCAGTGGGGGTTGAATAATTTTGAACACAACTGTACATACAACACGAGACAGGAAACAGAGGGCACTGGAGGTTTGGAAGCAGAGGGCACAGGATGCTTGGCAGCAGCGGGCACTGGATGCTTGGTAGCAGCAGGCAGTATTCGTGGTCATATAGTCCATGCAATAGGTCGTGGCAGGCGGCTGGCAAACGTAGACAATGTCCAAAGCAAGAAGTCAGTACACGGGGAATCAATAATAGCAGAGGATGTGAACAGGTCTAGGAGAAAGGCTACCAGGGAGTGAGTGAGAGAATGCAGCACTGGATCATGGGTGCTCCACCCTTATAAAGGGAATGACAGGCCTATTAGTGGTAGCACCTGAAGTTCACATTGCCTGAGGGAAAGTGCAAGGTAGCCAGAAAGATGCTGTATGGGACCAGTCAGGAGGGTGCAGTACCGCCTTTGGCCTTCTTGCCACGGCGGCGACAGCGTGAACCATGACATACCGGGATCTCGTGAGACCGTGGTTCCCAGGCGAGCGGCAGAGCTTCATGCTGGCGGCCGCTCATGCCCTGGCTGGCAGAGGAGACTGCTGGACAATGTGAGCTGGGGGCAATATATCCAGATCAGCTGGGGCACTATATATCTATATGAGCTGGGGGCACTATTTATATCCATATGAGCTGGGGTACTATATATCCATGTGAGCTGGGTACTATATATCCCTGTGAGCTGGGGCACTATATATCCCAGTGAGCCGGTGGCACTATATATATCCATATGAGCTTGGGTACTATATATCCATATGAGCTGGGGGACTATATATCCATGTGAGCTGGGGGACTATATATCCATGTGAGCTGGGGGCATTATATACCCATATGCGCTGGGGCACTATATATCCATGTGAGCTGGGGGCACTATATATCATGTGAGCTGGGGCACTATATATCTATGTGAGCTGGGGCACTATATATCCATGTGAGCTGGGGCACTATATATCCATATGAGCTGGGGCACTATATATCCATGTGATCTGGGGGCACTATATATATATATCCATATGAGCTGGGGGCACTATATATCCATATGAGCTGGGGTACTATATATCCATGTGAGCTGGGGTACTATATATGCAAGTGAGCTGGGGCACTATATATCCATTAGGGATGAGCAGTTCGGGTTCGGACGGTTCGGGGTTCGACCCGAACTTAGCCTGTTTGAGCAGATCGCGAACCCTGAACATTTCCGGGTGTTTGCCGCATGTTCGACCACAATGGACCACAATGCATTTTCCCACTGCCTGAAGCTCGTAATTGGCTACAGCCTTGCACCTGACCACAGGTCTGGTGCAAGACTGGTTGAATACTATGCCAATCACCGCTCAGAGTCCTGATTGGGCAAATTTTGCCCAATCATGGGCTCACAGAGCTAAGTCCCGCAGCACCAGGGGTCAAGTCCTGGGAAAAAAAGTGAGGGAACTCACCCACGAATTCCACAACCCCTATTACCTGAAGAAAATATATATATATCACGAGTATAGAAGTACGTGGTGATACCATTTTTATTGGGTTAGCATTACATTTAAAAGACAAGCTTTCAAGAGTGTAAACTGGAAACTATACTGATCAGTGAAAGGTATCACTATGTACAGGTATACTCGTGATTGTGGCAACTGGACTAACGCATTTTTTATATATATCTCCAGGCACAAACCCCCCCCCCGAATTATATACACAGCGCTGAATCCCCAGAATAACATACACAGCACTGAGCCCCCAGGATAATATACACAGCACTGAGCCTCCAGAATAATATGCACAGCACTGAGCCCCCAGAATAATATGCACAGCACTGAGCCCCCAGAATAATATGCACAGCACTGGTTATATGGATATATTTTCCCCAGTTCACATAGATATAATTGCCCCCAACTCATATGGGTATATATTGCCCCCAGCTCTCATGGATAATGCCCCCCAGCTCTCATGGATAATGCCCCCAGGTCTCATGGATAATGCCCCCCGCTATCATGGATAATGCCCCCCAGCTCTCATGGATAATGCCCCCCGCTCTCATGGATATTGCCCCCCCAGGTCTCATGGATATTGCCCCCCAGGTCTCATGGATATTGCCCACCCCCAGGTCTCATGGATATTGCCCCCCCAGGTCTCATGGATATTGCCCCCTGCTTTCATGGCTATTGCCCCCAGCTCTCATGCATATTGCCCCCAGGTCTCATGGAAATTGCCCCCAGGTCTCATGGCTATTGCCCCCAGGTCTCATGGAAATTGCCCCCCGGTCTCATGGCTATTGCCCCCAGGTCTCATGGCTATTGCTCCCAGGACTCATGGAAATTGCCCCCCAGGACTCATGCATATTGCCCCAGGTCTCATGGATATTGCTTCCCAGGTCTCATGGATATTGCCCCCAGGTCTCATGGAAATTGCCCCCCAGGTCTCATGCATATTGACCCCAGGTGTCATGGAAATTGCCCCCCAGATCTCATGCATATTGCCCCCAGGTCTCATGGATATTGCCCCCCAGGTCTCATGGATATTGCCCCCCCAGGTCTCATGGATATTGCCCCCAGGTCTCATGGATATTGCCCACCCCCAGGTCTCATGGATATTGCCCCCCAGGTCTCATGGATATTGCCCCCCCAGGTCTCATGGATATTGCCCCCTGCTTTCATGGCTATTGCCCCCAGCTCTCATGCATATTGCCCCCCAGGTTCTCATGGAATTGCCCCCAGGTCTCATGGCTATTGCCCCCAGGTCTCATGGAAATTGCCCCCCGGTCTCATGGCTATTGCCCCAGGTCTCATGGATATTGCCCCAGGTCTCATGGCTATTGCCCCCAGGACTCATGGAAATTGCCCCCCAGGACTCATGCATATTGCCCCAGGTCTCATGGATATTGCCTCCCAGGTCTCATGGATATTGCCCCCAGGTCTCATGGAAATTGCCCCCCAGGTCTCATGCATATTGCCCCCAGGTGTCACGGAAATTGCCCCCCAGGTCTCATGGATATTGCCCCCCAGGTCTAATGGAAATTGCCCCCAGGTCTCATGGAAATTGCCCCCCAGGTCTCATGCATATTGCCCCCAGGTATCATGGATATTGCCCCCCAGGTCTCATGGAAATTGCCCCCCAGGTCTCATGCATATTGCCCCCAGGTCTCATGGATATTGCCCCCCAGGTCTCATGGAAATTGCCCCCAGGTCTCATGGAAATTGCCCCCAGGTCTCATTGATTGTGCCCCCAGGTCTCATGGATATTGCCCCCCAGGTCTCATGGATATTGCCCCCCGTGTCATGGATATTGTCCCCCCAGTGTCATGGATATTGTCCCCAGCTCACCTCTGCTTCTTCTGTGGCTGCTGCCGCTGCCGCCGCCGCACATTGCAGGCGGCCGCGTGCTTCCTGCTTCAACGCCGCTGACAGGAAGTGAAGCCAAGCGGCTCCATTTCCGGTCAGCGGGCCGTTCTAACAGGATGCACGCGGCCGCCAGCAATGTGCGGCGGCGGCGGCGGCGTTCGGGCTCAGGCCACAGCAGGAACGCTGCGTTCCCGCAGCGTTCCCGCTGTGGGAGAAGTGCGGGAACGGCGTTCCCACGCGTTCCCGCTCGACTCGAGCCCTGCGCAGCACACTATATAAGGTTTCAACGCAGCGCTTCTGCACGCATTTCAAAGGAGATTTCAAAGAAGATAGTTGTGTGTGTTGTTACTGCCGGTCTGCCACGCTACTGGGGGGGGGGTCTCATTTCGACCAAATATCAGGGAATTTAGGTGATGTGTGTCTTGTCACTGTGCCAGCAAGTTTTTTTGGGGTTTACAACTTTATTTAAAACATTTGTGTATTGAGGTGATTTTCTGGGTCTTGTCACACTGTGCCAGCAAGTCTTTTTGGGTCTCATTTATACCAAATATCAGGGAATTTAGGTGATGTGTGTCTTGTCACTGTGCCAGCAAGTTTTTTTGGGGTTTACAACATTTGTGAATTGAGGTGATTTTCTGGGTCTTGTCACACTGTGCCAGCAAGTCTTTTTGGGTCTCATTTATACCAAATATCAGGGAATTTAGGTGATGTGTGTCTTGTCACTGTGCCAGCAAGTTTTTTTGGGGTTTACAACTTTATTTAAAACATTTGTGAATTTAGGTTATCTTCTGGGTCTTGTCACCACTGTGCCAGCAAGTCTTTTTGGGTGCCATTTTTACCAAATATCAGGGAATTTAGGTGATATGTGTCTTGTCACTGTGCCAGCATTTTTTTGGGGGGTTTACAACTTTCTTTAAAACATTTGTGAATTAAGGTGATCTTCTGTGTCTCGTCACACAGCCAGCAATTTTTTTTGGGGCTCACTAATTTCTTTAAAACACTTGGGAATTAAGGTGATCTGTGTCTTGTCATACATACAGTACCACGCTGTATTTTGGGGCTCACTAATTTCTTTAAAACACTTGGGAATTAAGGTGATCTGTGTCTCGTCATACAAAAAGTACCACGCTGTATTTTGGGGCTCACTAATTTCTTTAAAACACTTGGGAATTAAGGTGATCTGTGTCTCGTCATACAAAAAGTACCACGCTGTATTTTGGGGCTCACTAATTTCTTTAAAACACTTGGGAATTAAGGTGATCTGTGTCTCGTCATACAAACAGTACCACGCTGTATTTTGGGGCTCACTAATTTCTTTAAAACATTTGTGAATTAAGGTGATCTGTCTCTTGTCACTGGTTGCCAGCTATCAGTGTGTCTCACTGAGTTATACCAGAGTTCTTTAAATCTTTATACCAGAGTTGAATCAGAGTTCTGTATATATTAATCTATATATCACTCACCATGTCTGAAAGAACAAAAAGGACAGGCAGACGCTCCCAGCCACAGATAAGAGGGCAAGCAGCCCCTGTGTCGGGAGGCTGTGTCTCTGGTCGTGGTGGACGTGGTGCATCCTCTGCAGGGGCACGCTTGTCCTTTCTAACTGGTGCTGGCCGTCTTAAGCAGCAGCAACATACAGAGGACTTGGTGGATTGGCTAACCAGGCCATCCTCATCCTCCGAGTCCTCTGCCAGCCAGGCTTCTAGTGCTTTACAGTCCACCTCAGCTGCCAAAGCATCTAATGCAGCCTCCATGTCCACAGCTATTCCTGCCGTAGCCTCGCTATCACACACGGAGGAGTCAGCTGAATTGTTTGACTACAATGAGAGTGACATGCTGCTTGAGGATGCGCAGCAAGTACAGTGCTCTGATTCAATCTCTGAGGTTGAGCAAGGGAGTATAATCAACCTAGCGGAAGGGGGTGCCAGTGATGACACACAAATAACTGGCACTCATGTTGCCCCAGCAGCTGCAGCATACTGCCAAGTTGGCTCCAGTGACAAGGAGATAGGGGGTGAAGATGACATTGATGATGATGAGGTCACTGACTCCACCTGGGTGCCAGATCGAACTGAGGAATCAAGTGAGGAGGAGGGGGAGGAGGAGGCACAGCAAACATGAGGCACAACATCCTCTGTGACCAACCGTAGCACTAGCCAGTCCAAGGCATCAGATGTCAGAGCTGCTCCGGTGCAGAGCACTGTTGTCTCAAAGAACACATGCAGGAACTCTGCTGTCTGGGAGTTCTTTAAGAACTGTGCAGCAGACCCCACCGTTGCTATTTGTAATCTACGTCAGAGGAGGCTGAAGCGTGGGATAAACACCGGACACTTGGGTACCACGTGCTTGAGGCGACATATGAACAAGTGCCACACATCCCGTTGGGGCAAAACTTTGCATAGGTCCTCCTCCTCCTCATCTGTCTCTACCCACACTGTATGTCCTGCCATGCAATTGCCTACAACCTCCACCGACAGGGATGATGCTACAGTAATGGATGTACCAGCAGGTCCTTCCTCACAATGTGACATCATCCCAGTAGCTGAAGATTTACGCAGTCAGATTACGTTGCCGCAGCTGCTGCAGTGAAAGAAAAAATATAGTCCCAACCATCCCCAAGCACAGCATCTAAATGCCAGCTTAGCAAAATTACTCGCATTGCAGCTGCTGCCTTTCCAGCTGGTGGACTCTGCTCCCTTCCGTGAATTTGCTGAATGCGCTGTACCACAGTGGCAGGTTCCAAAACGCCATTACTTTTCACGCAAGGCCATTCCAGCACTATACCAGCACGTGGAAGACAATGTTATCCAGTCATTGGGAAAGGCAGTCAGCAGCAAGGTGCATGTCACTTTAGACACGTGGGCCAGCAAGCATGGACAGGGTCGTTACATTTCTTTTACGGCACACTGGGTAACTCTGATTGCAGCTGGGAGGGATCCAAGACGGGGCTCTGTGCTGGAGCTTGTTCATCCACCACGCCTCCAGAAAGCTGCTTGTATGAGGTCTGTCTGCTCCACCACCACCACCTCTTCCTCCTCCTTCTCTGTCTCTGGCAAAGTGGCAGTTAAACCGACGTCTGACAGGGTCTACGCAATGGCTAAAGCAAAAAGATGCCATACTGTGCTTGAGCTGGTTTGTTTAGGGGACAGGAGCCACACCGGGTCAGAAATTTTGTCAGCTCTGCAGGGGCAGGTGCAGAGATGGTTAACACCACGCCAGCTTGAGCTGAGAATGATCGTCTGCGATAATGGCAGCAACCTTCTCTCCGCCCTACGCAAGGGTAAATTTACGCATGTACCATGCCTAGCACACGTCCTAAATCTGGTGGTACAGCATTTCCTAACCAAGTACCCAGGGCTGCCAGAGCTTCTCATCCAGGCCAGAAAAGTCTGCAGCCACTTCAGACGGTCATTCCCAGCAAGCGTTCGCCTGGCAGAAATTCAAAGAGAATTCCACCTTCCCACAAACCGTCTGATCTGTGACATGCCCACCAGGTGGAATTCGACATTAGCAATGCTGCAGCGTCTGCACAAGCAGCAGAGGGCCATCAACGAGTACCTGTGTGAGTATGGCACAAGGACAGGTTCAGGTCAACTTAGTTTTTTTTCCCCCCACAGTGGCTGATGATCAAGGATGCATGCACTGTACTGTCACCATTTGAGGAGGCAACGAGGATGGTGAGCAGGGACAGTGCATGCATCAGTGACACAATTCCTTTAGTGTTCCTGCTGGAGCACACTCTGCGGGGAATTATAGATGTGGCTCTAGAGGCAGAGCAGCAGGAGGAAGAGGAGGCCTTCCCTAGCTCTCAAGGCCCCAGTCTTTCCGCAGACAGCATTCCAGCGGGTCCTACTCAGATCAGACAGGAGGAGGATGAGGAGGACTATTTAAGTAGTGGGGGCATTGAAGGTGGGGATTCCTCAAGGCAGGGTTTTGTGTGCCCAGAAACAGAAGGACTTGTGCGTGGCTGGGAGGAGGAAGTGCACGATACGGTCATCCTCATGACCAGGAAGACTTGGCAGCTAATGCCACCTCCAACCTACGCTGCATGGGCTCCCTAATGAAGCCTGCTAAAGGACCCCAGGATTCGTGCTATGAAGGAGGGGGATCATTACTGGTTGGCAACCCTTCTTGATCCACAATACAAGGGGAAAGTTGCAAAGCTCATCCTGCCCGCACAGAGGGAGCACAGGATGACAAAACTTGAGGACGCTCTAAAGCGAAACTTGTGTAACACCTTTCCAGGCACTGGTAGATTACCAAGTGCTGACACACGTGCTTCTGAGGCTGCAGGTGATCAGAGGAATAGCGGTGAAGGCCAGGGCCGCTTGACTGATGCATTTTTTAATTTTTTTAGTCCTCGACGCCCAGGGACGTCAAATGTAGGCACCCATTGCCAGCGTCTTCACCATATGGTGCAGGACTACCTAGGGGCAAGGGCAGACCTGGATACCTTTCCAGAAGATGATCCACTGGCTTACTGGGTGTTGAGATTGGATCACTGGCCAGAATTTAGCCAATATGCTATGCAGCTACTAGGTTGCCCTTCATCTAGCGTGCTTTCCGAAAGGACGTTCAGTGCCGCTGGAGGTTTTGTCACAGACTAAAGAGTGCGTCTGTCCACCGACTCTGTAGACCGGCTGACATTTATAAAAATGAATCAGTCCTGGTTCAGCAGCTATCAATCCCCTGATGCTGAAGTAATGGAATAGATAGGGGATGTCCTCTTCTGCATTCACAAAACCTCCAGCACTGAACTCTTCCACAATACCACAAAAGGGTTACGGTGTGAAGGCACTTGCTGCCATGAAAGGCACAATATCTGGCTGCACTGCCGCCCATTAAAAAAAACAAAAAACTTTTCAATATAGGACCACATGGTCCACCCCTGCACTCTTCCACAATACCACAGAGGGGTTACTGTATGATGATACTTGCTGGCCTGGCACCAAAGGCACAATATCTGGGTGCACTGACGCCCATTACCAGATCAAAAACTACCCTTTCCAATATAGGACCACATGGTCCACCCCTGCACTCTTCCACAATACTACAGAGGGGTTACTGTATGATGATACTTGCTGGCCTGGCATTAAAGGCACAATATCTGGGTGCACTGACGCCCATTACCAGATCAAAAAATTTTCAATAAAGGACCACATGGTCCACCCCTGCACTCTTCCACAATACTACAGAGGGGTTACTGCATGATGATACTTGATGGCCTGGCATTAAAGGCACAATATCTGGGTGCACTGCCATTGACGCCTGTATCAGATTCATATCCTCAGAGGGGTTACGGTGTGACGGCACTGTTGCTGACGCTAAAAGCCCAATTTTAAAGCACCTATTGTTACTTTCATCCAAAGCCTGCATAAGTTTCACAATAATTTAGCCCAAAAAAACACTAAACTTTTTCTGCGCGTCCTAAAATGTCTTTTCATACAGACTGCCGCCCCAAGCAGTTGTTTATGGATAGATTAAAGGAAAAGCATTTACCGTCATTTGAAACGTCATTTATTTGTTTTTAAGTGTTTCTATACATCCTAGAAATCCGCCACTTCACGGGCAGGTTATGGGGACCTCCTAGGCACGATATTTGAAGGAATTTTTGTTTTTTATTTTTAACCCTTATTTCATGGAAAACTCACTGTCCCTTTAACCCCTTAGTGACCGTGGACGTACCATGTACATCACGGCCGAGGGTCTCTTTTAGACCCGCTGACGTACATGGTACGTCCTGCGGTCTTTTGAGCGCTGGAAGCGATCGGATCGCTTCCAGCAGCTCAAACGCCATTGCAGGCTGCCTGGGAGTCCAGGCATCCGTGCATTGGCGGTTAGATTGCCGGGGCCCCTTGTGATCGCTCCCCAGGAGCGATCAACATCCGGTTTGACCGGAAAGGTGCCCCGCACTTCTAGAGAGCGCTGGAAGCGATCGGATCGCTTCCAGCAGCTCCAGGGCCATTGCACGCTGCCTGGGAGTCCAGGCATCCGTGCAATGGCGGACAGAAGTGCCGGGCCCCTTGTGATCGCTCCCTGGGAGCGATCAACATCCGGTTTGACCGGAAAGGTGCCCTGCACTTCTACAGAGCGCTGGAAGCGATCGGTATCGCTTCCAGCTGCTCTGAGTATATTGCAGGGATGCCTCGACATCGAGGCATCCTTGCAATATGGTTACCTGCCGCCGGTCCGTCTGTGATCGCTCCCCCCGAGCGATCACTTCCGGTAGCGGCAGGAAGTACTGAGTGCCACGAGGTATCGTGGCACTCAGTACAAAAAAGATCACATGAGTAATCAGGTGCTCTGCTGGGTGCCTCTAGGGATCAAGACACCCAGCAGACTAAAAAAATGTGTAAAAAAAGTGTAAAAAAAGTAAAATAAATAAATAAAAAGGTATAAAATAAAAGAAAACTGACAGCCAAGATGGCGCTGCCCTTCTAAGGGCAGGGTCATCTTGGGGCTGTGTGGGATGTTCCTAGCCTGCCTCATCAGAGAGGCAGGCTAGCAACATCCAATCAGAAGTTATAAAAAAATCTAAATAAAATTTCTAATTTGTCAGGTCAGGTCAATATTTTGTAAATATTGGCCGTGACCTCTGTGATTCTCCCTCCCTCTCCTCACTTGTGTTTTGGTGAGCGAGAGAGAGAGATCAGATTTGACAGGTTAGAGATTTTAGGTAGATTTAGTGAGATTAGAAAAATTGAGGCAGATTTAGAGAGATTTTAGGGAGATTTAGAACAATTGAGGCAGGTTTAGAGGGATTTAGAGAGATTTAGGTGTTTATTTGTATTTTCTTGTGAAACCCAACGGTTCTTTTGAGAACCAATAATCCGCTTATATATATATATATATATATATAATATAATTATAAAATTTTATAATCTATTATATATAATGTCTGAGAGGGTGTACAGCGCCGAGGAGGCATATGCCATCCTGGCGTCAGAATCTGAGGCATCTGCGTCGGACTCAGACCCTGATTTCGACCCCGCTAAGTGCTCAGAATCATCGCTAGATACATCATCTACGCTGGCTGATGTATCTCCTAGTGATATTTCTGATGCAGATCCTGGGCCATCACCTGCCAGCAGGAGACGCACAGCTCCAGCTGAGGAGTGGGTAGTGCCTCATCGCCAGAAGCCAGATATCCCTCCTTTCACGGCAAATCCTGGCATCAATATTGATGTTGCAGGATTTACCGCCACACAGTTTTTGCAGGTGTTTATGGGGGATGATTTGTTGGGCCACATTGTTGCCCAATCAAATCTGTATGCCCATCAGCATTGTGCTGCGAAGCCAGACTCCTACTTGGCAAGGCAGCAATGGACCCCGCTAGATGTGCCAGAATTTCTGAAATTCTGGGCACTTACTATGCTGATGGGCATCATAAAGAAGCCCTCAATTCGCTCCTACTGGAGCAGTAGCCCCATCTGCTCTACCCCCATTTACCCCCAATCAATGTCACGTAGAAGGTATGAAAACATTTTGCGTTTCATGCACTTCAGTGACAACAGCCTGTGCCCTCCTAGAGAGCATCCCCAGTTTGACAGGCTGTATAAAATCCGCCCCCTGATTACCCACTTCGCCGCCAGGTTTGCAGAGGCTTATACACCTGGAAGGAATATCTGCGTGGATGAATCCCTAATGAAATACAAGGGAAGGCTGGGATTCAAGCAGTATATTCCTTCCAAACGCTCCAGGTATGGATTGAAGGTGTATAAGCTCTGTGACAGCGAGAGTGGGTATACTCAGGCCTTCCGGGTGTACGAGGGAAAGGATAGTAGCCTTGACCCTCCAGGTTGCCCAGAACACATGGGAACCAGTGACAAGATTGTGTGGGACCTACTTTTTCCCCTGATGAACAAAGGGTACCACTTGTATGTTGATAATTTTTATACGAGTGTCCCTTTGTTCAAGCTGCTGTATTGTTTTGATACAGCAGCATGCGGTACTGTTCGCAAGAACCGCGTAGGTTTCCCAGCACAGCTTGTCCGCACCCGGTTAAAAAGGGGGGAGACCTCAGCTCTGCGCCAAGAGGAGCTGTTGGCGGTCAAGTACAGAGACAAGAAGGATGTATACCTTCTATCCACCATCCACACTGAGAGGTCTGTGGAGGTCTCTGTATGTGCCAGAGCTGAGCGCATCAGGAAGCCAGTGTGCATCAAAACCTATAACCGGCATATGGGTGGGGTTGATCTGGCAGATCAGCTGCTCCAGCCCTACCAGATTATGCGGAAGTCAAGGGCCTGGTACAAAAAGGTTGCAATTTACCTGATGCAAATTGCAACCCACAATGCCTTTTTGCTCTGCAAAAAGGCAAACCCCGGAGTGACGCTGTCCTTTTTACAGTTTCAGCTCCAGGTCATTTCGGGGTTTTTGTACCAGGATGCACCTGCTCCCCGGGCGGTGATGGGGGACAGAGTTGGGGCTACACATTTTATTTTTAAAATCCCCCCTACTGAGGGCAAACAGAAACCCCAAAAAAGATGCAAGGTGTGTTTCAAGAGGGGGCAGAGGAGAGACACAATCTCTTACTGCCCACAATGCCCTTGACAACCCGGTCTGTGTCTTGGGGACTGTTTCAAGATGTATCACACTGTGCGTGATCTGTGATTTTTTTTCTTACAGTCTAGTTAGTTAGTTCACTTTAGTTTTTTTTTTTCTTTTACTGCACCAGACTTTTACATTTTATTCCTACATTTTTATGTTCTACAATTGATGCTGTATTTTGCCAAAATCTTTGCACACCTATGCATGGGGGGCATGGGTGTACTCAGGAGACCTTGCAGAAAACAACCTGGAGAGTTTTCATGCAGTAACCAACAACAGTCAGGGTTATCCAAAGAGATTCGAAAAGTCACCGCACGTTCGGTGACTTTTCGTTCTCTTCAATTCGGTTCCTTTTGCCGATCCCATTTCGGTGACCCTGCGGTGTATTCAGCAAACAGCACAGGGTCCCCGAATTGCAGGGAAAAGCTGCCGTAAACCTGACGAAAACTAACCGAATGCACGCTGAAAACAAGCAAAAACATCTGGATTAACCTTCGAAGAGGAGCCGAACAGGAGCCGAACAGGAGCCGAATCACACAGAGCCGAAGCAGCTGTGACGTAGAGGAGGCAGTGAATAAATTAGCAAAACCATTTGTATGAATCTGGGAAACTGAAACGCTGTTTGCAAAGAAACTACTGAGCGAAAATGTCTGAAATTTTCACAGGAGGTCCAGGGAATGATAATAAAGAGAGCTGTTACAAAAAAAATAAGTAAACTGAAAAAAAAAAATCAGAAAAATGCTTAAAGTATCCTAAAAAATCTATAAATAAAGAGACTTTTTGCTGCAGAATTTTATAATGAACGGTTTATTAGATATTGAATTAAAACGGGAATATTTTTACCATTGAAGCCTATGGGATTCTCCTGAATAAATTTGCCGAATTAAACCACCGAATGGCAGGGCATTTCGGGAACCTTTCACTGCTTGTTTGTGTTCTCTGAATAGCCGAAGCAGTGCTTTTTCATGGGGATTTCACTGCCCTCGAACAGGCACCGAACAGGCACCGTATGTTCAGGCAATTCGCCAGGATTTGGCAAATTGCCTGCTCTCTGGATAGCCGAATGGTCAGGAAAGGCAACCGAACGCTGATTTTCAGCGTTCGGTTACCTTTCTCAAGCAATTCGGATCTCTTTGGATAACCCTGAGTGTCTCCTAAATCACAGTCCAAATCTAATGTGGGCGTAAAAATAAAAAATTGAAAAATTACTGCCACACACCTTCTCAAATGTTTTGGGATAAAACCGTTGCATCCATGGCATCAAAGCACTCCATATGCAATACCTTGGGGTGTCAACATAACAAATATAAACAATTTTCTGGCAATAATTCAAACTGGGGTATGCGGTAGACCCAAAACCAAAGATAGGCCTAGCTGAAGAAATAATCTCAATTTCAACTCCAATGGCAAAGTCATAAAAATTGTATTTGAACCTTCCCAAAATCCTGGCAAACCTATGCATGGGGGTGTACTCAGGAGACCTTGCAGAAAACAACCTGGAGAGTTTTCATGCAGTAACCGACAACGGTGTCTCCTAAATCACAGTCCAAAACTGATGTGGGTGTGAAAATGAAAAATGACCACCAAACCGTATCCAATTTGTTTGGAGCAAACGGTTGCATCCATGGCATAAAAACACTCCATTTACAATACTTTGGGGTGTTAGCTTACCAAATATATGCACGTTCATAAAATTGGGGTATGTAAAAAGGCCCCTAAAAAGAAGATAAGCAAAGAAGATATGTCAAATTAGAAAAATGACAAGCATATGTCAAAAGATTGGCGTAGCACCCCACAAACAACAGAACAAATCTATATATGGGTGGTATCAATTTACTCAGAAGATGTTGCTGAACACATTTTGGGGTGTTTTTTGGCAGTAACCCATAACTGAATTTGACAATTCATGCCTAAAGTACAATGTGTGTGAAAAAATAACACACAAAGTGACTACCTGAAAGTTTGACAAAGAGCTAGTGCATGGAAAGTGTTAAAATACAACTCTTTGAAGTACCCTAGGGTGTGCCCTTTCTAAAAATATATGGTTTGATGGGGGTAAATTACTTTGGCCGGCTTCAAAAATGTCCCAAATAGGACATGGGTGCATGATGACGAAATGTGAAAATTCCAAGTTGGAAAACTGAAATGCGCACCCCCCAAATAAGGCCTATTAGCCCTCAAATGACCCGACATACCTATACATGGGTGGTATCAATTTACTCAGAAGATGTTGCTGAACATATTTTGGGGTGCTTTTTGGCAGTAAACCTTAAAGTTCACAGTACATGTATTCTTAAATTGCATTCAAAAAAAAAATCACCAAAACTTTTTTTTTTCTCAAACTTTGGCATAGATTTGTGGTAAAATGGTTTGCATGGAAAGAGTCAAAATACCCCAAGTTTAATACCTTGATTTGTGTACCTTAAAAAAATATGTATATGTGGAGGGTTATTCAGGAATTAGTGACAGATATCAGTGTTACAATGTCACTAGCACTAGTTTTAAAAGTAAACCCTTTGTAAATGGCAAAGTGCTACTTTCACTTATTGTTGCATAAGATAAGGAGCAAAGCGAGGAATATGTAAACATTGGGTATTGCTAAACTCAGAACTAAATTTAGAAACTACTAAGGAATTAAATTTTTTTGACGGTTGTTGATACAGAAGAAATTTTGGGGGTCAAAGTTCGAAAAAGTGGTGTTTTTTCAATTTTTTTGTCATATTTCACAATGTTTTTTACAGTAAATTATATGAAATGATGAAAAAAATGGTATCTTTATAAAGTCCATTTAATGACGAGAAAAACAGTGTAAAATATGTGTGGGATTACATAAACGAGTAAGAGGAAAATTTGACGTAAACACAAACAGCACAGAAATGTAAAAACAGCAGCGGTCACTAAAGGACGGATTTGTGTAAAACCGCCTGGTCACTAAAAACTTTTTGTCCTGGTTTCCTGTCCCCCAGGGCACTACCCAGACCCCCATACACCTTTTATGGCAAATATGTAGCATATATGCCCTCTTGGAGGGCACTCTAAAAAAATCAAACTTTCAGCCCCATTGACTTGCATGGGGGTTCGGGTTCGGTCCCGAACAAATGGGAAGTTCGGGTTCGGGCTCGAACCGAACTCGGGGAGTGTTCGGCTCATCCCTAATATCCATATGAGCTGGGGCACTATATATCCATATGAGCTGGGGCACTATATATCCATATGAGCTGGGGCACTATATACCCATATGAGCTGGGGCACTATATATCTGTCATGGGGGTCCCGGGCAGATGCCAGGGAAGGCCCTTCATTGCGCATATATTTGAGCCCTTGAGGCAGGTTTGTGGTTTGTTTCATAATGTTTAATCCAGCACACACTAACATAAACCAATCGTTTAGGTACATACAAGGACTAACTTGAATTGTCTCTAAATTCTGAAGGTTTCGAGACCAACAGATTACCTAGGACACAATCAAAAACAGCAGACGTGGAATGACAGTCCGTGAAGTACTCAAGGTGCAGGGCAGTCAGAAATGCAGAACTTACATAAAACAGAAATGAACAATAGTTGGTGATCGTGGTCTTAAGCAAAAACATAAACATAAGTTGTAACCTGGGAACAAGGACCCAGGAGGGTTGCAATCGATACCCCTAAACATAAAGGGATAGAACCCAAAACAGTGAGTGATCAACCCAGCAGCAGCAGGGGGTTGAGTCACTAAAACAAGTGATACAGTGTAATATACACACACAGTGATTCTCAACAGGACAGACTGAGGTTAGAATGGATTCAACGGAGTGCAGGGCAGAACTCATTGGTACCTGAAAATTGCTGTGAACAGAACTGCTGATCCTGGCACTCCCTCCAGAGAGATCAGAACAACAAGAGAACACTAGAAACTGCTCAGTAGCTATTGATTTCGAGACCAAAAGATCTACTGAGCAAATACACATAAACTAAACACATACAAGAGAATGGTCCAAAAACATAAGCCAGGTCATACACAAGAAATCCAGACAGAATACCTTAAGGGGACAGACGTAAGAGAAATCCAAGGGCCAGAACCAGAAGTCATACACGAGTAATCAAGAATACAATATTATCAAGAACACTGCGTGATAGATATCAAGAGCAGGAACTTAATAGGTGTAACCTATCCAGACCCAGGGAGCAAGAGACTTAGTAGGCCTATATATAGGGCTGAGAAGGTCATGTGACCGCAGACCAATCAGCCAACAGATAGTCTGTAGAAACTGAAAACCAAAAAACATGAATCCCTGCTATAACCAGCAGGGGACAGGGCCGAGATGTGACAATATCCATGTGAGCTGGGGCACTATATATCAATGTGAGCTGGGGCACTATATATCCATGTGAGCTGGGCACTATATATCCATGAGTTGTGGGGGAAGAGTGAGTGTAACGAGCACAGTTTGCGATTAGGCGCGTCTCTGCCTGTCATTGCGAACCCAACACCAGTTCTTCGCCAAAACTGGTAGAATGCCCCCCCGAAACCTGTGTCTGGATCCGCCCCTGTGCACCATCCACAGAAGCTGAGCCTGTCATGTCCATTAATCGTTGCATTTAAGATTCATTGTTGCAACTGACCATCTGTCTGTACATCGCAAGACAACGACCTGTATGTCTGAGGCTCAAAGAAGAAACCCTTTAATAATCGTCGTCTGTAAGTAATGGCTCTCTTTATGTATCACACTGCCTGTTCTTATGTAAACCATGCATGGCGAGCCAACAAACCCAAAAACCATACGAATGAAACAGAGATATTGCGTATTATAAAGCTATTTCACATGATCATAGGGCCTCGGCACATTTGCTGGTGTTGGTGTTAGATTTTAATTTCCTTTATAAAATATAGATATTTTATCTTGAAAAGCCTGTTTTGATAAAATGGGCTGTGAAATTCCCCCCCTCCCATTTTGAGTATCAAACTCTGTCTTATTCTTGCATAGGATGTTGGCCTGTGGAATTTAGCTGATTTCCTGTCTGCGCAGGAAAGGACGTGCGGACAGTGTAAGCTAGAGAAAAGCCATCTCTGAATCATATGTAGTAATCTTTGTCTCACTGCTGGTTAAACTGTGATGTGGAAATGTATCTGTATGCTGATTGGCTATAAGTTCTTTGAAATCTAATAAAACAGTCTAACAAAAGATATTTTAGACATGACCTGAAGCTACATGCCTGTGGCTGATTTTGGTGTCTCTCGCCATGGCGTAGCGCACAGTGGCGCAGCATAGCGCACCATCTTACTTCAATTTTGAGAAATAAGAAGAAACTTGAAAAAGGTTTATGGCATCCATATATGGTAATTATATAAGGGAATTTGTTATTGTTTATCTAAAATTGAAACTTAACAGTTGGTGTCCGATTTGGGATTTGCCATTCAAATGTACCCTTACATTTGCTTGTTCAGATTTTGCGAACTTGCTTGGTTTTTGTTTATTTTCCTTGAAGTTAAAGCTATGGTTCAGAGCTTGTTGTTGTTTTTTTTGGTGCAAGGTTGGACAATCTTTGTCTTGGTTTGTTTTTGTCATTTTGTGTATTGTAGTAAAGGAAAAATCATTTGAGGATCTCACGTGTGTTGTTTGAACTCGCCCGCTGTGCTGAGTATATTGTATTGTATAATGCTGGAAATTGAACTCATAAAAAAAAGAGATGTTTCTAGTTGTATTGTAACTCCGTTCTGTGTCTATCTGTCTTGTACTTCCATTCTGGAATTTTTTGACTTGTCCATATCTGCTTGTCATTTGAGCATTTTATTTTAATTGATTAGATTTGTCTACTTGCTTCTTATATAGCAAAATGGTTTCTTGTTCTCACATTGAAGAGCAATTTTTTTTACGCGCTATTACAATTTTTATCCGTTCTTGCCATTTTTTGCTCACGTTGCTGTATGTTTGCGCGCGGTTTTATTTTATAACCTAACTGATTCTAAAGGATTTGCAAACTGTTTTTTCTTTCAGATTGCATGTTTGTTTTTGTTTTATTTTTTTTCTATTGTTTCTTGCCATTGATTAGGTCTATATATTTCACGGTTTGTCTTTACTAGGGATGTGCGTTTCGGAATTTCGGAATTTTCAAGAAATTTCCCGATTCGTGCATTCAGATTCGACCGATTTTCCGAAAATTTTCGGATCCGAAAACGGCAGATCCAAACAAATTTCCAAACCGAAACGAAAACTTTTCGGAATTTTCGAATGAACTAGAAATGTGTAAAATCGAAAATTATTTTCGTTCCATTCCTGATTTCGCTTCCATTTCAGTAATTTCAGACAACGTATTTTTCGGTTATATCGCTGATTCTGTAATTTGTATCATTCTCATCTCAATGTGTCCTTCCTGGAAAACCAGAGAAATCTCAATGTATCTTTCTTGTAAAACCAGAGAATTCTCAATGTATCCTTCCTGGAAAACCAGAGAAATCTAAATGTATCTGTCATGGAGCTGATGTAACGTTCCATGCTTCAAACCCCAAGAGACTGTTATGTTCATTTATATCGTGTGATTTTAGATATATTTTACATCGTTTGGTTTTAGTTTAATTTAGTTTAGTGTAAAATGGCATAGCTTTGGTTTTAAAAATACTTATATTCCTGTAGGTAAATGTGTTTTTGTATATACAGTAAACAAGCTTTACTGCTGTGTAATTTATGCACCAGGGCTTTTCCCATTATCTAGCTGCATGTTTAATTCAAGGGATCTCTGATAGTGTGTGTTTAATCTGATGTGTTAGAACAATGGATATACAAATGTTGTGTGAGTTGAAGGCTAGAGAATGCAAAGAATGTTTATTGTAAATAACTGACATAATGTAATTAGTATGGGTATGCAAATTGTGACTGTTGGATTTAAGCATAAATGGTGGCGTTTTGTTCATTAAAAAGGCAGAGAACTCTCAGAGCTCAGAGAGGATCCTGTTTTAAAGCATACAGCTGCACCTGGTGTCTTTATTACAAACTACGCTACACTCCACACTCACCCTCAGAAGGCAGAGAGTGGCCTTCTGGAGATTCCTAACGGCTCCAGGGCAGAGGAACAGAAGCAGGCAGGTCAAGCCGCTCGAGGCGCTGAGGACAGCGCTCCCAGTAGCCGGGCTGACCGCAACGAAGGGGTGTCTGGAGAGCCAGGACAGACAGAAGGGAACGGTTCCTTCACAGTATCCTTCCCGGGAAACCAGAGAAATCTCCATGTATCCTTCTTGTAAAACATGAGAAATCTCAATGGCAGAATTATCGTATTGACAGAAATATCGGATCCGAAAAAACATTAGTTTACGTCAAAACGAATAGACACTTTGAAACGACGAGAACAGACGTTCCGAAATACACGAAAATTTCCGAAATCATGAAAAAAAAGTCGATACAAAAAACGAACCGAACCGAAACGGAAATCGGCCGAAACGAAAATTTACAAAATCCGAACGAACCGAAAAAAATAAATAAAAAAAAAAAAAAATCGGTGCACAAGTCTAGTCTTTACTAATTAATGTATGTGTTTATCTTTGATGTTTTGTATTTTATTACACTGCACAGCGGTTTCTGTGTGTATAGGGACTGATTTCCTTTGGAATATGTCGCTTTGCCAGTATAAAAAAAGAGTTGAATGCCGTGTGTCTGTGTTTCTCCCCCTAAGCAGCTGTAAAAGGAAGCAGCCCTCCCTTATTCCAGGCTTGCGATAAGTGTTTTTTTTTATTTTCTCTGATCTCTCTTCCTGATCTAAATGTGAGGTGTTTTTTTTTTTTTTTGGAATGCAAGTTGGATAAAAGGAATATGTAGTTATTTTTGTTGTTCTCTTAGGATGCTATAAAGGAATGAATGATGTGATATAAAAAAAAACTAGTGTATCAAGGTGATGGGCGTCGTCAATCTGCCTTAATATAAATTAAACATTTTCCCAAAAGAGGCGTGGTCGGTTATTTTTTTTTCTCCTCTGGTCTTTGTTTGAGTCCAGCACAAAGGGATTGACCACACCTTAATATAGGTTATATGTTTTGTAGAAGGGACAAGCATGCCTGTGTAGTTTGTTTGTTGCTGAACGATTGATACATCCAGGACATACTTGAAAACGATAGAAATCTCAATGTATCCTTCCTGGTAAAATCCTTTATAAATAAATAAATAATCTCTTCTAAAGATATAATTATAGTAATATTTGAGTCCCCTATTGAATAATTGTCAAAATGGCTGACTGAGGTCATTTACAGGTTTTGTAACTTGTATAATGGAATATATATGTAGGTTCGTCATAATACAGTAAGCAAAGAGGTTCCTGTTTAAGAGCTTGCAATCTAAGAGAATGGAGTGATATAAAGCTGAAGGATTTGAGTGAAAGTTTAATGGAAAGCGCATACAGGTTTTATAGCGCTGTACAAAGGAAATTAGGCAGATTTCAGGTGATGGAAGGTTTTAGTTTAGTATCCTGAGTATTGTTGGTTTTCTTTTTTCTGCATTGGTAGCCATATGTCTAGTTTTATTTTTTGCTGTCTGATGATTTTGTCTTTTGGTGTGAAGTGCAACAACGTATGACTGTGCCCCCATTGATTTTTCTTGGGGAGGGAATAAAACAGGTTGTAAAATAGCTGCACAAACACCTCACGTTTGAATGTTTGTTTTTAACCAATATCCTTAATAAAGATTGTAGTTTTGGATGTTTATTAAGAATCTTTTTCTCTGAGTTTCCTCTGAGAACTTTGTGCTAGTTAACATGTCAATTTTTAAACATGCCCTTCTATACTTTCTTTCCCAGTTCATGATATTTTTGTTATGTGTTTTTTTATTTGAATTGAAGAACATTTTAGAAAAAAGATGGTGACAGTTGCAAAAGTAAAAAAAAAAAGTTTTCACATTCTTCTCCTAGCCCCCTCTATTTTCTCTCTCTCATGACCACTCCTTTTTCTTTGTGTCCAAAAATGTGTTGCATGCATTTTTTTTTAAAGTATTTTAACCATATCAATTTTAAAGTTTTTGACAGGTTAATAATACATTTTTATCCAAGTTTTTTAGTTTAGGTGAAAATTTCCCATGCATGCCAATTTTGATCAAGCTAGATGGGAGATTATTGAATACCAATATTGATAAAGCTGTTGGAATTGAAGGAAATTTACTCAAACACATTATCATTTCACATTACAATGTTACATCAACCGGATAATAAGGAATTATCAGACACCAGGCAATAAAACATTCTAATTTATCAACAACTCATCGATAAATCATGCGATTAAAGAAGATCATTGATTTGGAAATAAAACTTAAGATATGTCAGTTTTACAAAACAGTTATTTTCAACCAATAAGACAGAAGACAAAGAAAGAAGATAATGTATTTTTTATATGCTGATGGATTATTATTGTGTTGTCTAAGTGATAATTATTTTGTGTCTTCTTTATTTTTGTTGTTTGGTTACAATCAATATCGTTCAAATTCCTTGACACATTTAGGATTATTGAAGATCACATCCAATTAAAATTAGAGTTAATTAATGTATTTAGGAACATATAATTTAATGCATTTGCATAAATACGTTTCATGACATATATAGTGGTAAATGGAAAGTTTTAATTCGGTAAAATTAAAGTGGTTTTTATTTTTTGGATTTTATTTGAGGATTGGTGTGTTTTATAAACACCAGGTTTGTTTCAAAACACCGAACAAGACTGAATAGGATAGTAACTAAATATTTTTTTTGACATTTAAATGGGTGGACTATGCACTTTTGCCATTTCCTTTTTGAGCCAAAGTTGTATATATAAATTTCTCTAAATGCATTGAGTCGGATGTAGTATGATCTTTCTTTTTTTTGTTGCGTGAGGCCCATAGGCTTTGCGGGGAAATTTTAAAATTTATTATCTAAGGATATGGCTGACCTGAACGAGAGATCAAAAATCCCTCCTGAATGTTGTGCAGGTCTTATCAGCAGCCACTGGAAACTCTTGGCTGGGGTTATTGCTGCCAAAGGTGGGTCAAGTAGCTATTACAATGCAAGTGATTACTCACCTATTCCACGGCACTGGGAATGTTTGGTGTGTTCAATACAGACATGAAGATTGTATTGTGTGTTATTTTAAGCATGTTGTGTTTGTCTGTACGTGTGACTTTGATGAAGATAAGATGACATTTTAGGACCAATCTATGCAGAAACAAAAGATGTTATTCAAAGAGCACCGAATTGGCCACCAAATTGCAGTGAATGGTTAATTTCCAGCTACAGAAACAGGGAACCTCAAGTAGACAGGACTGGTTTGTTGCACTTCCAGAACTCTAATGTTGAAGCAATGACTTGCGGGTAGAGTAGGTCTTGATTGGAACTAGTCAGTGCTAACTACGTGCACCTGAGTGTATGATAACTCCGAGACCCTCTCTCCATATGCCCGCTGGAGGGCCAGCACCTCCCTGCATTCTCTGGCCTAGCTCCAGCAAAACCTTTTTTCGTTTTTCCCTTTTGCTGTATCCAGGTTCCTGGGCTCCAGTCTGGACTTTCCCGGCATTCCCCTGAGCACCAGGTGTGGCTCATTCCACCTGAGAGGCCTCCACAAATAGGAACTTCTCCCATGAACCTGTGCTTCTGCATTGTGTATGTGTTTCTCTGACTGGCACTCTCATTGAAGCCTCCAAGAAGTGCAGACCTGTCCTGTTTCTGCTATTTTCAAAGTTTATCTGAAGACCACCTTTTCCGTTTGGCTTACCCGTGTACCGACCCCTGGATTTGAATACGCTTACCCTCTCTGGATATTCCTTTTCTTGGCTTACAAGTGTACAACTCTCTGCTGCGTATATGGATTAATCTTTGCTAGCCGCCTGCCACAAATTTACTGCTTTGTTTGACCACGATACCTGCAAGCCTTAGAGTAACCTATTGCTCCTGTATTTTACCCCCTCTGTTTTGTCTTAGTTCTATTTTCCCTGTATTCTGTAATTTGTTGTATATTCTTTGCTCTTACTCTGTTTAGTTTATTTACCGGTTTCTTGTCTCACCCATGTTCTTATGTTCCCTTTACTAGTCCTCCCTCTTGCTGTATGTAGCTATTTCTGCCTCGCCCGTTTATTGTAGTTCTTGCAGTTTAGTTCATTTTCTCTTACAGTCAGGTCCAGAAATATTGGGACATCGACACAATTCTAACATCTTTGGCTCTAAACACCACCACAATGGAGTTGGAATGAAACAAACACAACGTGCTTTAACTGCAGACTGTCAGCTTTAATTTGAGGGTATGTACATCCAACTCAGGTGAAAGGTGTACGACTTACAGCAGTTTGCAGATGTGCCTCCCACTTGTTAAGGGACCAAAGGTAATGGGACAATTGGCTTCTCAGCTGTTGCATGACCAGGTGTATGATATTCCCTCATTAACCCAATTACAATGTGCAGATAAAAGGCCCAGAGTTCATTTCAAGTGTGCTATTTGCATTTGGAATCTGTTGCGGTTAACTCTCAAGAGGAGATCCAAAGAGCTGTCACTATCAGTGAAGCAAGCCATCATTAGACTGAAGAAACAAAACAAACCCATCAGAGAGATAGCAAGAACATTAGGCGTGGCCAAAACAACTGTTTGGAACATTCTCAAAAAGCAGGAATGCACTGGTGAGCCCAGCAACACCAAAAGACCCGGGAGACCACGGAAAACAACTGTGGTGGATGACCGAAGAATTCTTTCCCTGGTGAAGAAAACACCCTTCACAACAGTTGGCCAGATCAAGAACACTCTGCAGGAGGTACCTACCTCCTGCAGAGTGTTCTTGATCTGGCCAACTGTTGTGAAGGGTGTTTTCTTCACCAGGGAAAGAATTCTTCGGTTGTTCACCACAGTAGTTTTCGTAGTAGTGTATGTGTGTCAAAGTCAACAATCTAGAGAAGACTTCACCAGAGTGAATACAGATGGTTCACCACAAGATGTAAACCATTGGTGAGCCTCAAAAACATGAAGGCCAGATTAGAGTTTGCCAGACACCTAACAAAGCCTTTACAGTTCTGGAACAAGATCCTATGGACAGATGAGACCAAGATCAACTTGTACCAGAGTGATGGGAAGAGAAGAGTATGGAGAAGGAAAGGAACTGCTCATGATCCTAAGCATAACACCTCATCAGTGAAGCATGGTGGTAGTAGTGTCATGGCGTGGGAATGTATGGCTGCCAATGGAGCTGGTTCTCTTGTATTTATTGATGATGTGACTGCTGACAAAAGCAGAATGAATTCTGAAGTGTTTCGGGCAATATTATCTGCTCACATTCAGCCAAATGCTGCAGAACTCATTGGACGGCGCTTCACAGTGCAGATGGACAATGACCCAAAGGATACTGCAAAAACAACCAAAGAGTTTTTGAAGGGACATAAGTGGAATGTTATGCAATGGCCAAGTCAATCACCGGACCTGAATCCCATTGAGCATGCATTTCACTTGCTGAAGACAAACTGAAGGGAAAATGCCCCAAGAACAAGCAGGAACTGAAGACAGTTGCAGTGGAGGCCTGGCAGAGCATCACCAGGGATGAAACCCAGCGTCTGGTGATGTCTATGCGTTCCAGACTTCAGGCTGTGATTGACTGCAAAGGAAATGCAACCAAGTATTAAGAAGGGAAAGTTTGATTTATGATTATTATTCTGTCCCATTACTTTGGTCCCTTAACATGTGGGAGGCACATCTGCAAACTGCTGTAAGTCCTACACCATTCACCTAAGTTGGATGTACATACCCTCAAATTAAAGCTGACAGTCTGCAGTTAAAGCACATTGTGTTTGTTTCATTCCAACTCCATTGTGGTGGTGTATAGAGCCAAAGATGTTAGAACTGTGTCAATGTCCCAATATTTCTGGACCTGACTGTATGCTCCTTTCCTGTCTAGTCCCTCTTCTTTGCTTTTCCTATTAGTCTCCTTTCAGTCTCACTCCTCTGCTTAGTTTTTCCCTACGCTCTCTATAGTCTCGATTCCTTGTTATTATAGATCAGCCCCTTTCTTGTCTAGCCCTTCTCTTGTATTGTTAATACACTTGCTATTTTCAGTTCTGTATCTGTGTTGCCCCTACCCTTTTGTAGTTCAATAAATATCTAGTAGCTTTGTAAATTTGTCTGGCCTCTGCCACGTTACCGCATACTAGACTTGCTCCTGCTCAGCATCCACACGCCAAGTCTGACAAAAAACAGGATTGGTTCACAGGACTGGAACAGGAGCATCAGGCAACTCCAACAATCTGGGGTGGATTGAGCAATACTAGGATACTGCCACTTGTGCGAGCACAGGTCTGTGTGAGATCAGAGTCATGACAGCTAGTAGCATAATTGTCACGGTCCTGGCAGAGGGGAATAGGGTATGAGCCCAATATGCGGTGACAAACAAGTTTAGCCACGTAACGGAAGTAAAAAGGGGTTTAATTGTAAGTAAACAACAACATGGACAGGGCAGGAATGGAGATGCCTGGGGAGGCAATGCAGGGAGGAACCAGACACAGGGAGATACTGAGGGAAAACACAGTAGGAGACTTACATACAACACGAGACAGGAAACAGAGGGCACTGGAGGTTTGGAAGCAGAGGGCACAGGATGCTTGGTAGCAGCAGGCATGGGATGCTTGGTAGCAGCAGGCATGGGATGCTTGGCAGCAGCAGGCATGGGATGCTTGGCAGCAGCAGGCATGGGATGCTTGGCAGCAGCAGGCAGTATATGTAGTCATATAGTCCATGCAATAGGTCGTGGCAGGTGGCTGGCAAATGTGGTTAAAGTCCAAAGCAAGAAGTCGGTACACGGGGAATCAACAACAGCAGAGGATGGGAGCAGGTCTAGGAGAAAGGCTACCAGGGAGTAAGTGAGACAATGCAGCACTGGATCATGGGTGCTCCACCCTTATAAAAGGGAATGACAGGTCTATTAGTGGTAGCACCTGAAGTGGACACAGCCTGAGGGAAAGTACAAGGTGGCGTAGCAGGAAAGATGCTATATAGGTCCAGTCAGGAGGGTGCAGTACCACATTTGGCCTTCTTGCCACGATGGCGACGGCGTGAACCATGTCAATAATGTAGTTTATGAGTTCTTTCAGATTTTCTGGCAATGTTCTGGGAGCCAACTCGTGCATGAGGCAGTCTGACAATCCCTCCAAGAAAGCCAAAACCAAGGTCTCATTAGTCCAGTTCACTTCGGACTAAAGTGTTTTAAATTCTATGGCATACTCAGACACAGTTCTTGATCCCTGTTTGAGCTGAACAAAGCATTACCAGCTACTTTAGCTCTCCTAGTGGTGTCAAAAGTCCTCCTTAGCTCCTGAATGAAAGCCTCAATCATGGACATACTTGAAAACGAGAGAAATCTCAATGTATCCTTCCTGGTAAAATCCTTTATAAATAAATAAAATAAATAATATATGATAAGCTTTTGAGACTCCCATAGCGGATTAGCTCAGAGAAGAGCCCTATCAGATAGATGGTTCATAAAATCAAATTGGGCTCTATCAGTACGACACATAGTGGGCTTTAACGCAAAATGGATGTCTACTTTAGTCAAGAATCCCCGACAAGCAGCTGATGTACCCTCGAAATGTAATGGTGCAGTCATGTGCACATGAGAAGGTTGTGTTTCTGAAACAACAGACACCTGACACACTGGTGCAGGAACCGACTGAGATGGCTGCAAACGAGCTGGAATGGTCTGGAGCGCCTGAGTAAACTGGTCCATCATATGATCTTACTCATCCTATGTAGATGCAAATGCAGCCAATTGCGGTGACAGGTCGGCAGGATCCATCGCCCTGTCGTAATGTCACAGAATTTCTTGATCCCTACATGCAGACACTGCCGGTCTTTAGAATAGCCAGATTGCTAAACTGTCACGTCATGTGCCGGGGATTTGACCCGGCGCCAGGCAGTGCAGTCCTCACTGCTTGCTGGCCAGGCGCCAAGTAAAGTACATGATTGCGGTGGTCGCGTGGGTGGTCAGGGCACCGCACGATGACATGGCGTCACCAGGTTTAAGACCAGTCTGCTCGGGCAGACTCATTGCCCTGACGTGAGTTATGCTTCCCTCAGTGCTATAGGTGATTTACTATTACGTGCAGGACTCTGGCTACTGAAAACGAACCCTCTATGTGTATGACCACGGCTATTTCTGAGAACCCTGCTTTGTGTATGACCACGGCTATTCCTGCCAACCCTGCTCTGAGTTCAACCCTTGATACAAGGCTGACCATCTCTCCTGACCATAAGACCTATACTATCGGGGCTAAGGGTGTTCTCCTATTCTGGGGCCTGTTAACCCTTGCTGGGTGCTACAAGATCAATTCCCTGAAGGTAATTAGCTTTAACAACCATCCAAGGATTGGAGGGGTAGATTGTATACTGTGTACAGGGACCTATATCGTAAACCCAAGAGGGATCTGTGACATAAACACAGGACAGACACACAGAATAAACAAAGTCCGAACAAGCCGAAGTTAGGAACCAGAGTGGATAGTCATACAAGGCAAGGAGTCAGAACCAGAACGTGTAGTCAAAGTCAAGAATCAGAACCAGAATGGATAGTCAGACAAAGCCAGGAGTCAGTACACAAGCAATCAAGGAGAGCAAGGGTTATCATTAGAGAGTAGTCAGGAACAAAGCCAGAGTCCATACACGGTATAACAGTAACATAAAAACAGGAAGCTCACTGATCAGGATAAACCATGACAGGGCAACAAGATTTACTCCCTGCTGGGATTTTAAATCCGGCAGGTATCGGGTCATCACACTACACCCATGTCAATGACCTGCAGCCGAGGTCACTCGGCAGATGGCCAGCGAGCAGCGAGAAAGATGCTGCCGGCCGCCTGGCACCCAGGGGGGCCACGACAGTATTCCAAAGGGATCAGACACTTTTTCGTCAGTGTAACAGTACATTTTGGGAACCGGTAATTGCTTTTTTTATTTTGCGGCTGCAGACAACAATAATGAGCAACTGTGGAACTACTTGATATTTTCTGGCTCCCTCCATCTTTGCGCTTCCTTGCAAATTATATGATGTATAGCAGGGGTGTGAGAATCCTATCGCCCGATGCCCGGGATATGAATATCCGGGCGCCGGACAAGTAATTTTTTTTCAATTGCAGTCTGTCGGGCAAGAAGCCCGCCGGACTGCGGGTGTGTGTCCGATCGCGAGGGCGTGGTGTCCATCGCACCCGGCTGCTGTGCTTAGTTCATGCGGTGCCGGATCGGCGGCTGCATGTTGGCGCGTTGCTCATGGTGCTGTAGCTGATCCCTGCCCGTATCCTGAGCTTCACGCCCCCCCGAGGTAAGCCACTCAGTCCCGGGGGGATGGGCTGCCATTCCCCACCTCGGTGTCCCCGCCACTCCTTCTTTAAAGTGTGAGCATGGCTCCGCCTTGTCTGTCCGAGGACCCCTCCCGGAGCCCGGCTCCTCCTCTCCGCCGCCCTCGGGATGCAGCTGCCCCGTGGGCTGCCGGCTTTTCGCCCTGTCCATGTCTCTACTTGAGCTGCGCTCAAAGCTGAGGGGGAGCACAGGGAGGCTCACACGGGACCCCGCCACGAGGTGAGTGACTTCCCACAGCCCCAGAAGAATCCGCCGCACCTCTCCAATCTGCAGCCACTTGACAGAAGCCAGGTGCGTGTCCTGTACCCTGACCCTACTCCCGGCACTACTACTCTCAGCATGCTCTGCCTGACCCTACTCCCGGGACTACTACTCTCAGCATGCTCTGCCTGACCCTACTCCTGGGCACTACTACTCCCAGCATGCTCTGCCTGGCCACTAACCAGGCACTACTACTCCCAGCATGCTCTGCCCGAGCCACTAACCATGCATTGCTACTCCCAGCATTCTCTGCCTGAGCCACTAACCATGCACAGTGCATGGTTGGTGGCTCGGGCAGAGCATGCTGGGAGTAGCAGTGCATGGCTAGTGGCTCGGGCAGAGCATGCTGGGAGTAGGAGTGCATGGTTAGTGGCTCGGGCAGAGCATGCTGGGAGTAGGAGTGCATGGTTAGTGGCTCGGGCAGAGCATGCTGGGAGTAGTAGTGCATGATGCACTGCTACAGCCACTAACCATGCACTACTACTCCTAGCACGGCTGCAATGTGTGATATATATACACACACACAACGAAATAGTGTTTAAATAGAGGTCTTTATTCATAACACATCTGACGCTGCCTCTCTAGGCTATTATGAATAAAGACCTCTATTTAAGAAAAATAATTTCAACAAAATAGTGTTTATCAGGACAAGTAGATCGTCCTGAGGGACAAGAAGATTGGGCTACCACTTAGGCTAGGGTCAGACGAGCGCATTTTGTACGGACTGTGCGTCCGTGCAGTACGGACGTACTTTCTGACTGACGACAAGGTAGTGGCCACACAGTCCGTTTTTTTCACTGACGTATTTTTTGACTGATGTAGCAGGGAAAATAAATTACAATGATAAAACATTCTGTCCGTCAAAAATGCTGGACGTATAAATGCAGTCCGTCTGACCACGCTCCATCACTCACACACAAAGCTATGCGGACATTGTGGACGTGGCGCACTCCGCAGTCCGTTCTAGCAGTATTACGTTCTTGCCTAACCTGCGTCCGTTTGCAGCGTCCGTCATGCCTCCGCACTTCTGTGCGGACGTACTTCGTGTGTGGGCTCCATTTAACACAATTGTATGCTATCACGGACGTACTTATGTGCGGGCAACACGGACGTTAACACTGCGTTCATCTGACCCCAGCCTAAGTCCGTTGGACAAGTAGATTTTTTTAAAATTTACACACCCCTGTGTATAGGAGTGTAAAGTTATATAAACTGCTGTAAAAGCTGATCTGCCATAGGAGTCACGGCTTGGCTTGGAAAAGGACAGGAGCTTTTAACATTTACACATGGGACCGTTAAGCAGCTTACTCATAAATGTCAATGTTTGGAGTGAACAGAATATAGAGACACTGACCCTCACTCCACCTGGGATTTATCTGCTAGTCGATCATAAGTTTACTATACGCGTGTTATTCACGCCTTGTATTTGGACAATTTTAAAACAAGTGATTTTATATTTTAAATTTATGACTGGTTTTCTCTTGGTATATTTTTGTGAACATTTCCAATTTAAATTTTTTCACATTTTTCATATATTTTTTTTCAAATTGCTTAAATCCACTTGCCGTTTGTGAGTTGCTTTAGAAGGCTCCTTCGCAATTCAGCTCCTTGACCCACGTTCTCCGTCTCAATGGAGAATCTCACTTGAGGCTTTGTGTTTTTATAGACTTACACTACACATTTCTCGTACTTTATTTTGTGTCATAAAAACAGAAAACAGTGTAGATTTTTGTCTTACAGTCTAAGTCATTTATCTAGAAATCTAGATGCCCCTTTTATTCTTGTTTTACACCCATTCTCCATTCAAACAATGATATTTCTGTAAATGTTGCTTACAATCTTGCATGCATGGGAAGTGCTTTAAAACAGACAAATATCCTATATCTACAGCGATTTATACAGTGATAAAATGCAAACATGCACATTGACGTTTTACACAACACACTTTTACAATTTCTTTCCCCGCGCATCTTGCCGTATATATCCTTTAGCAAACTTTATGATGACATAAAACAGACACGTCAAATTATGTATACACAGTATTCACTCTATAAAGTACACGATTTTAAAACTGGGCAAGACATCTCCTCGCACAGACTGTTACCTTCCTTGTAGTTCATTTGCAGTCGTGAGCGCTCAGGTTAAAAACACAATTTTTTTTAAAAATATTCACTACCATGATCGCATTAACGCTATCTTCAAAGCATCATCAGGTGTTACCTTGATCTGAACTTATTTTGGAGAAATTTAAAAAAAAAATTTTTTTATTGCAAGTGAATTTTGTTTTCAGACATGCTCCAGGATATGTCCCTAAAGTTATAGTACATCAGACATGGCAGCTAATGCACTGTAACTCAATAACTGCAGGGACAACTTTTGGTCGCTGTGCTTCACCAGTAGAGAGTGCTTTGTCTGTTAATATGATGCATACAGTCTCAAAATGCACTGTAATGTTAATTGCGGTCATTTAGACCATGGGGGTGTGTAGTGGTGATAGGGATAAGGGGTGCTGTAAAGTTAATTCCCATAAAGCCATTGTATTCTGCCAGTGTTATGGGAAACCACTTGGCATTGCAAGAGTTATAGTAAGTCTTATTTAAATACAGTCTGGTAAAAGCAGCATATTGGCAATTCAAACAATTTACACGGAGCTAATCTTTCTTTGGCAGCCTGTTGCCTACCTGCTACTTACAAACTGCTGTGTGCAGTCTGCTCTTCCTGAGTCAGGAAGGAAGTGGAACTATGAGGAAGCTTTGGCTCAGGCTTGAGCTGGGGGAGCAGGATTAAGAAAAGCCAAGAGAGAAACATAAATGGCCCCGCTGCACATAAAAGAATGCACAGTTGCACTGTATTTGTTGGTAATAATGTAAAAAAATATTACTTGTCTACTCTTTTTGATTCAATTGGCAGTAGATAATGTATATATAGGTGATAAATGAACACTAAAAAGGTTATCCCTTTAAAATGTCCTTTTTATACACAAAGAACTGCCTTTGAAGGTCATAGAGTAGTGGTTCCAAACCATGGTCCTCAAGTACCCCTAACAGGCCAGGTTTTCCAGATATCTGAAGCACAGCACAGGTGATAGGATTTGCTGCTCAGTGATTGCGGGATTCAGTTTGCATTTCCCCAATGTAATCCTTAAAATCTGGCCTGTTAGGGGTACTTGAGGACCACGGTTGGGAACCACGGTCATAGAGAAAACAAAAACATCAAGTAAAGCAAAGTTGTCAAACTCACGGCCCCCAGATGTTGAAACCTAGGTTTCCCAGAATTCTATAGTCACCAACCAGGTTATACTTGAAAACGGGAGAAATCTCAATGTATCCTTCCTCTTAAAATAGTCTAAAAAAAAATAAAAAATTCTTTCAATGCAATAGATGGCCATGGAATCATGGGAGCTGTAGCTAAGAAATATTTGAGGGGGCTAGGGTTTGACAGCCCTGAAGTAAACGGTTGACCTTTTGTTTCTATCTATATTGGTGACTAATCTTGGAAAACCTGTTGAGACTTAAAATTGTAAAACATCAGACAATCAGCTTCACTGTCTGGTACTAGCAACGATTCCATAATAAAAGAGGTATATCCCCATTTTGACGTTTGACTGGGACAAAATCTGTACCTCTCAGTCAGGACGGCATGATGTCATGCACTCAGTTGGTGCCACATGATTGTATACATATTTTCGTGACACAGCAGTTGTATCTCATAAAGTGAACCTGGGTGAATTCTAACGTTTTAAAATCAGGAGTTCAAGAACCTTTCCATGATTTATATAAGACACATTTGTTTGCACCATGTTGTCTCTTCTTTAGGCTAACACCGTATTATATTTAAAATTAATAATCACATTCTCACATTTTAGCAGAATATACACTTACCGGCCACTTTATTAGGCACACCTGTTCGATTAACAGTTTATGCTAACAAGCAATCACATGGCAGCAACTCAATGCATTTAGACGTGGTGAAATAACTTGCTGAAGTGCAAACAGAGCATCAGAATGGGGAAGAAAGGGGATTTTAAGTGACTTTGAACGTGGCATGGTTGCTGGTGCCAGGTGATCTGAGTATTTCAAATATGCTGATCTACTGGGATTTTCACGCACAACCATCTCTAGGGTTTACAGAGAGTGGTCCGAAAAAAAGAGAAAATATCCGGTTGTGTGGATGAAAATGGCTTGTTGATGTCAGAGGAAAATGGGCAGACTGGATCGAGATGACAGAAAGGCAAATAACTATTCGTTACAACTAAGGTCTGCAGTATACCATCTCTGAACGCACAACACATCCAACCTTGAAGCAGATGGGCTACAGCAGCAACAGACCACACCGGGTGCCACTCCTGTCAGCTAAGAACAGGAAACTGAGGTTACAATTCGCACAGGCTCAACAACATTGGACAATAGAAGACTGGAAAAATATTGCCCGGTCTGACGAGTCTTGATTTTGGCTGAAACATTCAGAACGTAGGGTTAGAATTTTGCATAAACGCCAGGAAAGCATGGATCCATCCTGCCTTGTATCAACAGTTCAGTCTGCTGGTGGTGGTGGGTGATATTTTCATGGCCCCTTAGTATTAAATGAGCATTGTTTAAACACCACGGCCTACCTGAGTATTGTTGCAGACCTTGTCCATCCCTTTATGACCATTCGGTACCCATTTTCTAATGGCTACTTCCAGCAGGATAATGCGCCATGTCACAAAGTTCAAATAATATAAATCGGTTTTTTTGAATATGACAATGATTTCACTGTGCTCCAATGGCCTCCACAGTCCCCAGATCTCAACCCAATACAGCACCTTTGAGATGTGGTGGAACGGTAGATTGGCATCATGGATGCGTAGTCGACAAAGCTGCCGCAACTGCGTGATTCTATTATGTCAATATGAACCAAAATCTCTGAGGAACGTTTCCAACACCTTGTTGATTCTATGCCCCAAAAAATTAAGGCAGTTCCGAACGCAAAAGGAGTCCAACCCGGTACTAGCGAGTTGTACCTAAAGTGGCTGGCGAGTGTACTGTGTATAGTACAAATAACTTAAATATTACCAATAGTCCAAAAAGATGGACTATTGGTAATATTTTTCTGTGGTTTGGGACAGGAACCACGTGTGAGTGCTGGTAGCGAATATTCCTCAAATTTTACCAGCGCTGCCATATTGTGTTTGTATAAATAACTTAAATAGGTAAAGCTGGATTCTTACATCGTGGAAATAAAACATTAAAAAGATTTCCATTCTCTATTGGCCGTTATAAGTACGGAAAATGGAAACATGCACATTCAAACCCTATGTCAGACAGACTCTAGTTCAGGGTTGGTGAACCTCGGCACCTCAGGGTTGTCAGAAGGTACAGGTCCAGCAGAACTTAATTCTAGCCGAGCACCATGGGACATGTATTTCCAAAAAAAACTGGGGTGCCAAGGTTTAAATTCTAAAAGTTAAAAAGATGCACTCCTCAGAAGGTCAGAAGAAATCGGAGAAGCTCAGGTTTCTTCATTCACTGTTTTAGGCTAGGGTCAGACGAACGCATTCTGAGCGGACTGTGCATCCGTGCACAACGGACGTACTTTCTGACTGACGACAAGGTAGTGGTCACAGTCCATTTTTGTGACTGACGTCTTTTTTGACTGATGTAGATAGGAAAAAAAAATTAATGTGAAAAACCTTTTTGTCCGTCAAAAATGCTGGACGTATAAATGCAGTCCGTCTGACTACGTTCCATCACTCACACACAAAGCTATGCAGACGTTGCGCACTCCGCACGTCCGTTCTAGCGCTTTTACGCTCTTGCCTAACTTGCGTCTGTTTGCCGCGTCCAGTTTGCGTCCGTACTTCTGTGCGGACGTACTTCGTGTGTGGGTCTCTATTGATCATAATTGTATGCTACCACGGACGTTAAAATGTGCGGCAACACGGATGTGAATACTTCGCTCGTCTGACCCGAGCTTTCGTCGTCGAGACTATCACTTTTCTCATTTGCATGAGTCCTCTGATGTCTGTAAACTGACGACTTTTGACTGAAACATCTCCCACATATGTTACAAGAAAATGGCTTGTCCTGCATGTGAATCTTCTCGTGTATAATAAGATAGGCCTTACTTATAAAAGATTTCCCGCATTCCAAACAAGAAAATGGTTTCTCTCCTGTGTGAAGCCTTTTGTGCGAGATGAGGTTTGAGGTTTTGGAGAAACGTTTCCCACATTCAGAACAAGAAAAAGGCTTCTCTCCAGTGTGACTTCTCCGATGTGTAACAAGACCTGAATTGGTTGTAAAAGATTTCCCGCATGCAGAGCAGGAAAATGGCTTCTCTCCTGTGTGTGTCCTTTGATGTGTAAAAAGACTGGAATTGGTGGTAAAACATCGCCCACATATAGAACAGGCATATGGTTTCTCTCCCGTGTGAATCCTTTTATGTGCAATGAGACAAGAGCTGGCAGTAAAACGTTTCCCGCACACAGTACAACAAAACCGCTTCTCTCCTGTGTGGATTCTTTGATGTGCACTAAGGCTGGACTTAGCTGTAAAATACTTACCACATTCTGAACAGGAGAATTTTTTCTCTCCTGTATGAACTCTATGATGTGCCTGCATATTTGACTTGGTTGTAAAGAATTTCCCACATTCAGAACACGAAAACTGTTTGTCTCCTGTGTGGTTGCTTGGCTGTTCCACCGTACTTGAAAAAGATGGAAAAGGAATACAGGAAGGTGATGCGTAAGTAAGATGACACTTATCAGTATTTCCATTCTTTGTACACGTGTCATTATCTCTGAAAAACACATCGCCCGACAGACATTCCTCTTTAATATAAACACCTGTATACGCAGATTCCATGTCCATGTCTGTGTCGTTTACCTCTTCACAAGAGGCCAATTCCTCCTTGATGTTTATAGATGGATATTCTATATGTTTATGTTTTGTGGTAGGATGAATATCAGTGTCTGAGAAATCTCCTTCATCACATGAAGCCAACTCCTCCTTAATATCAATAGATGAATACTCTAACACAGCATCTTCCATGGCAGAACAAATATCAGTATCTGTGAGATTTCCTCCTTCAAAGGAGACAGTTTCCCTTTTAAAGTTAATAGATGAATATTTTGTCTCGATATGTTCCGTGGTTGGATGAATGTCAGTGTCTGGCAGGTCTTGTACAAGACACATGGCTGATTCCTCCTTAATATGAGGAGATAGACCTGTCTGTGTATGAACTGCGGGTGTATCAATATAAGTATCCGAGAGGTCTTCACATGAGGCCAATTCTTCTTTAATACTAACAGGTAGAAATTCTATACCTGTATCTTCTATGGCTGTACAAATGTCACTACCTGTCAGATTTCCTTCACCACATGAAGCTGATTCCACCTTTACAGAAGTAGATGAATATTCTATTTGTGTAGGTGCTGTACCTGCATGGGTTTCCTTGTGTGAGAGGCTTCCTTCCTCACATGGGTCAGATTCTACCATACTACTACTGATTGTACAGTCTACCTCCATGCAATCAGTTGTTGTACATATATCACTATCCATCAGATTTGTTTCTACACTTGACGTTGGATCCTCTTTAATATGAGCGGATGGTGTGTATTCTGTCTGTGTATGTTCAGTGGGTAGATAAACATCAGCGTAGGTGAGAATTCCTTCTGCACATGATGTTGCCTCCTCATTAATACGAGTAGACGGATATTCTGTCTGTGCATGTTCCGTATGGTTCGTAATATCACTTTCGGGGAGTTTTCCACAAATGACAATTGCTTCCTCTTCTTTGTCTGTAACATGCTTGTATGGTGGGTCATTCGTGTCGAGATATTTTGTTTTAATGCCCGTCTCAAGTTGCTCTTCCTTTACACAGTTTGCTGAAGATAAAAGATAATTAAGAAATTGATCAGTTTTATATCTTCTGTATCAACTAGTTTTAGATCTGTCCTCTGACCTACTTAAAAGGAATACCTCAGTAAAAAAAATTATTAGGAAGGAAAAAGCAAACATAACAAATTATTACATAGATGGGTCTGTTATATGCATTAATAATTGGTCTTTTTCTGTTTTTCGTAGCAGAGACAGGTAAAACTTTATCGAAATCCAACACAATGTGCGTTCATTACAAGAGGAAATTTTATATCTAATACTCTACAGCTCATATATCAACAGAGTGAGTAACCTTACCTATTCCATGTAGGGGCCGCTGATCCTCAGATATAATATTCTGGTTCACAGTATGGATTTCATCCACATAGTCCGATTGTTTCTTGGATGAATGGACAGTCACATCCTCATGGTTTGAAGGAACCTGCCACACACAATGACACAGTCACCATCCAGACACATGCCTTGGTGTCAGCGTATAATGTCCCATTCCCAGCAGCCTCACCTCTCCAGTCAGCAGATGGATGATCTGATTGCTCAGCTCCAGGATCGTCTGCTCATTATTTCTCTCATTTTCCTGTGAGTGAGGACCCAGAATTATGCAACCCTTTTCTAGTAGAAGTGGTTTGCTGCTTGGTAGCTTATGTTCTCCGAGTCTCTTTAGAATAATGTAATCCTACATATTGAAACACATAACCACAATATTACTCTACCTCTGAGTAAATTCTACTTGAGGCTGCAGTCCTCATTACCATCTTATTTACCTACAACATAGCCAAATGTAATGCCTGCTGGTACCCATCCTTTACCTAATCTTCACCCCGAAAATTGGATTGAGAAACTCCATACAGACAATGGTAGAACAGAATTAAAAGAACTGCGCTTCACATATTCCCTCACCTCTCCAGTAAGAAGGAAGATGATCTCCACGGTCAGATCCAAGACTCTTTCAGTCATCTGATTCCTGACCTTCATCTTCGTTGAGTCAGGTAAGTGCAGAAAGGAAAGGCCTGAGACGTGGATGAATAGACTGACAATGTGACGACTGCTACAACCCTGTAACTAAAGAGATGTAAATTGTTTCATTTATACACAGTCACAGTATAGGTGGAAGTAGTCATATAAAAATCAACTAAACACAAAAGAGCAGACTCTATTTTCCAGATTTTTAAGAAGTTCTTCATAAAATCATAAATGTCTGGTTTACTTCGCAAGTTATTATGTATAGTATATACCCACACGCACAGTATATCCACAGGGGGTGTATATTTACCTGACACAATATTAAAAAAGGTGGGTGTACATTTGTGACGGAAATGAGCTCTTCCGCCCGTCCTGGCTCTCCAGACACCCCCTTACCAAGATCAGCAAAGCCACTGAGTTGCTCGGAACTCAGTGACTCGATCTGTAGCTCCAGACCCGCTTGGTCTGATCCTCTGCCTCTTTGAATTTCCAGATGGCCGCTCAGTGCCTTCTGAGGGTGATTGTAGGTGGGTAGTGTAGCTGAATGACACACCAGACAAGTTGAATGTACAAACAGGGAAGATTCCCTTTATGGAAGGTTTCACAGCGTTATTTATACAGGTTACAGCAACAGGTTCAAACTTCCCACCCGAACAGTTCTGATAGGTTGTTTCCAAGACCACTGTTGGCTTCCTTCAGGTCCTCCTCAGGTTCTTCTTATGTGAGTTTGTCTGTCTTGAAACCACAGGGACCCCACACGGTAATTTACATAACCCATTGTAAAAGGAAATCAGATAGTGTTTGTCTGAGACAATGGTGAGTCACAACCAGTGGCGTAGCGTGGGGGGGGGGGCGCGGTGGCCCCGGGCGCAGTTTTTTTAGGGTCGCCAGGGGCGCCATAATGGGCCCCCGCCGGTTTCCCTGCCCTGTGAACTGTGATCGTCATCAGTGCACACAGGCAGCCAGCGGCGCACTCTGGAAACGCCGCGGTGGCGCCTGCACCGCCCCCTCACGTGACGCTGCAGGCGCCACAGCGGCATTTACAGAGTGCGTCGCTGGCTGCCTGTTAAGAGCACTGATGACCATCACAGGGAAACCAGCGGGGGCCCACTATGATGCCCCAAACCAGGCCCCCCTACTGACCCACGGGCCCTCAGAGCCAGTGAGTAAGGGGGAGAGGGGGGCAATATATATCCATGTTTGAGGTGCTGGGGGCAAATATATTCATGTTTGAGCTACTGGGGGCAAATATATTCATGTTTGAGGTGCTGAGGGCAAATATATTCATGTTTGAGCTACTGGGGGCAAATATATTCATGTTTGAGCTACTGGGGGCAAATATATTCATGTTTGAGCTACTGGGGGCAAATATATTCATGCGTGAGCTACTGGGGGCAAATATATCCATGTTTGAGCTACTGGGGCAAATATATTCATGTTTGAGGTGCTGGGGGCAAATATATTCATGTGTGAGCTACTGGGGCAATATATATTCATGTTTGAGCTGCTGGGGGCAATATATATCCATGTGTGAGCTGCACATTACTGTGGGTTTTATTGCTGTGGAGCTCTGTGATATGCTCATACACTCTGCACATTACATTGTAACACAGTTAAGGGGTTCAATGCTCTAATGGTGGAAGGGAATCGGGGCATGCTAACGTGTCCACAGGTTGGGGGGGGCGCACAATTCTTGGCTGGCCCCGGGCGCTGACAACCCACGCTACACCACTGGTCACAACCTCTCTGACATGCAAACAGATAGACAAAGAGAAAAGTGTTCTTGCATAATCACAGATTCAACATAAACATTCTAAACACAATCTGCATCTCTATTTTGAGCCATGTTGCCCTTTGTCCTTGGAACCCATGGCTGGCTTCTGTGAATGGTGTCCTGGAGTTGGGGTGAACGGAGCTAAACAATAAAACAAGGCTCAGCAGCACACATGTACCCATAGTAACAAAACACATTTAAAAATCACAACACACATTATAAATGAACATGAAGTATTTCCCAAAGCAAATGTCTGTGTCTTTTGGGGTTTTTGCCAGGAAAATAAAAGTCTTGGGGATTGAAGCGGGGAGCGCCATGTCAGTTCCATGACAACATTTACCTCACACACAGTATATTCACAGGGGGCTGAATATTTAAATCACACTGTAATATATACACAGGGGGTGTATATTTACCTCACATACATTATACACAGTGGGATAAAATACAATCTTCACGCAAACGATAACGTTTGCTGCGGTGTTTACTGCATATTACAATCCAAACGCAAATGGGTTAAGAAACCCGTTTGCGTTTGGTAGCTTGTGCTTTTCAGCGCGAGGTTACTGTACTTTCCGCTCTCCATGTTAAGTATAGGGAGCACAAAGTGTTAATCAGCGCTGGATTACCAAGTCCTAGCGCTGATTAACGTCTGGCTGTGGTTAGCAAAAAGTTAACCAGAGCCAGGACTTGGTGTTAACGGATTCCACTTCTGCAGAATCCGTTAACACCAGCCTCACAAATTAAAAAAATGAAGTGCATACTCACCCTCTGTCCCGCGGTGAAGACCGCAGCTCCAACCGCCTCCTCTGGCCAGCGGGAGCAGGGAAAGACTGGGGGGAAAAGGTTCCCCCAGTCTCTCCCTGCGTATCACTACGCCGACCGGCCGGATCTCGTGAGGCGAGATCCGGCTGGTCATGTAACCGGCAGGGGAAACTCAATGGAGTCCTATGGACTCCAGCGAGTGGATGCTCTTGGCTGGTGTTCATAGATGGAATGACACGATGCTGGTGTTCTTAGACAAAACCAATTGCGCAGCACACTTTGAATAAATAAATACGTATACACGTGGCCACTCACGTGGGTCAGAGCCTGACAGGTTAAGGCTCAGTTTATCCACAGTGGGTCCCGTCAGGCATGACCTGGTCCCACTTCCATAAACTCTCGCAGTGCTCCATATGCAAAAAAACATGAATAATGGACCATGGCGTAACTCTGCAAAACTGTAATGGGTTCCAGAGACTATTCAGTTTTTCCTCCCCTGCGCCCGCCTTTTAACGCTCGCTGTAACGTGTCACCAGCTAGAGGGGTCTGGCAGTGTCATGCCACTCACCGCTGCAAAAAGGGCCTATCTGGCGCTGCTGCACCTTGAATCCGCCTGGGTACAGCTTGAAAGGTGCTGTGTTGCTGCGAACTGGTTTCCCCTTGCAAGCTGTAGCAGACCCAGGTGCATCAGCATCCTGCCCTGTAATGCAGCGCTAAGCTTCAGGATGCTTGAGGCAGAGCTAAGCGCCCCCGTGAGCATCCCCTCCATGGAGTCCATAGGACTCCAATGTGGCTTTGACTGTTGGTCACATGATTGCAAGATTTCACCTCCGTGATGGCGGAAGGAGACTGGAGAATATTTATTGAAGATACGTATGTATAATATTTCACCTCTACTCTTGATCACAGCATAAAAATTTACTTCATGTATACAGCGTATATTTACCTCAAGTATACAGCGTATATTTAACTCAAGTATACAGCGTATATTTAACTCAAGTATACAGCGTATATTTAACTCAAGTATACAGCGTATATTTAACTCAAGTATACAGCGTATATTTACCTCAAGTATACAGCGTATATTTTTTTTTTTATATATTTTTGAAGTTGCACAGACAGAAACAGCAGGCAAATAGCCAGAAAGTGGCCTCACAGGGCCAAGACATGTCATCCAAAAAAAAATATATATATGCAAAACCAAAACAAATAATGACAATGGGCAGCAGGGTAGGCATCAAGGAAAAGAAAATAAAAAGAACAGTCCGGGTGTATAACACAAATGAGCCGGGTGGAGTCGCAGGAGGGCTTCAGGGAAAAACCAGGTAAAGGGGGAGAAATAAGGGGGGGGGGAACGGTGGGGACTGTCCAGGAAAAAGGCATTCCTGGCGCACCCCGGCAACCCAATAAAGGACCAAGGGCCATGGAAGAGGCCAGAGGACCGGGAGACCTGGGGCCAAGAGATACGGCCAGAGCCATGGTTGCCGCACAGGTGGCGCACCCAGGGCAACCCATTGTCCCGCACACACACATGGATTAAAAAAAAAAAAAAAAAAAAAGGGGGGAGATGGGGGGGGGGGGGGAGAGGGTCTGGAGAATCCCGGCGCCCCAATAACTTCAAGGAAATCACATAAACCGGCAAAACAGTCCGCTAGAAAGTTGAGTGCCCGAACAGGGGGTGCAACAGTGATCCATCAACGGGGGTCTCCGCAGTAAAGGGATGTAGGGCACAGGTCCTGGGTCAGCAATAGGGGAGAACGGCAGGAATCAGCAGGGATGGCACATTTCTCAACCAGTGTCCAGAGGTAAAAAAGCACATATGATACCGACCCCGCAAACCCCCGCAACCAGGGCCGCATAATCAGTGCCACAGTACCCCAGTTCAGCAGTAGAAGGGAGACCTGCATGACGTCGAGCCTGCAGCAAAGCCGCAGCAGCAGCAGGACAACTGCCATCATCACACCACTCCAGGGCTTGAGAGGAAGGCAGGACATCCACAGGCCCCATCGAACTCCAGCAGTCGGGGGACTGGACTCCGGTCCCAGGTGAGTCAGCAGGTAAATCCGCATCGCCCTCGGTCGGGGGGGTCCAAGTCGCCAGAGTCATCATCAGGAGTGCCGCAGGGCTCCACATCCATCGGTTCCACCTCGGGTCACACAGCATCCATCAGCGGCGGGACCACCTCAGAACACCAGCCAGCCTCACGTCTGTCCAGCAACCAGGCCTCGCGGAACTCCGCCATGAGGGCTGCCAGCACACCCCCGCGTGAGTAGGATCAGATCCGGGTTAGTCATCCGTTCTGACAAGCAGGGCAGCCTCCGGGATAAGGGGGTGGTCGGCGATGCGCACGAGGACCTGTGACAGGGTAGCAGTCCAAATCGAGGCAGTAGGCTCCAGAAATGGCCGGCAAGAGCAGGCCGCAACTAGGCCCGAAACCCAGGTCGGTCCCCAACTTCGTCAGGGAACCCCACAAGTCAGCTCAACACCAGCACCCCAACCTCGGGAGGCTAGGCACCACAGAGAAGGTCTCAAACCAAATGGGGGGACGCAAAATGGTACAAAAACAAGAGGTCAGCCACAGAGCTCAGCAGAATGCGTCCTGTCCCGTTGGTAGTCAGCTCCGCCTCTCCATACAGCGTATATTTACCCAACTTCTGCAGGTTGAATTTACCTCACATATACAGTGTAAACTTACCTCATGGATACCGTGTAAAGGTTTCTCACTTATACAACATTAGCTATACCTCACGTATACAATGTATAGTTACCGGAGATATACAGCGTACATTTGCCTCACGTATAAAGTGTATATTTACCTTACATATACAGCGTATACTGTATAGGGATGCACAGATACGAAAATTTCCGGCCGATACTGAAAAACAGCCATGAGAACCTGGGCCTGGAGGCCGGGGACTCGCCTGATCCCGAAGGCCGGCCTCCATTCCCAGGTTCGCATGGCTGATTGGTTGCACCATACTCACCTACATCCGCCTACTTCAGTCCTGCGCTCCAGCGGTGACAGTCTTCCGGCTGTCGCAGGCTGCTCGGCTGTCCTCCAGGCTCAGGCGAACCCCCGGCTCGGCTGGGGCTTCAAGTTCCAACCGAGCCGGGGGCTCGCCTGAGCCTGGAGGACAGTCGAGCAGCCTGCGACAGCCGGAAGACTGTCACCGCTGGAGCGCAGGACTGAAGTAGGCGGATGTAGGCGAGTATGGTGCCTACACATAGTCCCCTACATCCTCCTAATTTGGCCTGCACTCCAGCGGTGACCGTCCAACGGCTGTCGCAGGCTGTTCGGCCGTCGTCCAGGCTCAGGCGAGCCATACTGGACGACGGTCGAGCAGCCTGCGACAACCGTTGGACGGTCACCGCTGGAGCTCAGGGCTGAAGTATACATACTCACCTACATCGGACCGGAGACATTGACCCAGGGTCAAAGGCTTCCGTGACGTCATACCGGCGACCGACACAGCGGACACTGGATGCAGGATTGCCATCGCTGGAGGAGCTCCGGGCCGATGTAGGGGAGTATGTTTGCAACTGGTGGAGGACTCGACTTAGGTGAGTATGACACCTCGCGTGGAGGAGCCTGGAGGACAGCAACTCGGCCGGCCTCCAAGCTTAGGTGAGCCCCTGGCTCAGCTTCTAGGCCTAGGCCAAGCCGGGGGCTCGCCTGAGCTTGGAAAACAGCCGAGCAGGCCAGAATTTCCATTTTGGTCGAAACCAAAAACACCATTTTCGGCCGATAATTTTCAGTGGCCGAAATTTCGGTGCATCCCTAATACTGTATTAACTTCATGTATACAGCATAAATTTAACGCACATATACAGTATTTACTTCTCATATAGTGTATATTTACCTCACGTATACAGTTCTTATTTACCTCAGTGTGTATTTATCTCACATTGCAGTGTTAATTTACCTCACATATATGGTATTGAGGCTAGGGTCAGATGAGCGCATTTTGTACGGACTGTGCGTCCGTGCAGTACAGACGTACTTACTGACTGACAACAAGGTAGTGGCCACACAGTCCATTTTTTTTCACTGACGTATTTTTTGACGGATGAAGCAGGGAAAATAAATCACAATGAAAAAACATTCTGTCCGTCAAAAATGCTGGACGTATAAATGCAGTCCGTCTGACCTCGTTTCATCACTCACACACAAAGCTACACGGACGTTGCGGACGTGGCGCACTCCGCACGTCCATTCTAGCAGTATTACGTTCTTGCCTAACCTGCGTCCGTTTGCTGCGTCCATCATGCATCCGCACTTCGTGTGTGGGGCTCCATTGGTCAGAATGCTATGCTGCCACGGACGTACAAACGTGCGGCAACACAGACGTGATAACTGCACTCGTCTGACCCCAGCCTTACCTCACATATACAGTGTCTATTTATCTCACATATACATTGTATTTATCGTGTGTGTGTGTGTGTGTGTGTGTGTGTGTGTGTGTGTGTGTGTGTGTGTGTGTGTGTGTGTGTGTGTGTGTGTGTGTGTGTGTGTGTGTGTGTGTGTGTGGTGTGTGTGTGTGTGTGTGTGTGTGTGTGTATTTAAAGGGATACTCTAAGCAACATGACCACCTAAGCTATTTTAGGTGGTCATGATGCCCGGAGTATCCTGCCCCCTGTCCCTGTCCCCCCCCTCCGCTCAGCGGTTCAGCTGAAAACAGCCGAGAGAGGCGGAGAAGTTTACTCCGCCCTCCCAGCTGTCAGTCAGCAGAGCGGGAATCATATTTCCCGCTTCTGCCGAGTAGGAGACGTCATCGCGCTCTCAGCGCGATGACGTCTCCTACTCACCGCAGAAGCTGGCGGCTCCCTCTGAGGGTTAGTGTTGCGCGTATCCTCTTGCGCGCAACACTAATCCTCAAAAGGGAGCCGGGAGGAAGCCTGCCGATTGGCTGGCTTATGTGAGAGCTTCTCACGTAAACCAGAAGCCAAGAAGCAAGAAGAAGGACGGGAGCGGAAGAGGAGGGAGGGGAGTATAAAAAAAAAAAAAAAGCCCACCATGGGAGGCAGAGCTCTCCATGGTTTGATTGACACAGGACAGTCATGTGATGGTCCTTATTAGTCGTGGTTGGCCAGGCAGGCAGAGCACACTCAGCACAGCAGCATGTGTGACAAACTCCCGCCCCAGAGTGTGCCAGGGCCAGCACCGGGATGTAAGTAAGTATGACAGGTGCTCTTTTAAAGAATGCATTGCCCAAAATATACCAGTTTTTTTTCTTCTCATTTTCTGCTTTTTTTAAAAAATAAAATAGAACCTGCCATTTATCCAAAACACGTAGGTAGTGTGGAGCATGTGAGTTGCGCTCTTTGTCTGCGAGGGCCTGGATTAGGTGGGTTCTCTGTGGGCCAGTTCCCCCCCCCCTCTTCTACCTGGCTGTGTGCAGCGTCCGAGTGTCTCTGTCCCCTCCGTGATAGCCCCTCCCCCATCCCAACAGCAGCTCCTCCTCCTCTCTTGATATACAGGCATAGAGCTTGTAAAGGGAGGCTCTAGCTGTTTACAGTGTAAATACCAGTCTGGCATGCACAATACCGGTCTGCCAGCCTTATTACCAGTCTGCCATGCACAATACAAGTCCGCCAGCCATACTACCAGTCTGCCATGCACAACACCAGTCTGCCAGCCATATTACCAGTCTGCCAGTCATATTCACAGTCTGCCAGCCATATTACCAGTCTGGCATGCACAATACCAGTCTGCCAGCCATAATACCAGTCTGCCATGCACAATACCAGTCTGCCAGCCTTATTCCTACCTACAAAACCCTCACTAACTCAGCTCCCCACTACCTGTCCTCACTAATCACCAAATACACCCCAGCCCGCTCCCTAAGGTCAAACAGTGACCTGCGCCTAGCTTCTCCCCACATCACCTCTTCCCATGATAGACTGCAGGATTTCTCACGCGCAGCCCCCACTCTCTGGAACGCTCTCCCTCGTGCTGTCAGACTTTCCCCTAACTTCTCTTCCTTCAAACGCTCCTTAAACATTCCTATTAGGGAAGCCTACCACCCAACTCACTGACGCAACCATCAATCACTCTCACCTTACAGTCCTCTCCTCCTGTTTCCAACCCCAACCCTCCTAGATTGTGAGTTCCTACGGGAATAGGGCCCTCATCTCCTCCTGTACTGTTTGTCAAATGTTGTTCAATGTATTGTAACCCTGTCTATACTGTGCCTATTGTACAGCGCTGCGGAATATGCTGGCGCTTTATAAATAAAGAATAATAATAATAATAATTACCAGTCTGCCATGCACAATACCAGTCGCAAATGCACAATACCAGTCTGCCAGTCATACTACCAGTCTGCCATGCAAATACCAGTCTGCCATGCACAATACCAGTCTGCCAGCCATATTACCAGTCTGCCATGCACAATACCAGTCTGCCAGCCATATTACCAGTCGCAAATGCACAATACCAGTCTGCCAGCCATATTATTAGTCTGCCATGCACAATACCAGTCTGCCAGCCATATTACCAGTCTGCCATGCACAATACCAGTCTGCCAGCCATATTACCAGTCTGCCATGCACAATACCAGTCTGCCAGCCATATTACCAGTCGCAAATGCACAATACCAGTCTGCCAGCCATATTATTAGTGTGCCATGCACAATACCAGTCTGCCAGCCATATTACCAGTCTGCCATGCACAATACCAGTCTGCCAGCCATATTACCAGTCTGCCATGCACAATACCAGTCTGCCAGCCATATTACCAGTCTGCCATGCACAATACCAGTCTGCCAGCCATATTACCAGTCTGCCATGCACAATACCAGTCTGCCAGCCATATTACCAGTCTGCCATGCACAATACCAGTCTGCCAGCCATATTACCAGTCTGCCATGCACAACACCAGTCTGCCGGCCATATTACCAGTCTGCCATGCAAAACACCAGTCTGCCATGCACAATACCAGTCTGCCAGCCATATTACCAGTCTGCCAGCCATATTGCCAGTAACCCTGTGTATATCTGGCTCTGATATTAGCCAGTGCCTCACCAGCCACTGTCCTCACCCCGCGTCACTGGTATTTACCTCACATATACAGTGTGTATTTACCTCACACAATGTATATTTAGCTCACATATACAGTGTATTTATCTTACATGTAGTGTATATTTACCTCACTTACACAGTGTATATTTATCTTACACATACAGTAGTTACCTCACTTATACAATGGATATTTACCTCACATATATTTGCATACAGCAGCGCCGCAGTTCCAGTGAAAGGGTTAATTCTGGTGGGATTTCCCGGCCATTCGAGTGAACACATATAAACACCCTCCTCCTTCCTATATATGAATGGCGTGTTGCAGTGTCCCTCTGACTGAGATTGTTTATAAATTCGTAGATAAAGGATGCTTTTGGAAGGGCTGGTTCCTGCCAGGAGCGGGGAGAGCTACCGCGCATGCGCCGCACTCATACTGTTTCCTGGGACAATTTGCAGTGACAATGCGCCTTGTGCCCCGCCGCCATATTTGATTTATGCGGCTGCGGTTTACGGGTGTTTGGATGATCAGGTGGAAGTCGTTGTGCCTGTGCATATTCGTGGTCTCAATTGGTAATAATCTGGGGAACACAGCTTCTACCTAACACACATGTCGCCGGTCATGGGAGCATCTACCTAACGAGAGCACACATGTCGCCGGTCATGGGAGCATTTTCCGCCATGTTGTTGGTGGGAATCCTGTCTCCTAGTGATGCAGGAGGAGCAGTGCCAATGGAAAGATAGTTTGCTGGTTTATGTGATTAAAGAGAGTGAAGCCAGAATATCCCACTGATCATCTTTATTGTATAATGGTTTATATACTCCAAATGGGGGGATTTAGTGTTCGAGCTGCCCCCTTTTCCACTAAGGATTGGCCTATGCCCCATGCAGTCATCGCCTGTGATGAGATTATTACTATTATCCTTTATTTATATAGCGCCACATATTCTGCAGCGCTTTATAGGATCAGTGTACAAGGGGTTGATACATTAGAATACCGTATATGGATGATGAGCTGATTCGGGGAGTCCGGCTGGGTAGGTGCCTCCACATTTGTGAGTAGAGCAGCTCTGATGCATCAGGAGGCACATATATTATATATATATTTATTCAGAGAGAGGTGAAAACCAGGAGAATTGCCAGGAGAATGAACAATCTAGACCAAATAGCCGATTTGCAAAGTGAGATATATGGGATCATTTTTATGGTTTGGCTATTTTGACCTAGAATTTTCACTTCTCCAGTCATTCTCCTGGTGTTCACCTCTCTCTGAATAACCCTGATAGTGTCCCAGAGCATATAGAAAGATATTGCTTCATCCAGGAAACATTCAAACATTTGCACGGCTGAAGTCTGAAATCTTGCTACTTCCACCTAAAAAACATTGCACGCGTCCGTCCCTGTCTTAATCAGGACTCTGCTACAACTCTCATCCAAGCTCTTATTATCTCCCGGCTTGACTACTGTAACCTCCTTCTCTCTGGCCTTAAGAGATCCCAGATTCTCCCTCTGCAGTCGGTTATGAACGCCTGCGCCAGACTCATCCACCTCACCCACCACATCCCTCACACCTCACCCTTTGTCAATCTCTACACTGGCTCTGATTAAGAATCCAATTCAAAATACTGGGGCTCACGTACAAAGCTCTCCATAACTGCACCCCTACCTACATCTCCTCCCTTATTAGCAGGGACATCCTGCCCCGGCCACTTAGCACTAGATCATTGGCAGATCCATCAGCTTCATGTACCTGCAAACTACTACTAAATTAGGAAACATAAAATTTAGCAAAAAAAATCCCGAAAAATGCCTAAAAACATAAATGCAGCAAAAGGTCTCTATTATTTTTTGGGATTTTTTTGCTAAATTTTATGTTTCCTAATTTTTTTTAAAGCAACAAGGCTTTTTTTCTTTGCTGGACGCAGCTGTATTATTTTCTTTTGGTCCGGCTGCATTCGGCAATGAATAATATGTTTCAGCACCATAAATAACTCCGGAGCCCCGTCGGGCTGTTGTCCATGGTACCAAAAGCTGCTCTGCTGAGCAACTGCATGCCCCTCCTGCTGCTTTTCAGCTAAGGAGAGGCAGAAAAATGGTGGGTTTTATTTATACACGCACCAAGCACTTCCCATTTGGGGTTGAAAACAAAAACATGGAAAAAGGAACACTAGCAAAAATGACAAACTGGTGTTACAGCATAATATACATAATACAGAAAAAAAACCCACCATTTTTCTGCCTCTCCTTAGCTGAAAAGCAGCAGGAGGGCATGGAGCTGCTCAGTAGAGCAGCTTTTGGTACATTGGTTAGGACTCACTCTACACTCGCGGGGCGAGTGAGCTTACATTTCAATGGTCATTAAAACAAACTAAAACCTCGGATAGTGTTTTGTTGTACATGGAAATACATAGAAACGAGCGCAGATTACATCTTTTTTTCTGTTGTCCATGGTGCTGATTCAGAACCAAGAACATCAGCCCTGCAGGGCTCCGGAGCTGTCTATGGTACTGAAACATTGTATTCATTGCCGGACTGGAAGAAAATAATACAGCTGCGTTCAGCAAAGGAATAAAAGCTTTGTTGCTTTAAAATAAATTAGGAAGCATAAAATTTAACCTAAAAAATATAGAGACTTTTTTGCTTGCAAGTGAAAAGATTAAACAGTTGAATAAATATTTAATAAAAACGGGGAATATTTTATACATTGAAACCTATGGGGAAAAAAGTCTCATTGTTTTAAAATAAATTAGGAAACATAAAATTTAACAAAAAATGCAAATAAAAGAGACTTTTTGTTGCAAGTGAAAAGAATAAACAGTTGAATAAATGTTTAATAAAAACAGGGATTTTTTTTTCCCATTGGAACCTATAGGATTCGCCTTATTAAACCTGTCAAATTAACCACTGAAAATCAGGGTTAGGAATTGGGGTTAGAATTGGAGGTTAGAAATTAGGATTAGAATTTCTAACCCTAATATCTAAAACTAGCATCTAACCCCAATTTCTAACCCTGATTTTCGGTGGTTCGTTTGACAGGTTTAATATAAAAATATTCCCTGCTTTAACCCTTTTGCTGCTGAGGCTTTTCACACCTCTGTGCTGAGGTCATTTTTACCAGTTTTGCTCATCATGTTTAAACGTGTTTTGAAGGCTTATTTTAGTATATGACCCAGACATATTATATATCGTTCTTTCCGTCAGACTCGGCAGATTCATAATATGTCATTATTATATGTATACGTTATGTCATGTCTGTATTATAACAAAAAATGCAATAAAATATGTATTTTCAATAATTTACAATGTGTAAAGTGTTTTTTTTCACATTTTAAGATGCGAGCAATTGCGGTTATATTTTGTATGGGGTGCGCTTGTTAAAAAAATTAGAGATGGGGTCTCGTTACATTTTTTTTTGGGGAAAATTACACGATTTTTAACAAACGCACCGCATACAAAAATCGTTAGTGCAGCATCATTGTTCACATTATAATTGAAATGGGAACAATATTGCTGCATTAACGAACCAAAAAAAAGAAAAAAAAATGTTTATTTTTTTTATAAATTTTTTTAAATATATTTTTATTTTTAATTTTTATTTTTTTTAAAAAACTTTTTTCACTTTCATGTTTGGTATCGTTGGAACGGCCATGCTCTGGCCGATCCAACCATACCAAACTTTAACCCCTAGCTGCCACGCATCGGGAGATAGGGAGTTCATTGGAACTCCCTATCTCCACCGTTGGTGGCAGTTAGGGGTTAACTCTAGGACTGGCGTCATCGTGCTATGCACGATGACGCCAGTCCTCAGGGGGAGTTCCCGGAGGCTTGGCCGACATCCAAGATGTCGGCCAGCTCCGGGAAAGGATCACGAACCGGCGCTTTTCAGCGCCGATTCGTGATCCAGCTCCCCAGGGGTTAATGCCAGGCACCATTTGGAAGGGCAGGCTGTGCCCTTCCAAATGGTGCCTGGGTTAACCCCCGCAACGCCGCCGATCGGGAGGGAGAGAGGTCGGACCTCCCCCCCTCCCTTTCAGGCGCCTCCTCCGCACATGCGGGGGGGGCGCCTGAATTAGGTGTCATCGCGCTGCCGCGATGACACCTAATTTCTTCGGCGGCGGTTCCGGATGCTGGGCTGACATCGAGGATGTCAGCCCGCACCGGGGGGGCCAGCGATCGGCCGGAACCCGGCCGAACGCTGACCCCAAAGGGAGGACGCGCTCAGCACGTCCTCCGCACAGCGGGAGCCATGCAGAGGATGCGCTGAGCGCGTCCTCCGCATGGAAGTGGTTAATTAAATATTCAACCATTTATTCTTTTCACTTGCAGTGAAAAGTCTCTTTTTTAGGCATTTGTCGAGATTTTTTTTGTGAAATTTTTGGATTCATAATTTATTTTAAAACGACGAGTCTTTTTTTCTTCGCTGAATGCAGCAGTTTTCTTTTCCCTTCAGTCTGGCTGCGTTCTGCGGGGGCTATCCATGGTGCTGTACAGAAATGGAATGAAATCCGTATGAAACAGAAAAAAAAAAATGTCTGTGCACAAGTCTAATACCCGCTCTACCAGGTAGGGTTGCACCGATACCGATACTAGTATCGGTATTGTAGAAAGGGTAGCCAAATAATTGACTACTGTAGAGCTTCTTAGATACCAAATCCAGAGCCACTAAGGGGATAACCCAATTTAACAAGAAAGGGGACCTCTAACTGAGGTAACCGGCTAGGACATATAATTAAAATAAAAAAACTTTATTAGACATTTAACATTAATCTTGCAGAAAAAAGTAAATAGAACTTAATATAACATAAACTCAATACAACATAACTACTGAAAGAAAAAATTGTGTGAATTAAAAATATTCACTGAAATTCCATAAGTAAATTACCTCTTGGGAGTGAATATTACAGATAATTGATAACATGAACCTGTGAAATAACCATAGAAGTTGCTCCAATTGTTAAACAGGCATTCTTTTCTCGATGGAGCATATGGGTTCACAGTTTGATATAAGGATAATGATGATTCCTATTTGGTCAGTGCATACTCTCGAAAATGACCTTTGGGAGATGCTGTGGGTGAAGATCCTATGAAATTTAATCCGCTTTGGATTAGATAGGTTTAATCACCACCATTGAATACATTTGTAACAAGATACCATTAATGGAGCGTAGTGAACTGATTTCCGACCTAGATCGTGAATCTTTATAAGCAAACTTTGTACAGGTACACAGCCTCGGGTTGAAAATTAAACTATGATCAATTGCTGTGTTGATATAGATTATTCAGACGTATCATCCATAAAGAGCCAGCATTCTGCCACTAAAGTAACTGGCTCACAATTTCCAACGGGATCAGATAAGCAGTGGATGTCGTGGGGTTAAAGCTGTTAAACCTTTCTAATTGCACTGCTCAAGTATCGGTATTGGTGCCGATACCGGGTACTGCAGGAGTACTTGGTACTCGTGCAGTACCCCCGATATTTTTTTCCGATACCGGAAGCCGGCAGTGAGCCGGCTTGCCGGCATCAGAAGGGCTGGGGCGGCTGTCCAAATGCTCTATCGGCATTCGGACAGGCCCTGCAGCTGCTCTCCTCACTTTGTTTATACTTACCTTCCTTTAGTGACGCCGGGAAAGTCTTCGCGCGCGCGCGCTCCTTGGAAGGTCCCCAGCCGCGACCACGTGGGACCATGTGATCGCGGCTGGGGTCCTTCCAACGAGCGCACGCGCGGAAACTTTCCCGGCGTCGCTAAAGGAAGGTAAGTATAAACAAAGTGAGGAGAGCAGCTGCAGGGCCTGTCCGAATGCCGATAGAGCATTCTGACAGGCCCTGCAGCTGCTCTCCGCTCATACTTACCTTCCTGAGCGACGCCGGGAAAGTTTCCGCTCGTGCGCTCGTTGGAATGACCCCAGCCGCGATCACATGGTCCCGCGTGGTCACGGCTGGGGACCTTCCAAGGAGCGCACGCTCGCGAAGACTTTCCCGGCGTCGCTAAAGGAAGGTAAGTATGAGCGGAGAGTGACAGGTGAGCTGGGGAGGCAAATCCATGAGCGGGGGGGGGGCAAATCCATGAGCTGGGGGTCATTATTCATGAGCTGGGGGTCATTATCCATGAGCTGGGGGGCATTATCCATGAGCTGGGGGGCAAATCCATGAGCTGGGGCAATATCCATGAGCTGGGGGGCATATCTATGAGACCTGGGGGCTTTATGTGAGGTCTGTTATTGGAAAGCGTCACATGACATAAAATGAAAGTATCGGTACTCGTACTCGGTCTTGAAAAAGTGGTATCGGTGCATCCCTACTACCAGGTATTATTTTTTATTAAAGAGCTCTATATAAAGTATCCAAAACGGCGGATACAATTGCCATAACAATAATTCTAGTGGGTGATTAAAAAAGGCAGTTCAATAACACTCTTATATAAAATGAATAAGTATCTATATCACATGAAAGTCATTTCAAATACAAGTATGAGACGTGTTGCACAGAATAATGCGGATAAGGCACATCGCGGTGGCAAAATCACTGTATGATAGTGATCAAGTCACCAAAAAATAGATTGGCAGAGTTCAGTGGATAAAAGGGTAAAAAAGGAAAGAAGACCGTAGAGTCCAGTAACATAATCTTTTAGTCATAGGGTAAAACTGGAGAGTGGTCCTTCTGTCTCCTTGGTGTCTCTTGAAGATAAAAACAAGATTGTGCAGTCCAGGCAGGAGTCCTATTGTATGTAAGACAAACACTCACATTTTCTAGAGCCTGATTTGTCCTGGCTCTAGGATGAAGCGCCTCTGGCCAAATAGAGGGTGGCACTTCCCTTCTTTAGTGCTTATGCCAGGGCACCTCGGGTCCACTCCTACAGTGGGTACCAAGCCCTCTGCCCCGTGGGGAGGTGGATTCTTCTGGATCCTATAAAAGGTGCTACTAACAGGGCAAATATCAGAAAACAGGAGCAAGTGACAGAGTTTTGGCCAGTTGGGGGTTAAAAAATAAAATTGTCTATTTAGGTAAAACACCAAGCCAAAAAAAGGGTGTATAAAATGTGCAGGTGCCGAGATGTGTTTCAGCAATGGATAATGCCTTCCTCAGTCAACAATTCTCAATGTCCGTAGGGGTCGATTTTATAATTCCTCAATGGAAAAAGAAAGGTGTCCTAGTGCAAAGTGAGATTTTATTAAATCCCCTATGAAGAGGCATTTTTCTTTTATGGTTTATTACAAAGTCTCAGTACTTACCTTAAGCGTCGTAAACTGGATCCTCCATCCATGTCTGACACAACCATCTTGCAAACATCACAAGCTTACTATGTTGACGATGCATATGACTTTACTCCCCAACTTTGTTCCTACCACCGTATCCATTCCTCACACAATGACATGGCCACCATGTTTGCCTCGCTTCTTCTATCCTTGGACATCTGAGTCGCCCCTACATAAGGCCCAGCTGAGCCGGGGGCTCGCCTGAGCCTGGAGGCCGGCCGAGCAGCTTGCTTGGCCGGCTGTCATGCCCGGCTCCGCGGCCTTCCCCCGACCCACACCGCCATGCTGGGAGAGGTTCCCTACTCACCCGAGGTCCCTCGTGGCGCGTTGCTCCGAGTTCCGGGTCCGCAGGATGGAGGGGAAGAGCCAGGAGACGCCCCACGCCGCCGGCTGGATCCAAGCCCTGTAGAGGAATGCGCGCACGCGCGAGAACAAACCCTCCTATGTAGTGTAAAATCAGGTACTCTGGCGCCCTCGGCTGGCCGATTAAGGGTACTGCGGGACACCTGCTCTGGAGATCCTCGAATGCCTCCCATTGACCTATCAAAGATCCAGGTACCTCAACTCCACCTACGAGAACCAGGTGAGAGATATTCTCATGATCCCATGAACCCTATTTAAATCCGCCTTCCTTCCCAGCACATTATCCAGGTTCTACTGTGCCTTCCGCCTCAGTTTTCCTAGAGCTCCTTGTATTCCTTGATCACGTATCTTCTTCTGACCCTTTGACCCGGATTGTGCCAACGACTACGCCACCTTCTTCAACCCTTCGACCCGGATTGTGCCAACGACTACGCCACCTTCTTCAACCCTTCGACCCGGATTGTGCCAACGACTACGCCACCTTCTTCAACCTTCGACCCGGATTGTGCCACCGACTACGCTGCCTTCTTTAACCCTTCGACCCGGATTGTACCACCGACTACGCTACCTTCTTTAACCCTTCGACCCGGATTGTGCCATCGACTACGCCACCTTCTTCAACCCTTCGACCCGGATTGTGCCACCTACTATGCCGCCTTCTACACTCTTCGACCCGGATTGTACCATCGACCACGCCATCGTCCTCGTTATTATCCGTTGTTCTTCCTGGGACTTTGTTTTACGAATTCCACTCCAACCTTATTGACTGTATTATTTTCTGGACTTCAACTACTATTTATGGTTCACTAAAAGATTACTTTACTCTCCATCGCCTCCTGATTTCCTTATCCATAGCTTGCCATTGGGTTCCATACACACACTTCACAGGGGATCCAAACCCTGCATTACAGAAGAACCTGGATCATCATGGAACCCGCAAGCACCGCTCAGGTTCTTGCTATCCTCACCGAACAGATGGCCGCCCTAGCCAAGATGGTACAGAACCTACAGACCAGCCAAGAAACCTTACTCCACAGAGAGAGGAGTCGCGCCGAGGCCACGGCACTACCTCCTTCACCCTCCGGTTCCGTTATTCAACAGGCCGAACTCCTCGCTCCAGAACCCAGAGCCAATGCACCCGAACGGTTTTCCGGTGATCGCACAAAGTACCGCACCTTTATCACCGCCTGCGAACTCATGTTCTCTCTTTGTCCCCGTACGTATGGATCTGACTCCGTAAAAGTGCGCTCAGCCATTTCATTGATGTCCGGGGCTCCACAGGACTGGGCCTTCCAACTTCTGCGTGAAGGGAGTCCTCTTCTATCCTCCTGGAATTCCTTCGTCCAAGCCATGAACCCTATATATGATGACCCTCTGCGTTCATCAACCGCATTAACCACAATTCGGCATCTACGACAAGGACGACGACCAGTGGAGGACTACATCTCCGAGTTTCGAGCTGTGGCCGCAGATACAGGCTTGAACGACGTGGGTCTTAGAGATCATTTCCGTCATGGTCTCTCTGATCAACTAAAAGACGAACTGGCCCGAATAGGGGTTCCCACAACACTGGACGCCATGATCCTGCGATCCCTAACCCTGGACCAACGTTTCAGAGAGAGACGTCAAGAGAGAATGGCCACCGCTCCTTCCTTACCCGTCCGGCGGTCTGAAACTCCATCCACGACCTCTGTCAGATTCCCCAACTCCACTCCTTCACCTCCCGAACCCATGGAGATTGGCTTAGCACGAGGTCCCTTGTCCCCTGCTGAACGAAGCAGACGACGCACGCAAAACCTCTGCCTGTACTGCGGTCAACCCGGTCACCTCCTGCGTGGCTGCCCTATACGACCACCACTTCCTTCTGACGGAGGTAAGAACCATTCCTCCGTAATATCACTTCAATGTGTGTTTGGTTCCACCTCCACTCATATGACCATTCCTGTCACCCTGCAGTGGGAAGATAGAAGTGTGAACGTGTCTGCCATCATAGACTCCGGGGCTAGTAACAACTTCTTCGATCTCACCCTCGCTACCTCCCTAGCGATCCCTACACGACTGAAGAAGACTCCCACACCATTACAAATGGTCGACGGAAGCACACTACGTACCGGCCCCATCACCCATGAAACCACTCCTTTGTCGCTGCTCATCGGTACTAAACACCAGGAGCGCCTCCAATGGGACATTGTACCTTCTCCTTTGTTCCCTCTGGTTCTAGGGCTTCCTTGGCTTCGCACCCATAATCCTTCCATCGACTGGTCCTCCAACACCGTCTCTTTCCCTTCTCACCATTGCCAACACTTCTGTACGAACGGGTATACCACCGAAAAGATTGGGTTTTCTACCTACCCAGCTTCTGAACTACCGGTCAAGTATTCTGACTTCCAAGATGTGTTTGAGAAGAAAGGGGCCGACACACTACCTCCACACAGGGAATACGATTGCCCCATCGACCTTCTTCCAGGAGCACCCATACCCCATGGGCGCATTTATAACCTATCCGTTCCTGAATCCCAATCCTTGAAGGAGTATATTGAGGACGGGCTCCAAAAAGGATTCATACGTCACTCCACTTCACCTGCCGGGGCCGGTATCTTCTTTGTTGGGAAACGAGATGGTGGGCTCCGACCATGCGTCGACTACAGAGCATTGAACGCAATCACGGTACGTAACCGTTATCCACTACCACTGATCCCCGAGTTACTGGATAGAGTGAAGGATGCTTGTATCTTCACAAAGATTGATCTCCGCGGAGCCTATAATTTGGTGCGAATGAGACGAGGGGACGAGTGGAAGACCGCCTTCCGTTCTCGATATGGTCACTTTGAGTATCGCGTCATGCCGTTCGGCTTGTGTAATGCCCCAGCTGCCTTTCAACACTTTCTCAATGACATCTTTCGTGACATCCTGGATACCTTCCTGGTGATTTATTTGGATGATCTACTGATATTCTCCCGCTCTCTCCAAGAGCACGAACAGCACGTCCGACTCGTCCTGTCTCGCCTCCGTCAGCACAAATTATATGGTAAAATTGAAAAAAGTACCTTCGAAACCCCATCCATCGAATTTTTGGGATACATTCTGTCACCAGGGCATGTCGAAATGGATGAAGCCAAGGTCAAGGCCATCCTCGATTGGCCAACACCTAAAGACAAAAAGGCGGTCCAACAATTCATGGGGTTTGCCAACTTCTATCGACGTTTCATCCGATCCTTTTCACACCTCAGTGCACCTATTACATCGCTAACCAAAAAGGACGTGCGATTTCAATGGTCTGCAGAGGCTCAACAGGCCTTCGAGAGACTTAAGAAGAGCTTCACCCAAGCACCCGTCCTAAAACAGCCTGAGGCTCACCTCCCATACTATTTAGAGACAGACGCCTCCGACATTGCACTGGGCGCAATCCTATCTCAGAGATCCGGGGACAAGAAACTCCTGCATCCGGTAGCCTTTTACTCCAGACGCCTCAATTCTGCCGAACGAAACTATAACATAGGTGAGAAAGAACTGCTTGCAATAAAGAACGCTCTCGAAGAGTGGAGACACCTTCTCGAAGGAGCGACACACCCTGTAACCGTTTTTACTGACCATCGCAACCTTGAATACCTCCGTACTGCCAAACGACTCCAACCCCGACAAGCCAGGTGGGCGCTCTTCTTCTCTCGTTTCTCACTACTCATCACGTATCGACCTGGAAAGAGAAACGGAAAGGCGGATGCCCTCTCTCGTCAGTATGATTCTGGTACGCCCTCTACCACGACACCAAACGACACGATCCTGCCTAGTGGCTTCTTCTGTGCTACAAAAGACACCCTAATGGAGCAGATACAAAGGTACAGTCGACATCCACCTACAAACATCCAAGGACTCGTCCCCATCAAAGGATACCTGTATCACGAAAAACAGATATATGCACCTCCGGAGACCCGCCTACGAGTACTACAAACTGCACACGATATTCCAGCTGCCGGCCACGGGGGTATCAAGAAGACCATAAACACTGTACAACGATATTTCTGGTGGCCATCAGTCAAGAAGGATGTTGCAGCCTTTGTTCTTTCCTGTCCTATCTGTGCACGTAACAAACAACCAAGAGCTCGCCCTGCCGGTCTTCTACAACCCTTGGCGCTTCCACAACATCCATGGAAAGACCTCTCGATGGATTTCATCGTTGACTTACCCCCCTCACGCCAACACACAACGATCTTTGTAGTGGTGGACCGTTGCACCAAAATGGCCCACTTCATTCCAGCAATAGGCCTTCCTACCGCTGCCCAGACAGCTACACTCTTCATCAGAGAAATATTCCGACTGCATGGCATCCCTCATTCCATCGTTTCAGACAGAGGATCCCAGTTCACTTCTCGCTTCTGGTCTCAAATGTGCCGTAGTCTAAAAATTTCTAGATATCTCTCCTCTGCATTTCATCCTCAGAGCAACGGACAAGCCGAACGGACGAACCAGACGTTGGAGCAATACCTCCGCTGTTATACCACACATCTCCAAGACGACTGGCTGGACATCTTGCCACTCGCTGAGTTCGCCTACAACAACCAGGTACATTCGTCAACACGTCTTTCTCCTTTCTATGCCAACTACGGATACCACCCCGATATTCTACCCGACATACCTCCGAACACTCCGGTTCCTGAAGTGGCAAACCGTCTAAGACCCTTACGCCTCCAACTACGAACATTACGCCATCAACTACAACAGGCTCAAGACACTCAAAAAAGGTATGCAGACCGTAACCGAAGACCCGCTCCGCGATACGCACCCGGAGACAAGGTGTTGCTGTCCACTGCTCATCTCCGACTAGACTGCCCGTCTAAGAAACTGGGGCCTCGTTTCATCGGCCCGTTCCAGGTCCTCAAAATGGTCAATCCGGTGGCAGCCCATTTAACCCTTCCTTCCTCCTACAGGATTCACCCTGTTTTCCATGTCTCCCTCCTAAAGCGTTGGCGTGACAATCCTTTTCCTGGACGACACGCCGACCCGATCGCTCCCGTGTTGGTGTCCGGAGATGAGGAATACGAGGTCTCAAGGATCCTGGATTCCCGACTACGTTATGGCAAGTTGGAGTACCTGGTCCACTGGAAAGGTTACGGTCCGGAAGATCGCTCCTGGGAACCTGGCACCAATATACATGCTCCGGCTAAGGTTCGTGCCTTTCATCTTCGTTACCCCTCCAAACCATCAGTGAGGCGCACCCGGGGGTCGCGCCTTGGTGGGGGGTCCTGTCATGCCCGGCTCCGCGGCCTTCCCCCGACCCACACCGCCATGCTGGGAGAGGTTCCCTACTCACCCGAGGTCCCTCGTGGCGCGTTGCTCCGAGTTCCGGGTCCGCAGGATGGAGGGGAAGAGCCAGGAGACGCCCCACGCCGCCGGCTGGATCCAAGCCCTGTAGAGGAATGCGCGCACGCACGAGAACAAACCCTCCTATGTAGTGTAAAATCAGGTACTCTGGCGCCCTCGGCTGGCCGATTAAGGGTACTGCGGGACACCTGCTCTGGAGATCCTCGAATGCCTCCCATTGACCTATCAAAGATCCAGGTACCTCAACTCCACCTACGAGAACCAGGTGAGAGATATTCTCATGATCCCATGAACCCTATTTAAATCCGCCTTCCTTCCCAGCACATTATCCAGGTTCTACTGTGCCTTCCGCCTCAGTTTTCCTAGAGCTCCTTGTATTCCTTGATCACGTATCTTCTTCTGACCCTTTGACCCGGATTGTGCCAACGACTACGCCACCTTCTTCAACCCTTCGACCCGGATTGTGCCAACGACTACGCCACCTTCTTCAACCTTCGACCCGGATTGTGCCACCGACTACGCTGCCTTCTTTAACCCTTCGACCCGGATTGTACCACCGACTACGCTACCTTCTTTAACCCTTCGACCCGGATTGTGCCATCGACTACGCCACCTTCTTCAACCCTTCGACCCGGATTGTGCCACCTACTACGCCGCCTTCTACACTCTTCGACCCGGATTGTACCATCGACCACGCCATCGTCCTCGTTATTATCCGTTGTTCTTCCTGGGACTTTGTTTTACGAATTCCACTCCAACCTTATTGACTGTATTATTTTCTGGACTTCAACTACTATTTATGGTTCACTAAAAGATTACTTTACTCTCCATCGCCTCCTGATTTCCTTATCCATAGCTTGCCATTGGGTTCCATACACACACTTCACAGGGGATCCAAACCCTGCATTACACCGGCCTTCGGGATCAGGCGAGTCCCGGCCTCCAGGCCCAGGTTCTCATGTCTGATTTTTCGAACGAACCGATCCCGAATTTTCGGTTTCGGTATCAGCCAGGAAATTTTCATTTCGGTGCATCCCTACTAAATATATTAAATTACTCAAAAGAAAGGCCACAAAATGTGATGAAAAAAAAACAAACCATTGGCAAGATCCCATCTTGAATACGCAGTGTAAGGTTTGGGGACCAATATTTAAGAAAGATGATATAGAACTGGATAAAGAGCAGAATTAAAACTAAACTTCTAAAGTGAAAGAATCTAATTATGAGGAGCGTTTATTAACAGGACTTTACAAAGGACGCAAGGTCACCCATTGGAACTAAAAAGGATTTTTTTTTTTTTAAAGTAATAAATATGGATTTCTCTGCCTAACGATGTTGTTCTGTCCAATTCAGTTGATGCCTTTAAAAAAGCTCAGGATGCTTTTCTTTGTCATGATATAACTGGATGTGAGAATTAAAACGCACGTGCTTTGCTTGCTCATCCAAGGAGAGATCTTATATTCACAATGGAATCATGAAAGAGCTTTTCCCCCCATTTGGATACAATTAGAAAATGCCCCAGTTGTTATTTTCCCTTCTTTCTACTCAAGAGCAGTTGACGGGATGTAAGGTAGAAACATAGAAAATGTCGGCAGATAAGAACCTTTCGGCCCATCTAGTCTGCCCAATTACATGGATACTTTACCTGGATTTATCTTTTGTTTAGGATAGCCTTATGCCTATCCCATGCCTGCTTAAATTCAATTACTGTTTTGGCCTCTATCACTTCTACTGGAAGACTGTTCCATGTATCCACCACCCTCTCAGTAAAATAATGCTTCCTGATGTTACTTTTAAACCTTTGCCCCTCTAATCTAAGACTATGTCCTCTTGTTTTGCTACTTTGTTTCCTTTTAAATATACTCCCTTCCTCTACCTTGTGGATTCCCTTTACGTATTTAAATGTTTCTATCATATCTCCTCTGTCTCGTCTTTTTTCCAAGCTGTACATGTTAAGATCATTAAGCCTTTCCTGGTAACTTTTCTCCTTCAGAGAAGGTCTACTAAAATGGTGTACGGCTTGAACTCTCTCTAAGATGTCTATATCCTTCTGGAGATACGGTCTCCAGTACTGCACACAGTACTCCAAGTGAGGTCTCACCAGTGCTCTGTACAGTGGCATGAGCACTTCCCTTTTCCTACTGCTAATACCTCTCCCTACACAACCACGCATTTTGCCAGCATTTCCTGCTGCTCTATTACATTGACTACTTACCCTTAGATCCTCTGAAATAATAACCCCTAAATCCCTTTCGTCAGATGTTGAGGTTAGGACTGTATCAAATATTCTATATTCAGCCCTTGGGTTTTTACGTCCCAGGTGCATTATCTTGCACTTATCCACATTAAAACTCAATTGCCACAGCTCCCACCATTTTTTTAGTTTAGGTAGGTTGAACTTGGAGGTCACTGGTCTTTCTGTTACTTGATCACCCCTAAAGAGCTACCTATTAGCCACCAGCTCCGAGTTAACTGGATAAAGGAAACACTTTGATCTTGTAAAGACATTGAGTATTTTTAGTATCCCACAGACGTGTGACACGAGGCCAATTGTGCTTTTCCAACTGCTGTGCTCATTAAACATCTCCAAAGTTCACTCTTGCCACTTTTCACTCCTTACCCATATGACTTTGTAGCACATCATCTTGCATAAAGGAGTCATTTGTTGGATCCCTCTTGAGCTCCAATTCTAGACTTCATAATCAAATGGTCACAGGCTACCTTTTCCTGGAACTGGATACTTTTTAAAAGGAATTAAGACCGTTCAATGATCTGAGGTCTCCTGGGTGTCGACGGTGAGAGATTTCCTGCACTGCCTCTCTACGGTGAAGCCTCTATCAGGGTTATTCAAAGAGATCTGAATTGCTGGCGAAAGGTAACCGAACACTGAAATTCAGCATTCGGTTACCTTTCCTGGCCATTCGGCTATCCAGAGCAGGCAGTTCACCAAATGTTGGCGAATTGCCTGCACATACGGTGCCTGTTCGAGGGCAGTGAATCCCCATAGAGAAGCACTGCTTTGTCTATTCAGAGAACACAAACCAGCAGGGAAAAGCTGCCGAAATGCCCTGCCATTCGGTGGTTTCATTCGACAGGTTTATTCAGGCGAATCCCATAGGCTTCAATGTTAAAAATATTCCCGTTTTAATTCAATATCTAATAAACCGTTCATTCTAATATTCTGCAGTAAAGAGTCTCTTTATTTATAGATTTTTTTTAGGATCTTTTAGGCATTTTTCTGGATTTTTTTGTGAAGTTTTGTTTCCGTTTTTTTTTTTAAATTGTTTTTCTTTTTTCTTGAACAGCCCTTTTTATTATCATTCATTGGATCTTTATATGTAAATTTCAGACATTTTCGTTCTGTAGTTTCTTTGCAAACTGTCATGCCCCCTATCTGCATCATCCTCTGATGCTCCTGGCAGCATACTTCTTATGCTGCCCCTGGTCCTGCAAGCTGCATTTATGCATAACATCTTTCAGCAGTGAACAAGTTAAACACAAAGCACACACACTCAGAGGGCTCCGCTTTGGCTGTTCATTGCTATTCAATTACTGACAGAGCAAGTCATTCACGCTTTTAGCTCTGAGATTCAGCTTTACCTGATACCCCATTTACCTACCTGCTCCTGTTCACCAGATTCCAACCATCTTACCAGATTCCAGCAACCTCTTCTCCCTCTGCAATATCAGCACCGGTCAGTTTTCTATTCATCCACCATACTCCACCCTCCTGTCTGTGCAGATCACTGCACCCTGGGCTCACCACATCCCAATACCCCGGTGCCACCCTGGTACCATCTCCACGACCCTGACACAAACAGCGTTTTACTTTTTAAACATTCAAGCATACTGTTTTTTTCTTTTTCACTCCATTCGTCTGCGGTGTCGGGCTGCTCTGCGCTGTAATCGGCTCCTGCTCGGGTTTCTCCGGTGTGTTCGGCGGGGTTAATCCAGATGTATTTGCGGGTTTCGGTGTGCGTTCGTCCTGGTTTTGCGGTGAGTGTTCGTCGGGTTTGCGCGGCTTTTCCCTGCACTACGACGGCCCTGTGGTGCTTGCTGAATACACCGCAGGGTCGCCGAAATGGGATCGCCAAATCACACCAAATTGAAGAGAACGAAAAGTCACCGAACGTGCATTGACTTTGATTCTTTTTGAATAACCCTGTAAGTCCGTTTTTCCTAATCCTCCAAATATAGTATTAAATACCAATACGCCGAATCTAAACATGTTCAGACGCTTGATTCTGCTGCTTTCACATAAACCACTTCTGTGGTTTTAAGACAGTAATAGAAGGCCAGAGACAGACTTTGTCTGCAAACAACAGGAAGAAACAAGGGATGTGAATGAAATTGAAACATACATATATATTAAAAAATACACACAGTTTGATACATTAAAAAAAAAATCAACATTCAGAGCAAGAATATAAATTCTTCCCCATATGAACCCTCTGATGCTTTATAAGACACTGGTGAGTCCTAAATCCTTTTCCACATTCAGAACAGGAGAAAGGTTTTTCTCCCGTGTGAGTCATTCGATGAGTAACTAGACACGAGGGCCGATTGAAGCCTTTCCCACACTCCGTGCACAAATACAGTTTCTCTCCGTCATGAAGTCTCAGATGCCTAGTGAGGTTCGACTTGAAAGTAAAGCATTTGCCGCACTCCGAACAGGAAAACGCATTCTTTCGCTTGTGAATCCTCTGGTGTTCGGTGAGATTCGACTTGAAAACAAATCGTTTCCCGCATTCGGGACAAGAGTACGGCTTGTCGCCTGCATGGATCTTCTGATGCGTAAGCAACTTAGAGTTTACGGAGAAACTCTTCCCACAGTCGGAACAAGAAAAAGGTTTCTCCCCCGTGTGGATCCGCTGATGGGCGATGAGATTTGACTTACGCGTGAACAAATTTCCACAAACAGAACAAGAAAACTGTTTGTCACCCGCCTGATCGCTTGTATCGCTGAGAATATTAGAGTCAGTCATTGGATATTTTTCATGTGCAGAGTAAGGTGGCGATGATGGGAATACGTCACTGTCTGTGTTAGTCAACTGCCAGTGACCATAGGAGAAGGAGCAGGTTGTGTCTTCGTTCTGTGGTTGTAGGCGTTTGTTTGTGCTTGGAAAATCTTGTTCAACTGAGGCCAATTCTCCTCGGTTTTCACTAGTATGTCTACTTCCTGTGGTTGCATAAATGTCTGTATTTGTACAACATTCATCAGATATATATTCCTCCTTAATATGCTTTATAGTATATCCTGTTTTTGTGTGCTCTGGGTCTGTGAGATCCCCTTCGTCAGATGAGGAAGACTCCTCTATAATAAGGGTGGATATATCTTCAGATTGTGTGTTGGTGTCAGAGTCTGAGAGGTCTTCTGCATCGCACGAGGCTGGTTCATCCTTAATATGATGAGATGGATATAATGTCTGTGTATGCATTGTGAGTGGATAAAAGTCAGTGTCCAAAATGTCTTCATCACATGAGGTGTGTTCATTCTCAATTTGAGAAGGATATTCTGCCTGTGTGTTGTCTGTTGGGGGAAACATATCGTTATCCAAGAGACCACCACCATCACATGAGGTTGGTTCCTCCTCCATATGGGTATAAGGACAACATGTCTGCTTAGGTTTTATGGGTGAATGATTGTCGGAGTGTGAGAAAATGTTCATGTTGGAGGTTGATCCTCCTTCTCCATATTGGCTAGGTCCATATGACATCTTCGAGGGGTCACTTATTCCCGCAAACTTAATTTTAATTTTCTCTTTCGGAAAATATGCTATGGAGTTGTCCCCGTGATATCCAGAGGCTAAAGATCTATCCTCAGGTCGACCTGTAGAAAAAAAAAAATACTCCGGGTTGGAAGCGGTTATATTATTAAATATAATATTTGTTGTTTAATCAGAGTGGCAAACATTGTATATTTATTGCAAGGCTGAGATGATTACAAGCCTAATGTATAGCTTTGGATGTCAGTCCTAACTATGTAGTTCAGCAACAACAAATTGAGTTTTAATGGTGGATAGACAGAAAGAAGGCACCAGATGGGCAGAAATTCTGTAAAACTTGATGGCTGGGGGAACAGCACACTTGGTGGAATGACATACCCATAGATAGAAGACCACAGGAAAATCAGAGTGAAATACTTGTGTCATCAAAGATATTGAATGGCAACGCAGCAAAGTAAGAGAAGAGCAAATACATAAAGCAAGGCATGAAGGGTAATACATTGTTGCATTGGTGGCAAGAGCGGCCAATAAATTATTGATATATTTATTAACCTCCCTGGCGGTATTCCCGAGTGTGACTCGGGAATAAATTTCGCTACCGCAAATGGTAACAGCGAGCCACACTCGGGCTGCATACTCACCTCACCCTGCGTTCCCTCGCTGTCCCCCGCAGTGTGATTGCGGCGACTTGCGTCCTGGTAACGCTCCCTGCAAGTCACACGATGCAGGGGGCGGGACCAGGCAGCAAATTAACAAACTGTAAAAAAAATGTTTTATCCTACAGCATGAAATACTCATGAACAACCACTCGGTGACACTAACAGACCATAGACATTCTAAGACTTGACTTCACTGTATATATATATATGGTTTGAAGATCTTATTTGCACGGATTTCAGTGAGCTATTCCTAATTATTACAGGCTTACTATATAAAACAACACGTTTTCTGTAAAAAAAAAAAAAATTGAGACGTTTTTAGACACAAAGTTTTTGAAAAAATTAGACTGCCAGGGAGGTTAAGAGATATGTACTAATATGTACACACGAACCATACAACAGGAACTAATTTAACCTCCTCTTACCTGGTGTAATAACAGGCTGGTGATCCTCCATCATGACGTCTTTGTAGATGTCCTTGTGTCGCTCCACATACTCCCACTCCTCCATGGAGAGATAGACAGTGACATCCTCACAGCGTATAGGAACCTGACACACACAATGACACAGTCACCATCCAGACACATGCCTTGGTGTTAGCGTATAATGTCCCATTCCCAGCAGCCTCACCTCTCCAGTCAGCAGACGGATGATCTGGTTGGTCAGCTCCAGGATCTTTTGTTCATTTTGTACATCATAGTTCAGTGAACAATATGGAGGCTCCATAACGGGTTTCAGGATCCTGGAGTAATGTTCAGATTTAAGAGAGGAGGTGCGGTGCTTGAAAGACTCTCTCGGCTTCTTGGCCACAAAGTACTCCTATGTAATACATATAAACCTATTAAGTACCTGATGTCACATGAAGTACCAGTTAAGATCATGGTCATTTCAGTATGACATTCCCGGGATTCCCTCACCTCTCCGGTCAGCAAGTAAATTATCTCCAGGGTGAGATCCAGAACCCGCTCAGCCCTCTGACTCCTGACCTTATCCATCTTCACTGCATCAGTTAGATGATGCAAAACAGACTCGCTTCTTTTTCCAAACTCAGAATAAGACGACCTCTGGAAAATCATCGATATAGACAGCAATAAAAAAATGATGCCGAGCACCCCAGCTCTTTTATCTTGAAGCAGATTCTTCGTCTACGTATCAGGAAACCAACAGGATGGATGTGTAGTTGTATTTTGTGAGATACACGGAAGTATATATACATACATTTAGACTCTAATCTCATCTGAGCAGGGCCCTATACACCTCTTGTTTCAGTTCCTATTTTATTTTTTTATTTATAAAAGGATTTTACCAGGAAGGATACATTGAGATTTCTCTCGTTTTCAAGTATGTCCTATGATTGTTTTAATCTTGTTTCATACCCATTGGTTATTGTAAAGCGCTGCTGAAGCTGTTGGCGCTATATAATTGATGATATTAATAATATATGCGGGGACGGCCCACAAGTAAGGTTAAAATCAATCAACAAATTGATATCCCCACGAATGATCACGAAACGCAAGGCGACTCAAAAAGTCACAGTGATTGGCGAGAAGAATTTAAATTCCCTAAATTGATTGTGGTTTCTCTGCGAAACGGAGCTTTGAAGACCTCAAAACCCATCTTGGTGACGAAGCCCCAAGTCTCCAGAAGGTCTACAAGTGGCTTGGCAGAGTAATGTCTGGATAGTTTGATGTTTGTGATGAACCAAGTGAAGGATACCCCCACGTCCACAGGTAGGACCATAGAGGCCTAGGTGAAGGGATATCTGGATCAGGAACCTCAAACCATTTCTCAAGAAACTTGTGGAAGAGTTCAACACTCTAAAAAACAAGACTGTTGAGGATTCTTCATGACGAGTTGGACTTCAGCATGAAGTTTGCCTGCTGGGTTCCACATTTGTTGAAGGCAAAACAATAAACTGTTCGAGCTGAGAGGAAACACGAGAGACGTGAAGATGTCATTCAAGCTGCCCAAGTGCATTTGGCTATGGCGACAGAAGATAATTTTCAGGGGTGTTAAGAGAAGTGGATGCACCGCTTGAAAAAAAATGCACGGGGATTGATGGTGATTATATTGAGAAATTATGAATAAATGAGTCTTCATTGATATAATCTCATTTTTAGTGTGCATGGCCATGGAGATTGGTTTGAGGTGCTGGCCTGAGGTTCTTTATTATTTTCATTGTCCTCTCATGTGCAGAAGGTTTGTGTAATCTGTTTATGCAAGAATGTTATTGTCGGTTTGTTGAAAGGATTAACGTCCAAGTTTAACCAGTCAAGAATGTGCTTATCTATTTATATTTGAGTAGGTTGTAAAATCTGCTGACTGTAATCTGTTATCCCGATTCCCATTGTCCTGCCTCGTTAGGGATGTTAAGTAATGTTTGATTTAATTGTCTGTTTTTAATCTAATTATGTTTCACCTTCCAAAAGGTAAATGTTTGTCCAATTATCTGTTTCAGTGTAAATAGGTCCCATAGCGGTTTCTAGGGAGAGTTTGTGTATGTAAATGACCCATGTGTGACCGTATAAATGTATGTGTGTGTCCCTGATTAAACCAGTTCTATTCTAACCCGGAAAAACCTCAGATCTACAGCCTTGTCTTATTTCTGGGGGATGCTAGGGGGCTCCCTATGTGTCCCGGTTCTTAAGCTTCGTCTGAGGACTGGAGGAAGGCACGGGAGGCTGGCTAGGCAGAACAAGGGGGGTCCTGCAAGGAAGCAGCAGTGGCAGATGTCGGGATAGCGAGATCTGTCACAATATCATTACTTGTTTGATTTTAACCTTACTTTTTGTCCTTCCATCCTATAATTATACATGGAGAGGGAGAATACGGTTTATTACACTGGCGAACCATGAAGGAGACAAAAGGTAAAATTCCAGGTAATAAAGAGTAGTTCATCCTGTCGTGCAGTGAACCTAGAAAGTTTATTCACAAAGCACTGAAATTTCAGCTCACTTCAGGGATTCCATTTCACTGGAAATTTGGTGAATTCGCTATTTATCGGACGATCACCGTATTTTCCTGAAATTTAAGTCGTTGAAGCAGTTATCGGTTGTCGGCGAAAAGCACCGATAACTGCAGAAATGCACTGAATTGGCCTCAGCGAATTCCACCGAACCGGGAAAAAAGGAAGTCTCCTGTTCTCCTAGTACAGGGGTCAGCAACCTTGGCTCCCTGATGTTTTGGGAACTACATTTCCCACGATGCTCAGTCACCCATTAGGCTGACTGAGCCACATGGGAAATCTAGTTCCCAAAACCTTAAGGAGCCAAGGGTGCTGACCTCTGTCCTAGTAGAAGCTTAAGTCAACAAAAATGTGTCCAAATAATAAACAAGGTCTGTTACAAATAAAAAAGTATTTTAAAAACCAAGAAAAACAGAAAAGTCTTTAAAAAAAATACAAAAGTTTTTAAAAAATGATATTCCATTTATTATATCGAAAGCTATTAGATTTGCCTGTTTAACCCTTTCCCGCCACAGGACGTTCTATACTGTCCGTGTGGCGAGTGGGCCTTGAAGATGCAGGGCATACAGGTATACCCCGCTGTCGTCAATGTGCCGGATCGGCCCCTCCCCGTAGCCGGCGCGCGTCATTGGCTTCAGAGACACGGTCTGAACTCAGGCAACCTCCTGCAGCCAATGATGCACGCTGCACGTCGACTGCGTGGGTGTGCCAAACTAATGGTCCATTGTACCTGTTAACCCCCACCCGACGAGCGACGTTAAACCTGTCGAATAGAACCACCGAAAAATCAGGTCATTTCACTGGAATTTGGTGCAAATCGGTGTTTTGTGAAAAGACGAATAGTTTCCAATGGGATAATTTTGGTGCTGCTGTATTTCGCGGTCGTTTCCCCTGTGTCAAATTGACAACTTTTTGAAAAGACGAAGCGCAGATGCGGTTACATTCACCATTCGGTGCAATTCGGATATTAGTGAATAACCCCTTATGATTCCGGTTGGTGCAGACCCGCATTCCCGAAATCTCAGAGAAGCGCCGTGCGACCCGTTACGACCATCTGCTACTTAATACTACGATCGTGGAGGCACAGACTCAGATCCCAGTGAGAAGACCTCACCAGCAAAGTGTCCTTGGCCAAGATACCCAACGATACGGATGCCCCTACCTCACAATACGTGTAAAAAGTCTAACGTGGCCTGTAAAATCCATCGGGAACAGGTCCCCCCCCGATTCATACTGTATTGTCTATATGTGGTATTCTAACGGGACAACACTGATTCAGTACAGCGCCGCGGAATCTGACGGTGCTATATAAAGTACAAATATAATAAATCGTGTATAGATCTGTTTCCGTATGCATCGCCCTCTCTCCCTAAGTATAACATCATGTCTAGCACTGACTTTCTGTAATCGGTGCGCGTAATATTGTATTATAACCTTTTCTCGTCGCCCCCCCTGGTTATCCCACCGCCCCCCATACCACCACCCATCACCCATATACACCTGGATGCTGCAGGTTTACCCTCCCTGTGGCAGGCTGGCTGCTGCAGATACCTCTCCTCATGTTTTTCTGAAGCCCCCCTTTGCCTGATCCCGGAAGTGATCAGTTGGAGAGGCATGAACTCTGGGCGGCCATTTTTATCGAGGGCAAAGTAGTGGCTACTCTTAACAATGAGCAGAGCAACGTGAAAGTACAGTGACACCCTGCTCAGCCCTGGCTATGTCTCCTGGTGTATGAAAAACGGGAACTCTGCAGTCGTAACCCGTTGGAGTGATTAGACGTTTCTTAGAATGACGTCTTAATCCTGCGCCCGAGGTCAGGCAGCCTGGAACGCAGCCTAACGGTTTCCTGTGGCTTTTAGAAACTACAATTACCGTGATGCTCCGCGCAGTTTCCGTCTGAAGTCGTTTCTGTAAGTCTCTGGGGGTCAGTGTGAAGTCGGTGGGGGGCAGAGCTGGCAGTGTGGGCGGAAGTGTCTGTCACTGGCATTGCTGATTGGAAAGTCAGAGACACTCTATGGTCATTAGGAGGTTTGTGTGGATTTGATGGTTTGGTGCAGGGAGTGGGACTCTATGGTAATGGCAAATGGACACAGTGTGAGCTGAGAGAGTAACCGTGATGTCATAATGATCAGAAAGAGCTCTCAGCCTGGCAATGAGGAGCTGTGATGAAATATTAGCAAGTGCTGCAATAATGAGATAAACAATGGGTTAGCAGTGATCTGACCAATGAGGACCTGAAGGGGTGAGTCGTGAACACGGAGGACACCTGTACGGATGGATGTGTTAGGTTGGGACCTAAATAAGCTACTGGTAACAGTGGTAGATAGAAACCTGGATCGGTTAATGAAGCTGAAGTTAGCTTCTTATTCAGGCAGCTTCTTATTCGCACACTGAAGATGGCTTCTTATTCAGGCAGCTTCTTATTCGCACACTGAAGATAGCTCCTTATTCAGGCAGCTTCTTATTCAGGCAGCTTCTTATTCGCACACTGAAGATAGCTTCTTATTCAGGCAGCTTCTTATTCGCACACTGAAGATAGCTTCTTATTCGGCCAGCTTCTTATTCGCACACTGAAGATAGCTTCTTATTCAGGCAGCTTCTTATTCGCACACTGAAGATAGCTTCTTATTCGGCCAGCTTCTTATTCGCACACTGAAGATGGCTTCTTATTCAGGCAGCTTCTTATTCGCACACTGAAGATGGCTTCTTATTCAGGCAGCTTCTTATTCGCACACTGAAGATAGCTCCTTATTCAGGCAGCTTCTTATTCAGGCAGCTTCTTATTCGCACACTGAAGATAGCTTCTTATTCAGGCAGCTTCTTATTCAGGCAGCTTCTTATTCGCACACTGAAGATAGCTTCTTATTCAGGCAGCTTCTTATTCGCACACTGAAGATAGCTTCTTATTCGGCCAGCTTCTTATTCGCACACTGAAGATAGCTTCTTATTCAGGCAGCTTCTTATTCGCACACTGAAGATAGCTTCTTATTCAGGCAGCTTCTTATTCGCACACTGAAGATAGCTTCTTCTTCAGGCAGCTTCTTATTCGCACACTGAAGATAGCTTCTTATTCGCACACTGAAGATGGCTCCTTATTCAGGCAGCTTCTTATTCGCACACTGAAGATGGCTCCTTATTCAGGCAGCTTCTTATTCGCACACTGAAGATAGCTCCTTATTCAGGCAGCTTCTTATTCGCACACTGAAGATAGCTTCTTCTTCAGGCAGCTTCTTATTCACACACTGAAGATAGCTTCTTATTCGCACACTGAAGATAGCTCCTTATTCAGGCAGCTTCTTATTCAGGCAGCTTCTTATTCGCACACTGAAGATAGCTTCTTATTCAGGCAGCTTCTTATTCGCACACTGAAGATAGCTTCTTATTCAGGTGGCTTCTTATTCGCACACTGAAGATAGCTTCTTATTCGGCCAGCTTCTTATTCGCACACTGAAGATAGCTTCTTATTCAGGCAGCTTCTTATTCGCACACTGAAGATAGCTCCTTATTCAGGCAGCTTCTTATTCGCACACTGAAGATAGCTTCTTATTCGCACACTGAAGATGGCTCCTTATTCAGGCAGCTTCTTATTCGCACACTGAAGATGGCTTCTTATTCAGGCAGCTTCTTATTCGCACACTGAAGATGGCTTCTTATTCAGGCAGCTTCTTATTCGCACACTGAAGATAGCTCTTATTCAGGCAGCTTCTTATTCGCACACTGAAGATAGCTCCTATTCAGGCAGCTTCTTATTCAGGCAGCTTCTTATTCGCACACTGAAGATAGCTCCTTATTCAGGCAGCTTCTTATTCGCACACTGAAGATAGCTCCTTATTCAGGCAGCTTCTTATTCAGGCAGCTTCTATTCGCACACTGAGATAGCTTCTTATTCAGGCAGCTTCTTATTCGCACACTGAAGATAGCTTCTTATTCGGCCAGCTTCTTATTCGCACACTGAAGATAGCTTCTTATTCAGGCAGCTTCTTATTTGCACACTGAAGATAGCTCCTTATTCAGGCAGCTTCTTATTCGCACACTGAAGATAGCTTCTTCTTCAGGCAGCTTCTTATTCGCACACTGAAGATAGCTTCTTATTCGCACACTGAAGATTGCTCCTTATTCAGGCAGCTTCTTATTCGCACACTGAAGATAGCTCCTTATTCAGGCAGCTTCTTATTCGCACACTGAAGATAGCTTCTTCTTCAGGCAGCTTCTTATTCGCACACTGAAGATAGCTTCTTATTCGCACACTGAAGATAGCTCCTTATTCAGGCAGCTTCTTATTCAGGCAGCTTCTTATTCGCACACTGAAGATAGCTTCTTATTCAGGCAGCTTCTTATTCGCACACTGAAGATAGCTTCTTATTCGGCCAGCTTCTTATTCGCACACTGAAGATAGCTTCTTATTCAGGCAGCTTCTTATTCGCACACTGAAGATAGCTCCTTATTCAGGCAGCTTCTTATTCGCACACTGAAGATAGCTTCTTCTTCAGGCAGCTTCTTATTCGCACACTGAAGATAGCTTCTTATTCGCACACTGAAGATGGCTCCTTATTCAGGCAGCTTCTTATTCGCACACTGAAGATGGCTTCTTATTCAGGCAGCTTCTTATTCGCACACTGAAGATGGCTTCTTATTCAGGCAGCTTCTTATTCGCACACTGAAGATAGCTCCTTATTCAGGCAGCTTCTTATTCAGGCAGCTTCTTATTCGCACACTGAAGATAGCTCCTTATTCAGGCAGCTTCTTATTCGCACACTGAAGATAGCTCCTTATTCAGGCAGCTTCTTATTCAGGCAGCTTCTTATTCGCACACTGAAGATAGCTTCTTATTCAGGCAGCTTCTTATTCGCACACTGAAGATAGCTTCTTATTCGGCCAGCTTCTTATTCGCACACTGAAGATAGCTTCTTATTCAGGCAGCTTCTTATTCGCACACTGAAGATAGCTCCTTATTCAGGCAGCTTCTTATTCGCACACTGAAGATAGCTTCTTCTTCAGGCAGCTTCTTATTCGCACACTGAAGATAGCTTCTTATTCACACACTGAAGATGGCTCCTTATTCAGGCAGCTTCTTATTCGCACACTGAAGATAGCTCCTTATTCAGGCAGCTTCTTATTCGCACACTGAAGATAGCTTCTTCAGGCAGCTTCTTATTCGCACACTGAAGATAGCTCCTTATTCAGGCAGCTTCTTATTCAGGCAGCTTCTTATTCGCACACTGAAGATAGCTTCTTATTCGGCCAGCTTCTTATTCGCACACTGAAGATAGCTTCTTATTCACACACTGAAGATGGCTCCTTATTCAGGCAGCTTCTTATTCGCACACTGAAGATAGCTCCTTATTCAGGCAGCTTCTTATTCGCACACTGAAGATAGCTTCTTCAGGCAGCTTCTTATTCGCACACTGAAGATAGCTCCTTATTCAGGCAGCTTCTTATTCGGCCAGCTTCTTATTCGCACACTGAAGATAGCTTCTTATTCAGGCAGCTTCTTATTCGCACACTGAAGATAGCTTCTTATTCAGGCAGCTTCTTATTCGCACACTGAAGATAGCTTCTTATTCAGGCAGCTTCTTATTCGCACACTGAAGATAGCTTCTTATTCAGGCAGCTTCTTATTCGCACACTGAAGATGGCTCCTTATTCAGGCAGCTTCTTATTCGCACACTGAAGATAGCTTCTTATTCGGCCAGCTTCTTATTCGCACACTGAAGATAGCTTCTTATTCAGGCAGCTTCTTATTCGCACACTGAAGATAGCTTCTTATTCAGGCAGCTTCTTATTCGCACACTGAAGATAGCTCCTTATTCAGGCAGCTTCTTATTCGCACACTGAAGATAGCTCCTTATTCAGGCAGCTTCTTATTCGCACACTGAAGATAGCTCCTTATTCAGGCAGCTTCTTATTCGCACACTGAAGATAGCTTCTTATTCAGGCAGCTTCTTATTCAGGCAGCTTCTTATTCGCACACTGAAGATGGCTTCTTATTCGCACACTGAAGATGGCTTCTTATTCGGCCAGCTTCTTATTCGTACACTGAAGATAGCTTCTTATTCAGGCAGCTTCTTATTTAGTGACTGAAATTAGCTGCTTATTCGCCCAGGATCTTATTCCTCAAAGAATAATGTCAATAAAAAGTATTTCGAACAATTGGACAATTCTAACACATTCTTATGATGAAATAAATTTATCCAGATAACTGCCCCCCCCCCACTCCACTTGTTTCAATGGTAAAAAATGAATAAGTAACTGGTGATTTTCTCTATGAAAATCATCTTGGCTCACCCCAAACTGACTAGTTTTCTATCAATTAGACTGTTCTCTATCAGAAAAAACATAATCTAGCCCGAGCCAAACATTATTGATTAAGCAAACTGGCATCAAACCTAGCCCCCCCCCCCGCTCCATTAAATGCAATGAGAAAAAAAAAGTACTGTATTTTTCGCTCCATAAGACGCACCTAGTTTTTAGAGGAGGAAAACAGGAAAATAAATATTCTGAAATCAAATAGTGTAATAATGGATATTGCCCCAGCTCCTCTCATGGATACTGCCCCCAGCTCATGGATACTGCCCCCAGCTCATAGATACTCGTGGATAATGGAGCGGGGGGGGGGGCTAGGTTTGATGCCAGTTTGCTTAATCAATAATGTTTGGCTCGGGCTAGATTATGTTTTTTCTGATAGAGAACAGTCTAATTGATAGAAAACTAGTCAGTTTGGGGTGAGCCAAGATGATTTTCATAGAGAAAATCACTAGTTACTTATTCATTTTTTACCATTTGAAACAAGTGGAGTGGGGGGGGGCAGTTATCTGGATAAATTTATTTCATCATATGAATGTGTTAGAATTGTCCAATTGTTCGATATACTTTTTATTGACCTTATTCTTTGAGGAATAAGATCCTGGGCGAATAAGCAGCTAATTTCAGTCACTAAATAAGAAGCTGCCTGAATAAGAAGCTATCTTCAGTGTACGAATAAGAAGCTGGCCGAATAAGGAGCTAACTTCAGCTTCATGATCGGTTACTGGTGACAGTGGTAGATATGCGCACGGATGGGTTACTGGTGACTGAGGTAGACACACAAATCAGTTAAACTTGTTGGTGACTGTAGTACACGGATCGGTTACTCGTGACCATCATAGGTAGGCACACAGGTTACTGACCATGATAGGTAGGTACACAAATGAGTTACTGGTGACTATGGTAGATAAACATATGGTCGGGTTATTGTTGACCTTGACAGGTCGACACACTGTTGACCGAGACAGGTCGACACATTGTTGACCGAGACTGGTCGACACACTGTTGACCGAGACAGGTCGACACACTGTTGACCGAGACAGGTCGACACACTGTTGACCGAGACAGGTCGACACAATGTTGACCGAGACAGGTCGACACACTGTTGACCGAGACAGGTCGACACACTGTTGACCGAGACAGGTCGACACACTGTTGACCGAGACAGGTCGACACACTGTTGACCGAGACAGGTCGACACACTGTTGACCGAGACAGGTCGACACACTGTTGACCGTGACAGGTCGACACACTGTTGACCGTGACAGGTCGACACACTGTTGACCGTGACAGGTCGACACACTGTTGACCGTGACAGGTCGACACACTGTTGACAGTGACAGGTCGACACACTGTTGACCGTGACAGGTCGACACACTGTTGACCGTGACAGGTCGACACACTGTTGACCGTGACAGGTCGACACACTGTTGACCGTGACAGGTCGACACACTGTTGACCGTGACAGGTCGACACACTGTTGACCGTGACAGGTCGACACACTGTTGACCGTGACAGGTCGACACCACTGTTGACCGTGACAGGTCGACACACTGTTGACCGTGACAGGTCGACACACTGTTGACCGTGACAGGTCGACACACTGTTGACCGTGACAGGTCGACTCACTGTTGACCGTGACAGGTCGACACACTGTTGACCGTGACAGGTCGACACACTGTTGACCGTGACAGGTCGACACACTGTTGACCGTGGTAAGTTGGCGAATGGATAGGATACTGGTGACTGATGGGTAGGACATAAATGGGTAACTGTGGTAGGTAGGCACATGGATAGGTTGATGGTGAGAGGTAGGCACATGGATAGGTTGATGGTGAGAGGTAGGCACATGGATAGGTTGATGGTGAGAGGTAGGCACATGGATAGGTTGATGGTGAGAGGTAGGCACATGGATAGGTTGATGGTGAGAGGTAGGCACATGGATAGGTTGATGGTGAGAGGTAGGCACATGGATAGGTTGATGGTGAGAGGTAGGCACATGGATAGGTTGATGGTGAGAGGTAGGCACATGGATAGGTTGATGGTGACTGGTAGGCACATGGATAGGTTGATGGTGACTGGTAGGTAGGCACATGGATAGGTTGATGGTGACTGGTAGGTAGGCACATGGATAGGTTGATGGTGACTGGTAGGTAGGCACATGGATAGGTTGATGGTGACTGGTAGGTAGGCACATGGATAGGTTGATGGTGAGAGGTAGGCACATGGATAGGTTGATGGTGAGAGGTAGGCACATGGATAGGTTGATGGTGAGAGGTAGGCACATGAATAGGTTGATGGTGAGAGGTAGGCACATGAATAGGTTGATGGTGAGAGGTAGGCACATGGATAGGTTGATGGTGAGAGGTAGGCACATGGATAGGTTGATGGTGAGAGGTAGGCACATGGATAGGTTGATGGTGAGAGGTAGGCACATGGATAGGTTGATGGTGACTGGTAGGTAGGCACATGGATAGGTTGATGGTGACTGGTAGGTAGGCACATGGATAGGTTGATGGTGACTGGTAGGTAGGCACATGGATAGGTTGATGGTGAGAGGTAGGCACATGGATAGGTTGATGGTGAGAGGTAGGCACATGGATAGGTTGATGGTGACTGGTAGGTAGGCACATGGATAGGTTGATGGTGACTGGTAGGTAGGCACATGGATAGGTTGATGGTGACTGGTAGGTAGGCACATGGATAGGTTGTGGAAAGATTTAAAGGTTTAATTGTTTATGATGGGAAAGTGAGTTCCATGCATGACCTGTTTTGGAGAGCGGTGCCTGTGGCGAGGCAGGCTGTGAGATATGAATTAACAGGGTTTTTCAAAGAGATCCGAATTGCTGGAGAAAGGTAACCGAACGCTGAAATTCAGCGTTCGGTTACCTTTCTTGGCCATTCGGCTAGTCAGAGAGCAGGCAATTCGCCAAATCCTGGCGAATTGCCTGCACATATGGTGCCTGTTCGGTGCCTGTTTGAGGGCAGTGAAATCCCCATGAAAAAGCACTGCTTCGGCTATTCAGAGAGCACAAACCAGCAGTGAAAGGTTCCCCTAATGCCCTGCCATTTGGTGGTTTAATTCGGCAGGTTTATTCAGGCAAATCCCATAGGCTTCAATGTTAAAAATATTCCTATTTTAATTCAATATCTAATAAACCGTTCATTATAGAATTCTGCAGTAAAGAGTCTCTTTAGTTATCGATTTTTTTTTTAGGATATTTTAAACATTTTTCTGGATTTTTTTTTTTTTTTTTTAATTCCGACTTTTTTTTAACGTTTACTTATTTTTTCTGTAACAGCCCTTTTTATTATCATTCATTGGATCATATGTAAATTTCAGACATTTTCGCTCAGTAGTTTCTTTGCAAACAGCGTTTCACTTTTCAAACATTCATGCAAACGGTTTTTCTAATTTATTCATTTCATTCGTCTGCGTTGTCGTTTTTTTCCGGCGGCTGCTCTGTGCTGTGATCGGCTCCTGCTCGTTTTTTTTCCGGCGTTTTCTGTGGGTTAATCCAGATGTTTTTGCGGGTTTTCGGTGTGCCTTCGCCGGGTTTTGCGGTGAGTTGTCGGCGGGTTCGCGGTGACTTTTCCCTGCAATTCGGGGACCCTGTGGTGTTTGCTGAATACACCGCGGGGTCGCCGAAATGGGATCGCCAAATCGAATTGAAGGGAACGAAAAGTCGCAGAATGTGCTGTGACTTTTCGATTCTCTTTGAATGACCCTGTAAGTCAGGAGGTGTCTGTGTTGGCACCATGGGTTTTAACAGACCTGAGTTAGGGGGCTGTAGAGAGATAATGACAAATGGCAGAGACATTGATTAGAGATGGGTTGATGGCTGGAAAGGACATTAGGGGTGTCTGGTCAATTGAAGCATTGCTGAACTAATGATTCAGAGATGATTCTAAGCTGTTATATGTAGTAGACAAATACATGGCTGGGTTGGTGAATGGATGCTGGACTAGTGGAGGGACTGGCACACAAACATGGCTGTTGGACACCTGGGGCCAGATTCTAAGCCAGTGTTAATTTACTAGAGCCATTTAAACTGATGCTCTGGTTAATTTCCAGGTGGACACATGGGGCAATATTAATTAGCTGGTGCTAACTTAACCAGAGCTGTTGTAAACTTAACAACTCCATAGGCTATAATGACTCTGGTAAGTTTACAACAGCTCTGGTTAAGCTAGCACCAATTTTGGAATATTGCCCGTGGTGTGGCTAATGAGGAGAGAGGTTGGGTTTCTGGGTCTAGGTGTACATATGATGCGGATCATTGATGAGAGGGTAGACCTAGGACTGAGTGGTTATGGCGGTATATAGTGAAAAAATGGCTAGTGTAGAGGCAGGTAGCTCATAGCAGGGTTAGGGTTGGTAGATGAACATGTGGTTGCACCAGTGGTGACATTGGTTGATGTTGCGTGTGTCTAATGGGAAGAAAAGATGGTCAGATACAATGTTGGTTCTTCATACTTTTATGTAGGGCTTGGCGATATCTGCGATTTAGCCCTATTTTATCTTGTCAAAATCTAGGACTCTGGATTTGTTAATTGACGGACGCTCCATCCTAGCATCGACAGAGCTGATAGGTCCCACAGGTGCCTCCCCTAACCTGTCGGCTCTGCCGATGCTAAGATAGTGTCCGTCACAACAGTAAAATCGCAGTTGACCTCAAATCGAGATAAACCTCAGAGCATTCGGACAGCCGCCTCAGCCCCATCGGCATTCGGACAGGCCCTGCAGCTGCTCTCCTCACTTGGTTTATACTTACCTTCCTTGCGACGCCGGGAAAGTCTTCGCGCACGCGCGCTCCTTGGAAGGTCCCCAGCCGCGACCACGTGGGACCATGTGATCGCGGCTGGGGTCCTTCCAACGAGCGCGCGCGCGCGAGGAAACTTTCCGGCGTCACTAAAGGAAGGTAAGTATAAACAAAGTGAGGAGAGCAGCTGCAGGGCCTGTCCGAATGCCGATAGAGCATTCGGACAGGCCCTGCAGCTGCTCTCCGTTCATACTTACCTTCCTGAGCGACGCCGGGAAAGTTTCCGCGCGTGCGCTCGTTGGAAGGACCCCAGCCGCGATCACATGGTCGCACGTGGTCGCGGCTGGGGACCTTCCAAGGAGCGCACGCGCGCGAAGACTTTCCCGGCGTCGCTAAAGGAAGGTAAGTATGAGCGGAGGGGGGGCATTATCCACGAGCTGGGGGGCATATCCATGAGCTGGGGGGCATTATCCATGAGCTGGGGGGGCATATCCATGAACTGGGGGGGCATATCCATGAACTGGGGGGGCATATCCATGAACTGGGGGGCATATCCATGAGCTGGGGAGCAAATCCATTAGCTGGGGGGCAAATCCATGAACTGGGGGGCAATATCCATGAGCTGCTGGGGCAGTATATCCATGAGCTGGGGGGCAAATCCATGAACTGGGGGGCAATATCCATGAGCTGCTGGGGCAGTATATCAATGAGCTGGGGGGCAATATCCATGAGCTGCTGGGGCAGTATATCCATGAGCTGGGGGGCAATATCCATGAGCTGCTGGGGCAGTATATCCATGAGCTGGGGGGCAGTATATCCATGAGCTGGGGGGCAATATCCATGAGCTGGGGCAGTATATCCATGAGCTGGGGGGCATTATCCATGAGCTGGGGGGCATTATCCATGAGCTGGGGGGCAAATCCATGAGCTGGGGGGCAATATCCATGAGCTGGGGGGCAATATCCATGAGCTGCTGGGGCAGTATATCCATGAGCTGGGGGGCAATATCCATGAGCTGGGGCAGCATATCCATGAGCTGGGGCAGCATATCCATGAGCTGGGGCAGTATATCCATGAGCTGGGGCAGTATATCCATGAGCTGGGGCAGCATATCCATGAGCTGGGGCAGCATATCCATGAGCTGGGGCAGTATATCCATGAGCTGGGGCAGTATATCCATGAGCTGGGGGGCAATATCCATGAGCTGCTGGGGCAGTATATCCATGAGCTGGGGGGCAATATCCATGAGCTGGGGCAGAATCCATGAGCTGGGGCAGCATATCCATGAGCTGGGGCAGCATATCCATGAGCTGGGGCAGCATATCCATGAGCTGGGGCAGCATATCCATGAGCTGGGGCAGTATATCCATGAGCTGGGGCAGTATATCCATGAGCTGGGGCAGTATATCCATGAGCTGGGCCAGTATCCATGAGCTGGGGCAGCATATCCATGAGCTGGGGCAGCATATCCATGAGCTGGGGCAGCATATCCATGAGCTGGGGCAGCATATCCATGAGCTGGGGCAGCATATCCATGAGCTGGGGCAGTATATCCATGAGCTGGGGCAGTATCCATGAGCTGGGGGGGGCAGTATCCATGAGCTGGGGGGGCATATCTATGAGCTGGGGGGGCATATCTATGAGGTCTGTTCTTATTGGAAAGCGTCACATGACATAAAATGAAAGTATCGGTACTCGGTATCGGTGAGTACTTGAACAAAAGTATCGGTACTCGGTCTTAAAAAAGTGGTATCGGTGCATCCCTAACAGGTGATACATATATTGTGAAGCTAGTTGTTTATGTGCTGATGGGTTTTGTGGTTTATAAATTTTTGTTTATGATATGAGATTTTAAACTTTTTTGTATACGTAATAAATATATATATTTTTATCTGATTATTGTATTCTTCAAAGCAAAACACAGACAATTAAAAGAATTTAGGAAAATTTCTAGGAAATATAAACGATTGATATTTGTGTCTCGTATAAGTTTCTTATTGAATAATAATCCCTGACATATTGGAGGCTAGCTGCTGAGATAAATCCAATATATGACATGTTGTAGTCACTTGCAGAGATAATCCCTGACATAGGGGGTTAGGGCTAGATTTAGGGGGGTTAGGTTTAGGAGGTTAGGGTTAGGGCTAGATTTAGGGGGTTAGGGCTAGATTTAGGGGGTTAGGGCTAGGTTTAAGGGGGTTAGGGCTAGGTTTAAGGGGGTTAGGGCTAGGTTTAGGGGGTTAGGGCTAGGTTTAGGGGGTTAGGGCTAGATTTAGGGGGTTAGGGCTAGGTTTAGGGAGTAGGGTTCGGGTTAGCCGCTGGGATTTTGGATGTCTGAAAGGTGGCTGTCAGGGAGTTGTCTATGTAGGGAAGATGGCCGTCGGGATTTTGCCATTAGGGAACCTGGTTGTCGGGATTTTGACCCAAACCCGTTGTAAAGACCATGTTTTTGATTACAGTGTTGTGATCATGGGTTCATGTTTAGTTGTTTTTCACCTCTCAGAAACCTATTTCTGGTATTTGGTCTTGAATGGAGAAGTACGTGGATCCTGAAATAAAGATACTCGTTCTTGGTCTGCTGTGAATATAAATTGATGTGCACCCGCCAAGGGAAGGACGAGCAGGGACTCCCTATAGTGAAACAGAAACAAAAAATCACTGAAAAGTCACAGCTAGCCTTCAACTCCAGACCAACAAGGAACGTTCTATGGCAGTGGTTTCCAACCCCAGGCCTGAGTGAGGTCCCCCTAACAGGCCAGGTTTTGAGGGTTACCTTGTGGGAAATACAGACTGAATCCTGCAATCACTGAGCAGCAAATCCTATCACCTGTGCTGTGCTTCCCATATCCGGCAAACCTGTCCTGTTAGGGGGTCCAGAGGGCCAGGGCTGGGAAACACTGCTCAATGGCAAAATGTGTCTTCTTTTTCATTTTTGTTCCAGTTGCCAGATCCATTTGATTTGTGTCCTGGTGAAGTGTGGACGTGTGCTTCCAGCATGGAAGGTGAACATATTGGTTGCTTCTGTCATGAGAGGAGCGAAGTCTCTGCCAGGAGAGGAACACTAAAATGGGGTAGAGGAAGTACAGGAAGGGGAGGATTGCAGGGTTATGTTTTGGTTTCTGGGGTACAGAATGGGCTAGTGACATGTACATCCAAGGGGGTTGATGATACTTAATCCCAGAGCTCTCTCTGGCTACTGTAATGCAGCATTAAAGTTTGCTGAGCTTTTTGTTTCAGTGAGGATGAGGGCTGCTCCTTGTAGCTTCTGTACAGAAATACAGGCTAAGTGTGCGTTATAAAAGTTACGCAGGTGGCATTTTATATGCTAGTTTCCTTTTTTCATTCACCCTTTCACTACAATAAAGCACCCATGTTCACTCGAATTTGCATTGTAATACAAATTTAAATGTGGGATGTAACCTGAAATAGAAGGGGATGTGTTTATATGGGAAAGTATGGACAAAGGAATAGGGGTACAAACAAATTTTTTTCATACACGCTGTTGTTTTATGTACGCACAACCCCTTTCACTCAAACCTAGCCATGTGTACTCACTAACACTATGGCCTGTGTATGTGAAAGTGTTGCAGACATCTGTTACGTATTTTAATATGACTTTAAGCTAGGGATCTCATACTTTTGCCCCCTCCCAGATGTTTCTGAACTACAACTCCCATGACTCTCTGGCCATTTATTGCATTCAAAGAATTCTGGGAATTGTAGGCACTAAACATCTGGGGGCTGGAGTTTTAAATCCCTGATTTAAGTAGCCTAACATGTAACTACACATTATCGTTAAGAACCTTTTGCCCAATAAATAAGATTATTTCATTACGAAGAATACTGCCGACCATAGACATGTCCAACGGGTTCTTCAGGATCCAGAGCCCTGGCAGAGCCTCCACCTCAGTCAGCGATGCATGAGGGTGTGACGGATGACTCCTCCGAAAACCCCCCCTGACGGACACTTGGCTGGGCTGTATTCCTTTTAATCTCCCTGGTGGTTTTCTTTAGTGTGGCTCGGGGTTAAATGTCACTGCTGAAAGCGGTAACCCCGAGCCACACTCGGCTGGATACATTACATACCTGTACCTGCGCTCTCTTGCTGACCTCCCGCAAGCGCATTCTTCTCCAGTCAATCGCGGCATCCTGCTTCCCTTCTAGCGAGAAGGGAACCGGGAAGCAGAATGCCGTGATCGGCCGGAGGTGACTGCGGGGGACAGTGAGGGAGCGCAAGTACAGGTATGTATCCAGCCAGAGTGTGGCTCAGGGTTACCGCTTTCAGCATAGAAATTTAACCCCGAGCCACACTCTAATTCCTCCAGGGGGGCCGAATAAATGGTACCGATTCTACGTATAAAATGTCAGGATCGGACCGTCGGGAAGGTTAATGTGTATTCTGGTCTGTTTTTATGTTTCCATTTTATATGTCGCAACCTTGTTCTAGAAACTGTTTCTGTGTGAAGGTTATTGTCCCTGTTTGTAATGTGGATGCAGTGTAGCCCACCCCCTCCCCCGATTTGAATTAGACTGTTTTTCTGATAACATCACAGTATTCAGAGGTCCTCTTACAGAGCAGCACCAGGGTGTAACCCTATTGTTCGCTTTACCCCACCCTATGAGCAGTTTGATTGTACTGGGGTTTTTCTAAAAAATAAAGTCGTTTGCTTTTGAATTTCCACGATCTGCATCCTTTCAGCTGCGGTTAAAGTTTGGGTGGGCTATTAGGGAACATTCTCCGGCGACTGTGGGGACTGTTTTAAAGGGGAGAGAGCCTGCTGACAGAGGTACTCAGGGTACAGCCGCTTCGTTACAGAGAGTAACAAACACCAGATGATCCTGGAGCTGAGAAATCAGATCATCCGTCTGCTGACTGGAGAGGTGAGGCTGCTGGGAATGGGACATTATACGCTAACACTAAGGCATGTGTCTGAATGGTGACTGTGTCCTTGAGAGTCAGGAAATAGAGAAGCATCTGATGTCCCTTACATCCCACTTGATTAATAACCACCTTAAGATGTAGGCATCAATTGCTGCCCCCCCCGTCTGTCGCAACCATGATAATCCTCAGCGATCTGGAGAGGACTCAAACTGTAGCGTGGGATGTTACATCAATAAACCTTTATCTGCTGTTGTTTAAATCTCCCTCTCTCTAGATCACTGAAGATTAGCGCGGTTGCGACAACAGCGATTCCTGAAAAACCCCTATTGTGTATCTGGTCTAGGGCTACCAGATCAACAATGTTTTCCTGGACATATATAATGTATTCATGCTAATGTGCAGCGCGTGGAAAATGCCACCTTACAGCATGTCGAATCTATATGATGGAGGTAAGAAAGCATAAATGACTCCCAGGTTGCCTGCCTTGATTTCCTTCCTGCAGCATATGTGTTATACATGTTGCAGGCCAGCACTTTTCTCTGTGCTCTTTATTGTAAGACATGAAAGAGGAATCCCAGGTGGCCTGTCTTGACTAGGCATCTGATTTCCTCCTGCAGCATATGAAATATACATGTTAAAGGGCTGATCCTCCCCTGCGCTGTCCCTCTGCATGAATTGGTAATGTGTCCAGGAAACCATGGAGGATCTGGCAACACTAATCTGATCACACAGCCCATTGTCTTATTTAATAGGCATTTCAGTGGTCACGTAGTAAAAAATAAACAAAATACACTTCAATCAAAACACAATCCTGTTTATGTATTTTAGACGTGTATTTATATACGCTTTCTGGCTTTATTTGTTCATGTTGGATTTGGACGATGTTTTGTTTCAGGCTTACATAACATGTGATTTCCAGGAGGGTTAATTGTAAACCGTAAGAGTGATATGATGGACTATTTTAGACTTGTTTTTTGAAGAGTCTGTTACCTCGGCAGGACCGCGTCCAGCACAGAGCAAAGGCCTCACAGACGTGGCTTGTCTTGACTTCTAGTAAAGACTGGTGACGGCTGTTGTTGCAAAAGAAGTTACTATGAAAGCGGAAAACCAACCTCTTTTATCATCATGTGTCCATATCTTGGGAAATGTAGCGCATTATTATCATCAATTATTTATATAGCAGATATACCACAGATTCTGCAGAACATTACAAAGGGTTGATACTTTAGAACACCACACATAGATGATACTGCCTAATTCAGGGGGACCCTGTTCCCTAGGGAATTTACAATCTCTAGGAGAATTATTTTTTACACCTATTGTGAGGTAGGCGCATCCATGGCATTAAGTGTCTTGCCCAAGGACACTTGCTGGTGAGGTCTTCTGAGTGGGATCAGAGTCTGTTTTCCATGATTGTAGAGCAGCGACATGATGGTAAGGATGACCCCAATTCTCCATGGTTGTACAGGAGGGGTGTGCTTATCGGGATTTGAACTTGCTTCTCCACAGTTGAAGAGCAGAGACGTTACCACTAGGCTACGCACTCGATATTTTGTGGTAGGCCCTACGACACTTACTGGAGATGCTCTGACCAGAATACAAAGCTTGGTCTCCACTGTTGTAGAGCAGTGATGTTACCTCTACTCTATCCAGTCGGCACATATATTGGCTTTATTAATCACCGTATACCTACCATACTTCACCTGTTGGTATATTTTAACTAATATATTTTTTTTTGTCTGAAAAACTAACTATAATGTAAAAAACAGTGTCTACAAAATCTTCTCTAACAATTCTGTAGCCATCTTTCTATCCTTAGATTTGGCCTTCAAATCAGACAACCATGGAGTCGTCTGATCTTCTCTACTGTCCTTGCATCCTCTTGCACATCCTTAAATGTATTTCACACATCTTATTTGCCTAATAAATAATCGTGAAGCGTGTTAGACCTTCAGTGTTTCAGGGACCTTGGTTTGCTATGCATTAAGATGAAGTCTTGTCGATGTGAGGTCGCAATGCAGGTCCAGCGGTGCGATCAGTCGTTTAGGAGCTGAGCAAGTTTGACAGTTGTTCCAGCGAATGGATAAAACCGAACAGCGGGAAAAAAAACTGACACATATGCAGAAGCGGAAAGTAAGTCAGTTGGTGATGAGTGCAAGTTGAACTAGCTAGAAGAACAGCGCAGATCCGATCCCAGGCATAAGAGCCCAACCCATGCTGGATAAAGTATGTTACATTTAATGGAAGGCTTGTGTGTTTTTGTACCAACTTAACTGCAGCTTCAGTTATTCGGCTTTACTGGTTACAACCTACTGTTTAGCATAGAGTATATACACTGTATGGCCAAAAAGTCACACACACTGTGTCACGGATCCCCCTGGTTACCAGATGGTGTCCCTTTACGCAGACCGCTCACTACCCTTGATCCTTAGAGTGGTCGGCACGTCTAGACAGATACAGAATACGTCAAGATAGGTATACACAAAGAACGATACTAGGAGGGTACACAAGACCTTAGAATGGTTGGCTCTTCCCAGACAAACAATAGAAGAGGTAGTCTGATGCGTGCTTAGGATGCCACACAGACTGACCTCAATACTAAGATAGAAGAGTAAACGCCAATACCAGGGGTTATGCACAGAATAGTTTGTTTGCCAATCCAGGGGTCGGTACACAGAATGGTTCGTTTGCCAATGCCAGGGGTCGGTACACAGAATGGTTCGTTTGCCAATGCCAGGGGTCGGTACACAGAATGGTTCGTTTGCCAATGCCAGGGGTCGGTACACAAAATGGTTCGTTTGCCAATGCCAGGGGTCGGTACACAGAATGGTTCGTTTGCCAATGCCAGGGGTCGGTACACAGAATGGTTCGTTTGCCAATGCCAGGGGTCGGTACACAGAATGGTTCGTTTGCCAATGCCAGGGGTCGGTACACAGAATGGTCAGTTTGCCAAATGCCAAGGGTCAATACACAGAATAGCCAATAATTTACAACAGAATACAAGAGCTCTGCGGGAAGTAACTACCACGTCAGGGCACCAGTGAGAATGAGAAGCCGGGCTTTAAACTCTGCGGGTCCGCGTCATACGCCTGGCCCCGCCCCCCGGCGTCCCACGTGTGCGGAAGCGTTCCGCGATATCACTCGGCGCCTGGCCAGCGAGCAGCGAGGAAGCCGCTGCCAGGCGCCGGGAGGGGGGGCCGCGGACAACCGTCACACACTGTAATAGGTGTTTGTGTCACCTTTTGCTGTGATTCCAGTACGCATTCACAGTGGCATTATGTCACGGCATTTATTGGCGTCCAGAGCGGCATTAATTTGTGGAAAACATCTTGTATTGATGTTGGAAAAGTCGCAGCGCTGCGTAAAGTCGTCTCCAGCACATTGTCCCAAAGATCATCAATGGGGTTAAGGTCTGGACTGTGCGGTGGCCAATCCATGTGTGAAAATGATGTCTCATGCTCCCTCAACCACTCTTTCACAATTTGAGCCCGATGAATCCTGGCATTGCCATCTTGGAATATGCCCGCTTGTTAGGGATCTGGGAGTGGAACCCAGGATGCGGAGGTTTAGGCGATTAAGGCGTGGTTTCCAGGGAACGTTCGATAAGGGTAGTCTAGGCGTTCCGAGGTCAGGGCTGGTGGCAAGTGTCGAAGTAGTATTGGCAAGCTGAGGTAAGGAACGTGGTATCAATGGTTGAGGTAGGAGAATACAGGGAAAAGTCCAATAAGATGGTACAGAAGGGAAACAGGGATCAGGTAGCCAATAACCAGGAAGGTAATGGTTAACTTGGTTGGAGCTCTTACTACTGACAGCACAAAACGAATGCGCGTCTTAGCCCTGGCACACGGGGGTTTTATAGGGAGTCAGTCCCACCTACCCACTAGCCTCATCCCTCCATGATTGGAGCAGAGGGGGAGATCCCCCAGCGTCACTGCAGACGCCGCTCCGACCGTGGACACCGAGGCCACGCCCCCACCCGCCGTGCGCACGCCGACGTGCCCGAACACTGGAACCACGAGGCCTCGCCATCGTGACAGGAGGAGGACCCCGTGGCCGTCGCACGGACCCGACAGCCAACGCACCCCGGCCGGTAGAGTGGCACGTTACCCTCACACCACTCTGGAGGACGTCAGCGGGACCCTGGTGAGTCCGAAGAGTCGGGGAAGTGGCATGGTGTCTGCCAGGACCTAACATCGCTATGCCATCGGGGAGAAAATATCCATTGATGGAAAACCTGCTCATTCAGTCTATTCAGGGAGTCACATGACCTCATTTTATGCTGAAACATTAATCGCTGCAGTAATTATCCAATGGAAGGCTCCATCCTATTGGCTGAGTTACAACCAGGTGTGGACTTTTTGGGCCAGGCGGTGTATATACCATCTACTAAGTGAAAAGTCACAAAGAACATCTCCAGAAAATAGCTTTTCCATTCTTTGAGTCTTCTGTGGTTGTTCGAGGCTGAAGACTTGTTTTCCAGATAAAGCGACAGTCAAATAAAAACAAACAAGATATAAAATTGTGTCTTACGGAACGCATTTATTAAGGATAAAGTGTTTTGTAACATAAAAAAGGAAAAGAATCAAATCTTCTCCAATTAATTGTATAAATAGTTGTAAACTGGATAGAAATATCTCAACATTGGTTTAAACTGAACTGTGCCTAGTTACGTTTTTTTTTTTTCTTCCCCATTGGCAAAAATGACTTCCAGCTTTGGGCTACACGATTTCTCCATGGTGGGTCCTTAGAGGCAAGTCTTCTTGGGACCACCATGATTCATTCAATCAACGCTGATAGAACAGCTTCTCCCCTGTATGAATCTTCAGGTGTATATTAAGATACGACTTCTGGCTAAAACATTTCCCACACACTGGGCAAGAACACATTTTCTGTCCTGTATGAGTCCTCGAATGGGTATTGAGTGCAGACTTCTGGCTAAAGCACCTTCCACATTCAGGACAAGAAAAGGGTTTCTCACCCGTGTGAGTTCTCCGGTGGGTATTAAGGTATATCTTTCGACTAAAACACCTCCCACAGTCAGCACAAGAAAACGGCTTCTCTCCCGTGTGAATTCTCGAATGCGCAATAAGATTGGCTTCCTGGTTGAAACCTTTTGCACAGACAGGGCAACTGTACGGTTTCTCTCCGGTGTGGATCTTTTGATGAGTGATCAGGTGGGATTTCCGACTGAAGGACTTATCGCATATCTGACAGGAGTATGGTTTCTCCTCGGTATGAACTCGCTGATGTATTACCAGCATGGATTTATAGCGGAACGTCTTCCCACAATCCACACAACTATGCGATTGATTTCTTAGGACTTTTTCTGCAAGCGGAACCGGTTCCTGTTTGTTGTGAACAGAAGTAGTATGATACATGTATGTGGGTGTTTGATACATGGCTGTAAAAATATCCATGTTTGGTTGCACGCAAGAAATTGACTGGTTTTGGATTCCAGGTGACATATGATCTGTTACGGTGTGTTCAAATGTTGGAGAGATGTCTATGTCTATGATATTTCCCTCTTTACAGGAGACCGGTTCCTCCTTGATAAGACTGGGTGGATATTCTGTCTCTGGATGTTCTGCAGGCTGATAAATATCCTTATTGGCATAATCTCCATCGAACAAGATGGTCTCTTTTTTGGTGTAAGTGGATGTTCTCGTTGTCTGGGTATGTCCAGTGGGTGCAGTCGTGTCCTCACCTAGGAGATTTCCATCCTCACATGTGGCCAGTTCCTCCTTCATGGTATTTGGCCTATATTCCACAGGAATATATAGGTTTGTTGACTTACTCTCTTCCGATAATGCCGGTTTCTCTTTAGCAGTTGTGGAGTTTGTCTGTGTCCTGAAGGACTTATTTATAGTCAAATAATTTGCGTTCTGATGGGCTTCGTTACTGTTTTCGTTAACAAAAGGTAAAGGTGAAACGGGTTTGTGATTTATATCTGGTATATTTCTGCTCACTGATCCATCTATAGAAAATAAAAATAGAAAAATTTATCATATGTTGGCATTGGTTTTTGAAAGCTAGCACTTCCCGTATTAATTTCCCTTTTTTAGCATATATTCCAGATAAAATGAAGAGTCTGCCGTCTTCACCCTTCTGACCAAAGCTCATGCGCTATACTGACTAGCCAAGTCCCTGCAAGTAGCATAGCAGTGCATGGCACAATCAGAAGTCGGCAGAGGGAAGTGGTGGGTAAATACTTGTAAAAATGCTATGCACAGCTCATGCATTTTAGATGAAAAATTGTAAAATTATCATATCCTGAACCGTGTAGTTTAAATATTAATTCGTGAAACATTGAGAAAGGTGGGAGTGAGGGTGTCTGGCTCTGAGAGTTGGGAGTAAGTATGTGGCTGGCTGTGAGAGTTGGGAGTGAGTTTCTGGCTGTGAGAGATGGGAGTGAGTATATGTATGGTTGAGTGATAACTGGAAGAGCAGGTGATTGTGGTTGGCTAAAGGAGGCAAGAATAAATGTGTCCCAAACAACAAATACATTTAACCTATTGACCTCCACGCTCCCTAGAGTACAGTGTTGTGTTTCTGTCTAGACACATGGTTACTCAACCCCCCCCCCCCCCGGAAGAATAAAACATGATTGAGTGAGATGGAGGTGACGGTTCGGCTGAGAGTGTCAGGTATATTACACAAAGGAATTTTAAAATGGATGCCTGTAGCCATTTTGTTTTTAAAGACAGTTTCTTTTCTTTAAAATTTTCTCCAGGTTTAGAAATGAATGAGATTTTTTTTTTTACAGAGTTCATTCCTGGGTGAAGTCTTTTATATTTTTTTAAGAAGTGCCAGACATGAAGGAACCTAGAATGTTTGTGTGTGATAAGGCTAGAGTTAAGTGCTAAGACATGTCATAATTAAATTTATTGGTCTGTCTTAAGTTTTTAAAACAAAAGATATTTGGTCTTTTGGGTATAGGAATAAGAGTTAATATTCTCTAATATAGATTTATATTCACAAAATATATATGTTTATAATCAAGGTATATTTTATTATATTTACAGTAGGAAATATATACTCCAATAAATATTGTAGAAAGTATATAATTGGTAAATATTAAAATTTACTAAAGAATAGATTCTGTGGAGTTAACCAGAAAAGAATTTAGCTGATAGGACTCTGAGTAAGTAATTTCAAAAGGGAGTAGGGATATAAATCAGAGATGATAGGTAGAGACAGTGTCTAGCTGGGAGAAGAGAGGGTTTTTGTGTAGATTGAACTTTGACCCGAGATAAGATATTAAAAAGAAATGGTGGAATTAAGAAGTGCAATACTGCCCTCTAGAGGATAGTAAATATAATAATTGATATAGCAATAATATTGCCAGTGACGTCAAATTGGCTATAATAAGCGGCAATGTTATTTGCAAGTGAATCGGAGATTCCAGCATTCAGAGACTCACACCGCAATGCATTCAGACGTCCAGTACACATGACACTCTGGCGGTCGGAGATTCCAGCATTCAGAGACTCACACTGCAATGCATTACACATGACCCTCTGAGAGTCCAAGATTCCAACACTCAGACTCACACCACGATGCAGGCAGATCCCAAGACATGAGGCAATCAAGATTCTCACCAAATCTCTAACTCACATGCATTGATTATCTGATATCGATAATCTTCACATATTCCAAAACAAAGCATCACATAGAAAATTCCAAGACTTATCAACATCCAAATTGGACAGGTAATGTATGAAAAAAAAAGAATTAATGTAATTATATATATTTGTAGATAATCTTGCAACGTAGACTGAGATTTCTCAGATATTTGGGTTAGATCCAAATTCTAAGTATTTTCTATTCTGCAGATAGAAATATGAAGAAGTGGATATAAGGATTTATTCCTAAAAGAAATGTTGTAAGATTGATACCAATATATATATTGAATTTGGAAATTACTGTGATTAAAATTAATAAGCAGGGAATTATAGAACTACAAAATAAAAAGCAAAAGATTAGAAGTTTAATTCTCGAGATTAGGGGAGGATTCACTAAGTTTTTATTACTTATCATTAAATTAGCTCATCTTTTGTTGATCCATGTAGCATAGAGTTATATATATATCTATAAGAGCTGGCTGGTTAAACATTGTTTGCTGGGAAATGCATGTTGTATTAAGCAGAAATGTTTATTAACCATTTGTGTATTAGTTACTAACTGATAAGGTAAATGATATTAATCATATATGCAGTTACTAACCGGAGATACATATATTGTGAAGCTAGTTTTTATATGCCGATGGATTGTGGTTTATAAATTTTTGTTTATGATATGAGATTTGAAACTTTTTTGTATACGTAATAAATATATATATATTTTTATCCGATCGTGTTTTGCTTTGAAAAATACAATAATCAATAGACAATTAAAAGAATTCAGCAGAATTTATAGGAAATATAAACGATTGATATTTGTGTCTCGTATAAATTTCTTATGAAATAATAATCCCTGATATATTGGAGGCAACTGCCGAGGTAAGTCCAGTAAGTCCAATATAGACATATTGGAGGCTTGGCTGATAAGTCCAATATAAAACGTGTTGTATTCACGTGCAGAGATTATATCCGACAAAAGGTATAAGAGCGTATTTGAATGTGATCTCCATATATCTCAGACAAGAGGCTCCTCTCAGCCTGGCTCTCCAAGGGCCCTGCTTCAAAGTAGCCGTGGGTGCAAGCGGCATCAGGAGTTAACAACTGGAGTTCTATCCATCGCCATGCCTGTATGCCCTGCTAACACAAATCATAAATCACTGCCAACTCTCATCTCCTCTCTTCTTGGTATGTCATCTGATGAACCCACTCTAAAAACCGACCAGTCCTGGTTTTCCCTCTTTCTTAATCTGTTTTTGGTATGTGCTGCAGTTGTAATCCCATCCACAGCTTCCATATCCTATAAAATTTGTTTATTTCATGCTATGCTATATTTACAACAATTTGTAATTACTCTGCAAACCCTGTCTGTATAGATTGTCATTTGGTCCACATACTATTCCCCCTAAGATCTAATTTGCAAGTTTGAAACTCCTGTGCTGCTAGACGGCCAGTCTCCAGGTGTATCAGCTTACATGGATCGATTGCTGGCCTGGCACGATCATAACAGACAGGAGGTTACTTCATAAAGAAGAAGAATTACAATTCGCAAACAACATCCCGGCACAAGCATATAATGCACTTCCTGCCCCAGTCAACCTCACTTCAACTCTCCGCTTCTTCGCCCCAACCACCGAGGATGAAGTTCATTCCCTACGGTCTTCACCATCACCAGCTGCCCGCCTGACCCTACCTCCCACATTGCTATCCTCACCTCTCACTCCTGCGCTCTCGTACTCTGGTTCATTCCCTTCTCCTTTCAAGCATGCCACGATCACACCCATTCTCAAGAAACCCTCCCCTCGACCCAAAATCTCCTGAAAACTACCACCCGGTATTATTACTTCCACGAGCGTCAAAACTACTGGCAAGCCTAGTTTCAACTCCTTGCTTGACCCCCTGCATCCAGCTGTCGCGCCAAACATTCAACAGAAACCACTCTCGCCAAGGTCACCAATGACCATCTCTCTGCTAAATGTAATGGCCTCTCATCTGCTTTTGATACAGTGGATCATCCCCTCCTCCTAAAGACCCTCAGCTGTCCTTGGTCTCTGCAACACCATTCGTCTGGTTCAACGATGTCTACAGTAGCTCCTCAGTATCCCTTTCTGGCAATTCTCTCTCGTCAATACCTCTGTCTGTTGGCATTCCTCAAGGCTCTGTCTTGGGTCCTCTGCCCCCCCCCCCCGCCATCTATATCTCCTTGCTGGGTAAACTCATCACCAGTTATGGCTTTAAATAACACCTATAGACAGAAACCTCTAGATCTACCTCTCCACTACTAATCTCTCCCATTCTGTTCCGGGTCAGTGACTGTACAGCGCCACGGAATGTGTTGGCGCTTAATATAATAATAAACCTTTCCTAGCATGACCAAGAGTTTGGGCAGTGATTCGGTGGTTTTCACCTAGAGGTCTCCCTTTTTGTGAAGGACACAATGTTCTTTGGGGTAGGATACTGACTGGATACTCCTTTTTGTTCCCACAGCCCAGGTGCCCCACGTTTGCTGCCAAAGTCACATTACGTTCACGATGACTCTGCATATTAATCTCTAGTTGTCTGACTGGTCGGAGCTTGTGATCTTTGGTGCCGCTCTCTTTCAGTGTTAACTCTTGTGATGTTTAGACGTGAGGTACAGGTCAGGTTAAAATAGCATCAATCTCTTCAGATCCATCACCATATTCTATGTCTCGATTCTTGCGTTATGTTAAAGAAGCAAAGACACAAGTGAAGCTTCAGGATACAACACGTTCTCTAAAACAATCTTGGACCTACAAATGTCTGGATGAAGAAATTTTAAGAAACATATCGATAAAGAGATCGAGAACGGAATGGTATCTTACCAAGCGAGATGAAAAGCTCGTGAGTCTCTATCATCACATCCGGCTCCGTCTGCTGCTCTAAGTTGTCCCATTCCTATAGGTGGAGATAAAGAAGAACAAAACCTGAAGATCCGGTTCAAAAACCAAGTATTTCCGCATTCGTCGCAGGCTGGTTACTGGTACAAACTCCGGACTCCCCGCACTAGGGTAAAGGTTACCAGGACAACTGAGACCAAGGCAGTCGGCAGAGAAGCTCCTGAACCTGCGAGCCCAGTAGTCTGTTCCTCTGCTTTCTGGCTCCCTGCCCGCTGCTTGTCTAGGCTCTGGAGTCTACCTGCGGTGTCTCTTGCTTGATGGGTGCCTCCTCTGATTCCCCCCCACCCCACCCCGGAAGGTGTTTTGCATGGTTACTGAGCCCTGCTGCCGGCAGCCAACACCGCGGCCGGTCCTCATGGGCAAAAAAAAGGGTGGAAACATCTGATACTACCCAACATCCAGATGTTTTTAGGTGGCCCACAACCTCGTCGGCCCCATCTGCGATGCACAGAGGACACCGGAATGGCAGAGTCTTTGGATGCTATGGAAATCCACTTGGACGTGCTGGAGGAGGGGAGGCTGGAGTCTTCGGCCCAGTTGGAGGATCTCCAGAAGCAGGGAAGGACCTTAAGGATGACATTAATGGATCTAGAGGTCAGGCATTGACTTTACAACCTCCGTCTGAGTGGGATCCTTGAGACTGCGTCTTGATGGCCTGTGTCTCAGGCCTTATGGCCATCCTGCTGAAGCTACCTCCGGACTCGCCTGCTACTCTCGCTTCTGTCTTTCGGGTACGAAAGGTGGCTGCTGCACCAGCTGAGGCTCCCTGGAGTGGTCATCACCACCAGAGACGTCTCCGTCCATGCAAAGATTATCCGGGAGGCCGGGAATGTACCAGCGGTGGCCTATGGCAATATGAGGAGCTCGGTCTACAGGGACTTGACATTTCTCATGCTTATGACATGCTAATGTTTCTGGGACATAACAACCCTCCAGTGGCGTAGCGAGGGGGGCAGGGAGGGGCATTTGCCCCCAGGCACCGGTCTGAGGGGGGCGCCACAAGCCCTGTCAGATCCAGTAGCAGCTGGGCTTGAGCGCTTGGAAGGTGTGGTTTCACATGTTCCCAGCATCTGCACTGTGCACTCAGCTTCTGGGTGGTCTATGTGACGTGAGCTGAGCTGACTCACAGCCCAGAGCCCGGAAGCAATCATGCATGGAAAAAAAAAAAAAAAAAAAGCAACGGGAGCGATCTCTACATCGGAGTCACGAGGAGCTGCCTTTTCTGTCTCACAGTGAATTCAAGGTATGAGCTCTCTCCATCCTCATGCCCCCCCAACCAGAGCATTACCCCCCCCCATTTTTTTATTTCCACCTCCCCTAATTTTATATATTTTTTTTCCCACATGGTGGCCCTTGTGGGCTAATTCAGAAATAACCACTTAGTTCACATGGACCGCGTACCTGCCTGTATCTGTGCTTGAACGGGCCTTTCGTGCTCTCGGCCGCGCTCCCACAAGATCATATAAAGATATCACCAGAGCGTGGCCGAGGGCACGAGAGGCTCGTTCAAGCACAGATACAGGCAGCCGTTGGCGGGTATGTGGCCCATGCAAATATGGAGTAAATCAACTAAGCGGTTATTTCTGAATTAGCCCAGACCCATACTGGGACAAAACATATAGGCCCGGGGATTTTCGATTGAGCAGCCCACTTTTTTTTTTCTTCTTCTTCTTCTATACTACACACTGCACATTACTGTGAGTTTTATTGCTGTGGAGCTCTGTGATACCCTCATAAATACCACATATGCTAAGGGGTTTTTCAGAAAGCATCAGTGACATTTTGGTGACTAGTTTGGCGATTCCATTCTACTGAGCATGCGGTGAAGTTAGAGTCCCCGAAGTGTGCCTTTAAGATGGAGTCGCCAAAGAACGTCGACCTGCAGAAAAAAAATAAAGAACGTAATTCTGCCATTCTTCTAATGGGTGTTTAGACTAATAAAAATGCATTAAAATGTGTCTGAATAATAAAATATATTTATTAGATTTGGGGGGGGGGAATTAAATATTTTTAAAATTGTATGCTGTAGTGATTATTTTTGGCTGGGGGGGGGGGCACTAATGAAAGACTTGCCCCCGGGCGCCTCATGACATTGCTACGCCTCTGCAACCCTCATAAAGAGAGCGTGGAATTCATTATTGTTGGGCGCCCTCTGGTTCCCGCACGCTGCTCATGCATGGCCTCTTCCCCAGCCTCCGGTTTTCCATTCGGATCCTGGAGAATGCTGGGAATGCCACATACTTACAGGCAGTTCCAATTTTTTTTTTCTATATCCCTCTGACCCCATTATTTGACTTGCTGCACACCCCGCTAACCCTCCTGCACTTATTATTTGGTTTTTCTTGTTGGCCACACCACACCGCCCTCCGTTACTCCTTTTGAGGTCTATAATGCTACTTGTTGGTCTTGCGTGGCTCCTTCCTTTTACCGCCTATGTGGTTGTCTGATTCATGTATTTTAAATACAAAAAAAAAAAACACACACAGATCCAAATGCACACCTTGGTCTCCTTGAACATACCCCATTCATGGAGAGTCTCACCTCTAGTGTCAGACGGATTATCTTGTCAATCAATTCCATTATCTTCTTGCCTTTGTTTCTTTTCTGTATCAGAGAGCAGGAAGAGGCTCCTGTGCCAAGGCTCAAGGTCCTGCAGGCTCCTTCAGACACCCTGGGACTGCTCCTGTGTGAGCCGTACGCACCGGGTTTCTTCATAATTATGTAATCCTTTAAGAAAGAAAACCAGACATGTTATTCAGTAATGCGATAAAAAAGCTACAACTGACAGATAATGACTTGGATAAAAGTCGAGTAACCTGGTCTGGAAGGACCTCCTTGAATAGAGGAACTTTGATTATTAAGCAGTTTCATGCTGGTCGGCTCCAAGGTAGTGACACAAACCCCAAGGTATCCTAGTGCCATCCCGAACCAAAAAGAATACTTAATAAATACAATTTTATTTATTGTCAATTTTTTTTTTTTTTTAAAGAAGTCGTAAATGTTGTGGGACCTTCTGGTGCACATCTACCCGCCTAGCAAGGAACAGTCCTTAAAGGAGCAGGTCGACAAACGACGATTTTGTTGACAAAAAGGAGAGGGAATAGAAGATCGCCCATCTCTGTCACAATTCTAGTTCCATATATTGTAGGGTTGACTGACCCATTTTAGAGTCTCTCAGGCTCGTTGTCTTCTTCGATTCTGATCTCTCCTTCACTCCTCACATTCAGTCACTAACCAAATCTAGCTACTTCCACCTAAAAAAAAACATTGCACACGTCCCTCCTGGTCTTCAATCAGGACTCTGCTAAAATGCTCATCCAAGCTCTTATCTCCCGCCTTGACTACTGTAACTTTATCTCTCTGGCCTTAAGAGATCCCAGATTCTCCCTCCGCAGTCCAAGGAACGCCTGTGCTAGGCTCATCCACCTCACCACTTTATCAAGCTCTACACTGGTTTCCTGTTTCCTTTTAGAATCTAGTTCAAAGTACTGGTGCTCTCGTACAAAGCTCTCCATAGCCGCACCCCTAGCTACATCTCCGTTATTAGCAGGTAGATCCCGTCCGTCCTGGCCACTTCACTCAGCCAATGATCTGATGCTTTCAGCTCCACGTACCCGCACCCCCAACTCCCTCCTTCAAGACTTCTCCCGTGCTGCCCACTTTCTGTGAAACTCCCTCCATCACAACATTAGACTCATCTCTCCAGTCCTTCAAGAAGTCTCTGAAAACACATTACTTTAGAGAAGCTTATCGGCTAACACTATGAATTCCCCACTATACATTTTTTGCGCCCCCCGCTACTTCATATTCTCTATTTTACCCTCACCTAGTGTGTCACTCCTCTCCTCTTAGATTGTAAGCTCTCGAGCAGGGTCCCCTCTCCTACTGGTCTGTGGGTATAGATTTGTTATTCTGTCTCGCCCATTGTACAGCACTGCGTAACTTGTTAGCGCCTTATAAATACTTGTAACTGTAGAGTGGAGCTCTGGTTACTCAAGTTGAGAATAAACAGGCCTCGGCGTGGCGGCTGGCTGATGTGCCATTACAAGAAACCAATGTCAACATGTGGGAAGCCATGTTTAGGAGTATGAAGAACTGTAAAGAATGATATTTTTTCTGGAATATCTGACTATGCCTGTTGCCGTAAAAAACATCTGAACCGACACGGGTCAAAAGAAAAGCTACTAATTTAAAAAGATTAGAACTTATCCATACCACGGACCCAAAACTGGGCATCTTGGGGCCTGTATACCATTTAAGAAGATGCTTTTGATATGTTCACACGGCGGAGATCCAGCCCCCTGGGCTTATGGTAAGTTATCAGCATTGGTGGTTGGCCAATAAAAAGCTTCAGAATCAAGGCTTTGATCTCAATGGGTTCTGCTTCAAAAACCATCTCTAGTGCTTGGGAGTTACATGACGAACAATGGAGATGAAAGACAACACGAGCACCTCCTCACCTCTCCTGTCAGGAGGTAGATGATCTCCAGGGTCAGATCCAGAATCTTCTCCGCCATCTCGTTCCTCTTATTGCTCATTATTCCAGGATCACACTCCATACAGTGTTGAGTAACTTTCCAAAGGACGTCTGTGGTCCTACAGAGATTATACATTCTGATTCTTAACCAAAATACACATCTGCATCACAGCGACTATTCCAAGGATAGAGATAGATATATATATTATATATCTATATCACACACACTTTTAATGCAATTTGGAAAATAAAGATTCAGACAAACAAAATTACCACAATATTTTAAAATCCACTAAATATTAGTGGCAATTTGTTCCTGTGTGGAACATGATTCAATTTATTAAGGTCCCAGACCTATAATGATCTGAATAGATTTTTAACCATATAAACGAACCAGCATATGGCCGACGTAGACAACAATAAAAGACGAGGGTACCCTTTCAACAGAAATCACGAACAGACCCATACATTTATCTAGATCTCACAGTAGATCATTAGAGGGGCCTCTGAGCATACTGAGATGCATTTTGATCACTGGTTCACACCATTCTCCATTCAATTAACAAAATCTCCATCTTAAACTAAATAGCCCAAACAATGATTTATAGAAACTGTCCCCATCTCTAAATGCACCCGACGCGTGATTCGCCGACACTGGCTCGTCAGGAGTGCTCTGAGAAGTAATGGAAAATAGTCTGCTATTTAAATCCTCCGTGTCCAGCTTCAATTTGCTCATTAACCTGTGGGGAGGTCAAGTTTAGATCCACCCTAATTTATGACGTATCAAAAGTGATTGACAACATTCTCTGCCAATATTAGTGTAATCCCGTTGTTATGGTAACTCATCGTCATGTTATGATCTGGTTACCCGGGTCTGATTGAGGGAATATTCCAATAAATGCGAGGAAATCTCACTGAAAATCCTCCAGCACATCGATTAATAGTGCAAGAGGTGAACTACATAGCACCATCGCTCAATCGGTATAGAATTCAAATGAAACGTCTTTCTCCCCATTTCAGAGGGGTAAAACTCTGTAGTCTCCTGTGACATTTCCTGTTCGGTTTTTCTGTGAATTAAGTTACTCCTGGAGGTAGTGATAATGTGTATATATTACACACACACGGCTTAAAATATTCACCTGCCCACTCTCTCTGGTTTGACAGTCATTACTTCCTCTGATGCGAGCTGGACGCTCCCTCCGGCATTCAGCCAATCCAATGTCTCCTAACGCAAATGCGTTGCAGCGTGTGCTGGTCAGCAGTGCACAGAGCTGCACATTCCTTACCTGCACCACTGAAGGCTGTCCAGTGCAGGCCGTCTGAGATCTGTCCAGGTGGCTCATAGCCCTCCAATTTGGAAGGCTGAATCAGCCCCGCAGGACACCTGACAAGGGGCCACTCAGCTCAGTATATTAAAGGGTCATGGTGGCTAGAGTCTCCCTTTAAAACAAGGGTGATCCCTGTCTAATTAAGGGGCCCATCCTCTTGTGTTTTAATTAGGAGCTTCCGCTGCCTGGTTATTTATTTAGAGGGCACTCCATCCTCAGGTTAATGGGGGCACTCCTCCTGCTCGCTACGTAATTGGGGGCACTCCTCATGTTATTGTAGGCACTCCTCCCTCTCGCTATTTAATTGGGGGTGCGCCTCCCTCATGCTATTTAATTGGGGGGCACTCCGCCCCCTCTCTATTTAATTATAAACATAGGTTCTTATCTGACGACATTTTCTTTTGGCTCATCTAGTCTGCCCAATTACATGGATACTTTACCTGGATTTATCTTTTGTTTAGGATAGCCTTATGCCTATCCCATGCTTGCTTAAATTCAATTACTGTTTTGGCCTCTACCACTTCTACTGGAAGGCTGTTCCATGTATCCACCACCCTCTCAGTAAAATAATGCTTTCTGATGTTACTTTTAAACCTTTGCCCCTCTAATCTAAGACTATGTCCTCTTGTTTTGCTACTTTGTTTCCTTTTAAATATACTCCCTTCCTCTACCTTGTGGATTCCCTTTACGTATTTAAATGTTTCTATCATATCTCCTCTGTCTCGTCTTTTTTCCAAGCTGTACATGTTAAGATCATTTAAGCCTTTCCTGGTAACTTTTCTCCTTCAAGCCGTACACCATTTTAGTAGCCCCTTCCTGGACTCTCTCTAAGATGTCTATATCCTTCTGGAGATTCGGTCTCCAGTACTGCACATAGTACTCCAAGTGAGGTCTCACCAGTGCTCTGTACAGTGGCATGAGCACTTCCCTTTTCCTACTGCTAATACTTCTCCCTAAACAACCAAGCATTCTGCCAGCATTTCCTGCTGCTCTATTACATTGACTACTTACCTTTAGATCCTCTGAAATAATAACCCCTAAATCCCTTTCCTCAGATGTTGAGGTTAGGACTGTATCAAATATTCTATATTCAGCCCTTGGGTTTTTACGTCCCAGGTGCATTATCTTGCACTTATCCACATTAAAACTCAATTGCCACAGCTCCGACCATTTTTTTAGTTTACCTAAATCATTTGTCATTTGGCTGATCCCTCCAGGAACATCAACCCTGTTGCAAATCTTTGTGTCATCAGCAAAAAGACATACTTTACCATTAATACCTTCTGAAATATCACTAATAAAAATATTAAAGAGAATGGGTCCAAGTACTGACCCCTGAAGTACCCCACTGGTAACAAGACCTTGCGCCGAATAAACTCCATTTACCACAACCCTCTGTTGCCTGTCACTCAGCCACTGCCTAATCCAGTCAACAATATTGGAATCCAAGCTCAAAGATTGCAATTTATTGATAAGCCTTCTATGCGGAACAGTATCAAAAGCCTTACTGAAATCTAAATAAGCAATGTCTACTGCACCACCTGTGTCTATTATTTTTGTTACCCAATCAAAAAAATCAATAAGATTAGTTTGACATGATCTCCCTGAGGTAAACCCATGTTGTTTCTGATCTTGTAATCTATCAGGGTTATTCAGAGAGCGTGAAAAGCAGGAGAATGACTGGAGAATGAAAAATTCTAGGTCAAAATAGCCAATTTGGAAAGTGAGATGGAAGGGAGAATTTTCTGGTTTGGCTATTTTGACCTAGAATCTTTCATTCTCCAGTCATTCTCCTGCTTTTCACGCTCTCTGAATAACCCCGTATGTGTTTTTAGACGTTCAACAATCTTTTCCTTTAACATGGTTTCCATTAATTTCCCCACTACTGACGTAAGACTAACTGGCCTATACAGTGGCAAGAAAAAGTATGTGAACCCTTTGGGACTACGTGGAGTTTTGCATGAATTGGTCATAAAATGTGCTCTGATCTTCATCGAAGTCACAACAATTTGAAAAACACACCCTGCTTAAAATAATACAACACAAACATATGTTTTCATGTGTTTATTGAACATAACATGTAAACATTCACAGTGCAGGGTGGAAAAAGTATGTGAACCCCTAGCCTAATGACTTCTTCAAGAGCTAATTGGAGCCAAGAGTGAGCCAACCTTGAGTCCAATCAGTGTGATATTATTGGATGTGTTGCTGAAAGCTGTCCTGCCCTTTAAAAACACACACCAGTTTTGGGTTTACTGGTTTCAAGAAGCACTGCCTGATGTGAACCATGCCTCGCAGAAAAGAGCTCTCAGAAGACCTACGATCAAGAATTGTTGACTTGCATGAAGCTGGAAAGGGTTCCAAAAGTATCTCCAAAAGCCTTGATGTTCATGTGTCCACGGTAAGACAGACTGTCTACAAATGGAGAAAGTTCAGCACTGCTGTTTCTCACTATAATTGTAAAGGGTCATCCAGACGTGGACCCCTTGCTTGATGTGCCTAGAGGGGTGTCAGCTATACCCTCCTGACGAGGCCCAAGAAGGCTGAAACGATCGTCGGGGGTTGCTGCACCTCTCGTGCAGGGATGACGTCCTTGGCAATCAGCACTGGCCACCCTTTCTGGGTGAGAGCAGGCTGATTTGCATATGGAAAATTCATCCCTGTAATGGCACAAGCAAGCTAAAACCTTGTTTGTGAGACCTGAGCGGGCACCCACCGTAGAGCAGGCCATTGTGCTGTTGCTCGTTCTCAGGACCCACAAACACCCCTGTTGTTTCTCACTGTTGCTACTCTCCCTGGGCGTCGTCGTCCTGTAAAGATGACTGCAAGAGCACAGCGCAGAATGCTTAATGAGGTAAAGAAGAATCCTAGAGTGTCAGCTAAAGACTTACAGAAATCTCTGGCACATGCTAACATTTTTGTTGACACATCTACAATAAGGAAAACATTAAACAAGAATGGAGTACATGGGAGGACACCACGGAGGAAGCCATTGCTGTCCAAAAAGAATATTGCAGCACGTTTGAAATTTGCAAAAGAGCACCTGGATGTTCCACAGCACTACTGGCAAAATATTCTGTGGACAGATGAAAACAAAATGGAGTTGTTTGGAAAAAACACAACACTATGTGTGGAAAAAAAAAAGGCACAGCACACCAACATCAAAACCTCATCCCCACTGTAAACCATGGCAGAGGGAGCATCATGGTTTGGGGCTGCTTTGCTGCCTCAGGGCCTGGACGGATTGTTGTCATTGATGAAAAAATGAATTCCAGAGTTTATCAGGACATTTTGCAGGAAAACGTAAGACCATCTGTCTGCCAACTGAAGCTCCGTAGAGGATGGGTGATGCAACAGGACAATGACCCAAAGCATACAAGTAATTCAACAAAAGAATGGCTTCAACAAAACAAAATACGCCTTCTGGAGTGGCCCAGTCAGAGTCCTGACCTCAACCTGATTGAAATGCTGTGGCATGTCCTTAGGATGTCTGGTGTGAATCGCTCTCTTAAGAATAGCGCTACACTGAAACAGTTTTGTGAAGAGGAGTGGTCCAAAATTACTCCAGATCGTTGTGCAGGTCTGATCTGCAACTACAGGAAACGTTTGGTTGAGGTTATTGCTGCCAAAGGAGGGTCAACCAGTTATTAAGTCCAAAGGTTCACATACTTTTTCCACCCTGCACTGTGAATGTTTACATGTTATGTTCAATAAACACATGAAAACATATGTTTGTGTTGTATTATTTTAAGCAGACTGTGTTTTTCAAATTGTTGTGACTTAGATGAAGATCAGAGCACATTTTATGACCAATTCATGCACAACTCCACGTAATCCCAAAGGGTTCACATACTTTTTCTTGCCACTGTAGTTCCGATTCCTCCCTACCCTTCTTGAAAATGGGCACATTTGCTAATTTCCAGTCTTCTGGGACGACTCCCGTTAACGGTTTTGCTATTACACCATTGAGCTCTTTTAATAATTTAGGGTGGATCCCATCAGGCCCCATTGACTTATTTGTCTTTACTTTAGACAGCTGCTGTAGAACCTCCTCCTCTGTAAACTGATATGTAAATGTCTCTTTAGTGTTTCCTCCTGAGGTCCCTTTCCTTCCTTTTCTTCTGCAAAGACTGAACAAAACTATTCATTGAGGCAGTCAGCGAGACGTTTATCCTCTTCTACATACCTTCCTTCCTTTGTTTTTAATCTAACTAATCCTTGTTTTACTTTTCTTTTCTCGTTTATGTATCTAAAAAATGTTTTGTCCCCCTTTTTTACTGACTGAGCTATTTTCTCTTCTGCGTGTGCTTTGGAAGCTCTTATAAATTGCTTTGCCTCTTTCTGCCTAATCTTATAGGTTTGCCTATCTTCTTCACTCTGAGTTTTTTTATAATTATTGAATGCTGTCTTTTTGTTCTTCACTATTTTGGCCACTTCTGCAGAGTACCACAGTGGTTTCTTCCCTTTTTTGTTTTTTCTAACAAGCCGAATGCAATTGCCTGTGGCCTTCAATAATGCCTCATTTAAATAATCCCATTTCTCCTGGACTCCCTTTAAACTCCTCCAGTCTGATAATGACTCCTTCACACAAAATCTCATTTTAGAAAAATCTGTTTTTTTAAAGTCTAAAACTTTTGTTTTTGTGTGGTGCGGCTCCATCCCTGTTCTTATATTAAACCATACTGACTGGTGATCACAAGATCCCAAATTTTCACCTACAACAACGTCCGATACCAAACCTCCATTTGTGAGTATTAAATCCAATATGGCCTCTTTACGGGTCGGCTCCTCAACTACTTGTGTTAGAGATAATCCCAGTAGGGAGTTTAGAATATTTGTACTCCTGGTGCACCCAGCTGTTTTGGTTTTCCAGTTCACATCAGGAAGATTAAAGTCCCCCATGATATTAACTTCCCCCTTCATTGCCATTTTGGCTATTTCCTCAAACAGCAGATTATCTAGTTCTTCAATTTGTCCAGGGGGTCTATAGATCACACCTACACGAGCTACTGTATGATTGCCAAATGTTAGCGTAACCCAAACTGACTCTATGTGCACCTCGCTCACTTTTATTTGGTTCGTTTTTATGTTGTTTTTAATTAGGGGGTGCTCCTCCCTCTCGCTATTTAATTAGGGGGCGCTCCTCCCTCTCTCTATTTAATTAGGGGGCGCTCCTCCCTCTCGCTATTTAATTAGGGGGAGCTCCTCCCTCTCGCTATTTAATTAGGGGTGCGCCTCCCTCATGCTATTTAATTGGGGGTGCGCCTCCCTCATGCTATTTAATTGGGGGTGCGCCTCCCTCATGCTATTTAATTGGGGGTGCGCCTCCCTCATGCTATTTAATTGGGGGGCACTCAGCTGGCCACTTATTTGAATAGGGGGTACCAGGCTGCCTGGTTATTTAATTAGGGGTCACTATATATTTAAGGGCCATAATGTAATGTACAGAATAGAGGATAACCTTCCAAATCACACACCCTATTATGCAGGACACTGATGATGTCACTGCCAAATGTGAATGTAATTAAGGTCCTGAGCAAGAAACCAACATATCACCCACAAAGGTCCACATCCCGCCACCCCAAAACACGCACTGCATCTTACCGTGTTATCTCAGGCGACGCAGGAAGCTGTCACTAGCAATCGCTGCCCAAAGCAAGTCGATTGCCCTCTTCCAATATGGCCGCCAATGGCAGTGACGTCACGGTAACCTTACTCGTAATTATTCAACAACAAACCGAGTGAATCTCTGTCCCAGCAGAGACTGAAGAGCGCATGCGCAAAGCGGATACTTCTGGCAAAGCGGGCAGGAAGTAGTGGGTATAGGGCAGAGACACCCAGCGCTGTAGGTATACGCTGTGTGTGAGGTGAATCTACACCCCTCCCTGTGTATATACCGTGTGTGAGGTAAATATACACCCCTCCCTGTGTATGTACCGTGTGTGTGTGAGGTGAATATACACCCCCTCCCTGTGTATATACCGTGTGTGTGTGAGGTAAATATACACCCCCTCCTTGTGTATATACTGTGTGTGAGGTGAATATACACCCCTCCCTGTGTATGTACCGTGTGTGTGTGTGAGGTAAATATACACCCCCTCCCTGTGTATATACCGTGTGTGAGGTGAATATACACCCCCTCCCTGTGTATGTAGTGTGTGTGAGGTGAATATACACCCCCTCCCTGTGTATGTACCGTGTGTGAGGTGAATATACACCCCCTCCCTGTGTATGTACCGTGTGTGAGGTGAATATACACCCCCTCTCTGTGTATGTACCATGTGTGAGGTGAATATACACCCCTCCCTGTGTATATACCGTGTGAGGTAAATATACACCCCCTCCCTGTGTATGTACCGTGTGTGAGGTGAATATACACCCCCTCCCTGTGTATGTACCGTGTGTGAGGTGAATATACACCCCCTCCCTGTGTATGTACCGTGTGTGAGGTAAATATACACCCCCTCCCTGTGTATATACCGTGTGTGAGGTGAATATACACCCTCTCCCTGTGTATATACCGTGTGTGAGGTGAATATACACCCCCTCCCTGTGTATATACAGTGTGTGAGGTAAATATACACCCCCTCCCTGTGTATGTACCGTGTGTGTGTGTGAGGTGAATATACACCCCCTCTCTGTGTATGTACCGTGTGTGAGGTGAATATGCACCCCTCCCTGTGTATATACCGTGTGTGAGGTAAATATACACCCCCTCCCTGTGTATGTACCGTGTGTGAGGTGAATATACACCCCCTCCCTGTGTATGTACCGTGTGTGAGTGAGTGAATATACACCCCCCCTGTGTATATACCGTGTGTGAGGTAAATATACACCCCCTCCCTGTGTATGTACTGTGTGTGTGTGAGGTGAATATACACCCCCTCTCTGTGTATGTACCGTGTGTGAGGTGAATATGCACCCCTCCCTGTGTATATACCGTGTGTGAGGTAAATATACACCCCCTCCCTGTGTATGTACCGTGTGTGTGAGGTGAATATACACCCCCTCCCTGTGTATGTACCGTGTGTGAGGTGAATATACACCCCCTCCCTGTGTATATACCGTGTGTGAGGTGAATATACACCCCCTCCCTGTGTATGTACCGTGTGTGAGGTGAATATACACCCCCTCCCTGTGTATGTACCGTGTGTGTGAGGTGAATATACACCCCCTCCCTGTGTATGTACCGTGTGTGTGAGGTGAATATACACCCCATCCCTGTGTATATACTGTGTGTGAGGTGAATATACACCCCCTCCCTGTGTATGTACCGTGTGTGAGGTGAATATACACCCCCTCCCTGTGTATGTACCGTGTGTGAGGTGAATATACACCCCTCCCTGTGTATATACAGTGTGTGAGGTAAATATACACCCCCTCCCTGTGTATGTACCGTGTGTGAGGTGAATATACACCCCCTCTCTGTGTATGTACCGTGTGTGTGTGTGTGTGTGAGGTGAATATACACCCCCTCTCTGTGTATGTACCGTGTGTGTGTGAGGTGAATATACACCCCCTCTCTGTGTATGTACCGTGTGTGTGTGAGGTGAATATACACCCCCTCTCTGTGTATGTACCGTGTGTGTGTGAGGTGAATATACACCCCCTCTCTGTGTATGTACTGTGTGTGTGTGAGGTGAATATACACCCCCTCTCTGTGTATGTACCGTGTGTGTGTGAGGTGAATATACACCCCCTCTCTGTGTATGTACCGTGTGTTGTGTGAGGTGAATATACACCCCTCCCTGTGTATGTACCGTGTGTGAGGTGAATATACACCCCTCCCTGTGTATGTACCGTGTGTGAGGTGAATATACACCCCTCCCTGTGTATATACAGTGTGGAGGTAAATATACACCCCCTCCCTGTGTATGTACCGTGTGTGAGGTGAATATACACCCCCTCCCTGTGTATATACCGTGTGTGAGGTGAATATACACCCCCTCCCTGTGTATATACCGTGTGTGAGGTGAATATACACCCCCTCCCTGTGTATGTACCGTGTGTGAGGTGAATATACACCCCCTCCCTGTGTATGTACCGTGTGTGTGTGAGGTAAATATACACCCCCTTCCTGTGTATGTACCGTGTGTGAGGTGAATATACACCCCTCCCTGTGTATATGTTACCGCTAAAGTGCGAAAGCCGTTAATGTGCACATTACCTAGCCAATCTGCAGATTAACTGATTTGCACCGTTAATGTGTGGAATCGAGACTGTTCCGCAGTTTACCTAGGTAATGTTCACATTAACGGCTTCCGTATCGTTAAAGTGCAAAAGTTTGTAGTTCAAAGGTTTGTTTCCCTCATTTCCTGTCCCTACACCTTCGCCCTCCCCTCCACTTTTCGTTTCTGCCTGTTAGCGCGTGACTTCGTTGACTTTGTGTCGTGATTTATATTTAAAGCGGATAAATTTAACTCCTAGTATGGAAGCAAGCACCGAATTGGTGACTAAAATGAAGAAAAGATTCTTCGCAAACCTCTTTAGCGAAGATTCAAAATATAATAGTGTTTTAATGACAAAACGAAAGTATGATTCCATAATTGAAGATGTAAAGCGAATAAAAGTTTCCAAGAAAAAAGAGTCATCCCGAGATTATCGAATAATTCAAAGGTATGATGTGTTGACTGTACAAGGCGGTGAAAAACTCATTGGGCCGTTGTCAGATGCGCGAGAAAGCGTGAAAAAGTTTGTCCATGCCGAAGAATTGTTTGACATATTGTATTCTACTCATTTGTCAATTGGCCACGGTGGAAGAGACAGAATGATCAAGCAATTAAATACACTTATAACAACATAACCCAAGGCCAAATAAAAATGTTTTTGGAGTTATGCGAAACTTGTCAACAAAAAAGTCCAAAAAAAGATATTGTTGTAAAGCCGATTATTTCATCGCATTTCAATAGCAGATGCCGGGTGGATCTCATCGATTACCAATCTCAACCAGATGGAAAGTTTAAGTTTCTTCTCGTATACCAAGACCACGTAACAAAATTTGTTGTATTGAAGCCGCTCACATCAGAATGGGCGGATGAAGTAGCCTATAACTTGCTTGATATTTTGCTCCTTTTTGGCGCTCCAAGTATTTTGCATTCTGATAATGGACGCGAATTTTGTAATAAAATCTTAGAAAGTGTAACACCATTGTGGGCAGAAATCAAAATGGTTAATGGCAAACCTAGACACTGCCAACGTCAAGGAAGCGTAGAACGAGCGAATCAAGACGTTGAAAACATGCTCACTACTTGGATGGCTGATAACCAAACGAACAAGTGGAGTGAGGGCGTACGATTTGTACAATTCATGAAGAATCGTGCCTATCATTCTGCAATTAAAAGAAGTCCATACGAAGCCTTGTTCGGTTGTCCTGCAAAAGTGGGATTGTCATCTTCTATTATACCACAAAGTTTATTACATTCGATAAATACTGAAGAAGACCTTGAAAATTTAGAAGATTCACAAGAGACCGTGATTATGGGATCACAGTCAAATGTTACTCGAGGACATTCCGTCATCCCCTGCTTCTACAGAATCACCTATGGAAATACAAGAATTTATCGATAGTAATCTGAAACTGCCTTCTACACCGTTGATTGAGGATACAGTTATGAAGAATATTCAGTTACCCTGCACCTCCAAGGAATCACCTCTGCATGTTGAAGTCATCACTGAGTTACCCTCAACTTCAGCAGTCGCCATCACAGTTTCGTACAGAGCCTGTAAAGAGGACTATACAAAACATGGTCTGTATTGTTTGCTCAAAAGCAGCATCAGGTTCTCACAAGTGTAAATCGTGTGATACGTTTGTTCACGTAATTTGTGGTGAAATAGATCCTAAAGAGGAAGGGTATGGTAAGACTGTATCGTGCAACATCTGTAAAAAGAATATGGATCAGAAAATACAGCGTGATGAAGCCAAGAAAGGTTTAGAAAAGCAAGCAAAGAAAACGTTAGCAGTTTCTAATGCAAAGCACCCAAATGTCGATGAAGGTGTCACTGTGAGAATTAGGCCTAGTTCAGACGTGGGCGTTTTTACAGCACGTTCGTACGCACTGTAAAACGCTCAAACACTGAAATCCCATTATTTCCTATGGGCATGGTTCACACCTGGGCGTTTTACAGCGCGTAGGAACGCGCTGTGAAACGCCCTATGCCCAAAGAAGTACAGGACCTTCTTTGGGGCGTATTACAGCGCGTTTGCAGCCATAGACTTCAAAAAACGCGTGTTTCTAATTGTCAAAAACGCCTGGAAAAAAATGTGCGTTAAATGCGCATATGAGATACGCTCAGGTGTGAACCCAGCCTTAAAGTACCCGAATTAGAGCAAAAACTGATGCCCGCTCGATTTTTAGCTGTGGTTCTTAGTAAAACAGAGGATGGCTTTTATAAACTTGGTACTAAAACGGGTATTTTAAAACAATTGTATGCAAAATCTGAATTCAGTGTTTGGAAAGGGGTTTTTTTTTTTTTACACGGAAGAAGATGTCCCTGTTGTAGAAATATCTTTACGTCAAGCAGCAATAAAACAATCCCTTGGTAATGGGCAGGGTTTCAGAAAATGTGATTGCAAATCTAAATGCACCACAAGTAGATGTGCTTGTCGCAAAAAACAATTGCTATGTAATTCAAAGTGTCACCAATCCTTTAGATTGCACTAATAAGTAAGCATAATTGTATCATGTTTTGCAAATTAATTTCCTTCATTGTAATAATATTTTAAACCGTTTTGATTCTATCAACTAATTTGTTGATTGTTTGATTTTATTAACTTGATTCTTTAGATATGGAAAAATAAATAACCTTAAACCGTTTGATACTTTCTATTATAGTTTTTTAAATAACATGTTGCTGTTCCAGCAAAGATCTTATTTGCACTTTAACGAGTGCCTAGTAGGTAGTGTGCCGCTCACATTAGGTAATTTGGGAAATTACACAATTTTCGGCACTTTAACGGCTCACACTAGTTAATCTGCACATTACCTAGTTAATCTGCAGACTGATTTCTGCACTTTAGCGGTAACATATATACCGTGTGTGAGGTGAATATACACCCCCTCCCTGTGTATATACCGTGTGTGAGGTGAATATACACCCCCTCCCTGTGTATATACCGTGTGTGAGGTGAATATACACCCCCTCCCTGTGTATATACCGTGTGTGAGGTGAATATTCACCCCCTCCCTGTGTATATACCGTGTGTGAGGTGAATATTCACCCCCTCCCTGTGTATATACCGTGTGTGAGGTGAATATACACCCCCTCCCTGTGTATATACCGTGTGTGAGGTGAATATACAACCCTCCCTGTGTATATACCGTGTGTGAGGTGAATATACACCCATCCCTGTGTATGTACCGTGTGTGAGGTAAATGTATGCCTCCTATGTATATATTGTGTGGGTGACGGGAATATACGGTGTGTGGGGGCTAAATCTACACCCGTCTCCCCGTGTACAGTGGATAGCAAGTCTACACACCCCCTGTTAATGTCAGGTTTCTGTTATGTAAAAAAAAAAAGACATAAATCATTTCAGAACGTTTTCCACTTTTAATGTGTTCAATAAACTGTACAACTCAATGGAAAACAAAACTGAATCTTTTAGGTGGAGGAATAATATACAACCAGATTTTTATTTTTGTTTAAGTGCACACCCTTACACTAATACTTTGTTGAAGCATCGTTTGCTTTTATTCCAGCACTCAGTGTTTTTGGGTTTGAGTCGATCAGCATGGCACATCTTGACTTGCCAATGTTTGCCCACTCTTTGCAAAAACACTCCATATCTGTCATTGTGAGGGCATCTCCTGTGCACAGCCCTCTTCAGATCACCCCACAGATTTTTCCATGGGATTCAGGTCTGGGCTCTGGCCATTCCAAAACTTTAATCTTCTACTGGTGAAGCCATTCCTTTGTTGATTTGGATGTTGCTTTGGGTCGTTGGCATGCTGGAAGATGAAGTTCCTCTTCATGTTCAGCTTTCTAGCAGAAGCCTGAAGGTTTTGTGCCAATATCGACCGGTATTCAGAACTGTTCATAATTCCCTCAACCTTGACTACTGCCCCAGTTGCAGCTGAAGAAAACCAGCCCCTTGGCATGATGCTGCTCCACCATGTTTCACTGTGGGTATTGTGTTCAATTGGTGATGTGCAGTGGTGTTTTTGCACCAAACATATCTTAGGGAATTATGGCCAAAAAGTTCAGCCTTGGTTTCATCAGACCAGAACACATTTTCCCACATTCGTTTGGGAGACTTCAGAGTTGTCTTTGCAAAATTTAGCCGGGCTTGGATGTTTTTCTTCATAAAAAAAAAAAGGCTTCCGTCGTGCCGCGCTACCCCATAGTCCAGACATATGAAGAATGAAAAGCATGAAAGCTCAAAGAGTGTAAAGCGGTATGTGAACCAGAGGACCCATTACAGTAGGGATCAATTGATATGGGCGGCATAAAGAATGCTAGGGCATATGAAGTGGGGGTGAAGGTCTCAGACATGCGGGATACAGCTGACTTCTTTCGTGAAATGGATGCTTCAATGGTTGAGGAAGACCCGGAGGCACAAGATTCATTTGGATGGAAAGGCAAGCTTCCGTGCTGTTCGGCAACTAGGTGGAGAGAGCTGCCCTCTGAGTTGTAATCCCGGCGCTCAGAGCCTGAGGGTTTTGATGGCAGCATCTTGATCAGATCCGCAGTTGCCAAGTCCCGCGAGAGCCGTGTGGGACATGGGCGGAGCCTGATCGTGAGGCGATCAGCTGGCCAAAGCAGAGCGAAGGCCACAGGAAGCAAAAACAGGACTGTAACACTGAGGTCACAGATCCCAAACCCGGCAGCCAGACGCTTAACCCTTTCACTGCTGAGGATGTGTGGGGAATGTCCTCATTGAACCCCCATATCTCCCATCTCCCAACTGTTGGCCGTTAGCAGCGTCATTTTTTGTATCATTAGAAAGGCCAGAGCATGGCCTTTCCAATGATACCAAACATGACCATAACGTGTTTTTTTAAGATGTGAAATGGCTCAGCAGTGAAGGGGTTAAACAGAATAATAATAAAATAGAGTAAATGAGTAAAAACTCTCCCCAGACTCACTTGAAGCGCAGGGAGGCTGGGGTAAAGAAAGTGTATACTTCGCTGTCAGCTGAGCAGCAAGAAAGAGGAATAATGGAAGCTGCTCAGGGACTTGTGTATATTATGGGACACTTTGATGTGCTATGGAATGTACCGTGTTGGTACTAATTTATCTTACAAGTTTTTCTACTTTTCTGTCTGTTCTTGCTGCTGTTGAAATAAATCGAGAGACTGCAAATATGAAGCTTCCGTGTCCTGCCTTAAAATTGTTATTCTCCCCCATATTTGAAGTGTCCTTTGGTCTGTAAGATCAATGCAATGTCTCACTTTGCTGAAAAATGACAGGCTGTGCTCTCCTTGATCCAACAAAGCGTGCTGCCATGTTACGCCTTCCATGGGAGGAGCTATTTGGGGGCTGTTGTGCAGTGACGCACGATTGGCCCTCAGCTGTGACAGCCAATGGTTCACACAGACTGAGAGTGGATGGCTGTCTTGTAAGAAGGCTCTCCGCTCACAGCTGTCACTCCCACCTGCGGCATGCCACATGTAAGTAAGGGGGAGCAAAACCTTCAGAGGGAATATCTAAATCTTTTCAGCAAAGCAATGTACAACGGGAGCAAATCCCTGTCAAAAGAGCCCAGTCTGTTTTGGGCATTACAATGTCACTTTAAGGGTTTGGCCTATATATCACGAAACTGTGTTTTGTTTTTCCCTCAACGAATGGTAAGTGGTAGTGAAAGGGTTACTGGGCTCAAATGTTCTCCACTGTGGAGCTTCCCACATGAGATAATGTTTACAAATGAGTTAGTTTTTTTTAAAAAAATTGAAGGATGGATTTAATTCCAGGTAAAAAAACACCGCAAGAAAAGCGATGTGAATATAACATATATATATATATATATGTTTTGTATCATAAATATTTTTCCTTTGAAAATAAAGTCCACGTCCAGAATCTCTTTGCACAGCTCTCAAACCGAGAGTAAATTGTGAACTACTGAAGCTATTGTAAGTAGCCTCATTCATGGAAAGTCATGAAGGAAACTGCCCAGCAGGAAGAGAGTCTGCAGCGGCTTCTCAGAATGTCCCCGTAACAAAACAGCCCATGGCTCTTATGAAATACCATGACACGGTTGACACAAGGTACGTAGGATTCTAATGATACACTGACATAATGCTGAGCTGAACTTTTCCCGTTGTCTCCGCTTATCTTTCTGATAAGGATACTCTGAGTTCTCTGGTTTAATTGTGACTGGATCTGAGGCCTTTGTAAATTACAGTTTGACTGTAACTATCCTGTCTCTGTCACCACATACCACTGACAAGAAAAAGTGAAGAAGTCCTGCTTTCTTGATTTTAAGAAATCTGAAAAAGCGGACTTACTCGCTGATTTACACCCCCCCCCCCCCCACTATAAAACCAGCAAAATTATTCACCCACTGTGATACTTCACAGCATTCCTGATCATATGCAATCACGATTCTCACAGAGGGAACATACACAAAAACACACAATTATCAGTCACACATTGTACTTCCCACCATTTATCTGGTGCCAGAGCCACCTTTCTGGACACACATTGTTCATTCATGCAGAGAGGGAGCACAGGGAATTAGCTGCCCTGTAAACTGTAAGCATTAAATAAGCAAAATCAATTTCATATCATGCCAAACACAACCAGAATGAGAATCCCTGGTACTCGGAGGTGACCCCACAGCACTCAAAGGGAAGCACCCAGCTGCCTCTAGATAGCAGCATAGGGAGGGGGATGAACACAATCAGGTCTATTCAAAGAAAGGTGAAACTCCAGAGAATGACTGGAGGTGAAAATTCTAGGTCGAAGTAGCCAAACCAGAAAAATTCTCCCATTTTTCTCACTTTCCAAATCAGCTATTTGTTCTCTTCTGCCAGTTCTCCTGATTTTCACCTTTCTTTGAATAGACCTGATCGATGGAAAAGGACCTGATCACTCATCAATTGAATATTCACTTTTTTCTCCCTCAATCTCTGCGCCGCAGCAACTCCTTCAGTTTAGCACAAGGGATGTACACCGCATGGAGACTGGGTATTATTGGAGACACACAACGGATTTGGGTGTTGACTTTCTCCATGTAGTCTGATGCATAGCTTGGCCATCATACCCTTCAAACCACAGCTTTAAATTTAGAGGGGGAAGGAGGTGGTATCCCATAAGAGGAATGGACCCAACACCTTCTTTCTCGGATATTGGTCTTTTTTATTACCTGATAGAAAAAATAAATAGTTTATTGCACATAATCATATTCAACACTGTCAAAGATTAATGGAAGCCTTACAAAAAATAAAATACAGAAAGGAGGAGTCCTAATGGACTTGGTTATCCAATCTCTTGTCGTCAGGTCCAGGTGACGGCATTGCAAGTGAATACAGTGACAGGTATATGGCGGTTGCTCTTCAGACCCCAGCCAGTCATACATTCTCGTGCTCCGAATACAAGAATGTCAATACATAACGCGTGGCCCTCCTCACGTGTGAATACGCTGGTGCTTTACAAGGTGAGAGCTTTGGGTAAAACACTTCCCGCACTTGTAACACGAGAACGGCTTCTCTCCCGTGTGGATCCTCTGATGGATAACCAGGTGAGAGATCTGGCAGAAGCATTTGCCGCAGTCCGAGCACGAAAACGGCTTCTCTCCTGTGTGAATCCTTTGGTGCACCACCAGGTGCGAGATCCGCGTGAAAAACTTCCCGCATATGTTGCAAGATATTTTCTTTGTTTTGTGGACAGATTGATGTTTAATGAGATCAGAGTTAGTGGTGAAATACTCCTGACATACGGAGCAGTTAAATACCTGGTTTGTGGTCGGTGCTTTAGGCAGAGGATCATACCTCGATTTATACGGAAAGTTTTTATCCTGCTCACCACCCTTTGAATGGGCCGACCTGTCATCTATTGTTGGTTTGTGAATGTTCCCTTGGCTGTGATCAGTCATAGGGGTAGAAGATCCGCCTGTCTGTGTATGTTCTGTGGGCAGAAAAATGGAAGTATTGGTAAAATTTCCCTCTGTACGTGAGGCCGGTTCCTCTTTAATATGGGTAGATTGATGATATTCTGTCTGTGGAGGTTCTGAAGGTGGATAAATGTTGGTGTAGATCACGTTTTCATCCTCCCATGACGGTGGCTCGTCCTTAATCCGAACAGACATATACGGCGTCTGGGTACGATCTGCCGATGTAAAAATGTCACTGTACGAGAGGGTCCCGTTTTCCCAAGATGGCGGCTCCTCCTTAATAAAGGCAGACATGTAATCTGCCTGCGCCTTTTCCGTGGACGTAAACAGATCTGAGAAGTTCCTTTCCTCACACGAGGCAGCATCCTCCTTCTTAGGATTAGAAGGAAACCGTGTCTGTGTATGGTCTGGGGCAGAAAAAATGCCAGTGCACGGCAGGTCGGCAAAGGGTGGTAATTCTTCCTTAACCTGCACAGGTGGGTATTCTGATGCCGTTTGCTTGGAGAAAGGAAAAATGTTGGTATCTGTGAAGTTCCCCACTTCTGAAGTTAAGTCCTCCTCCGTACTCTTGGATTTTTTGTGTTTTTTCCGGGGTTTGTTTATTTTTAGGCCTTTGTTACCCTCACCTTTATCTCCATTAAAATAATCCATCGAAGAAACTGGGCTGTGAAACCCTTCATGGTAACTTCCATCCACAGATCCATCTGCCCGAGGAAAAAAGTAAGAGAATTAGACTTTATGAAGGGCCGAGTACGAAATTTACATACAACCCTTGGAAATTTGCTGCTGATCCTTCCAACAACAACGGTCTTTATCAGTGGTGTCCAACCTTGGCCCTCCAGAGGTTTTGAAATTAATCCCCCATGATGCTCAGCCACTCTTTAGGTCAACAGAGCATCAAGGGAGATGTAGTTCCAGAACATCTGGAGAGCCAAGGTTGGACACCACTGGTCTATATCATACCCTCCAGTGTCATGGAACTGACGTAGCGCTCCACGCTTCAAACTCCAAGAGCCTTTATGTTCATTTATATCGTGTGATTTTAAATATATTTTACATTGTTTGGTTTTAGTTTAAATTAGTTTAGTGTAAATTGCATAGCTTTAGTTTTAAATATACTTATATTCCTGTAGGTAAATGTGTTTTTGTGTAGCCAGTAAACAAGCTTTACTACTATGTAATTTATGCAACAGGGCTTTTCCCCTTATCTGGCTGCATGTTTGATTCAAGAAGTCTGTGATAGTGTTTGTCTTTAATCTGATGTGTTAGAACAATAGATTATGTAAATGTTGTGTGAGCTAAAGAATGTTTATTGTAAAATATCTGACATAATGTAATTAGAGACTTTAGGTACATGTTCACCATTTGTTATGCAAATTAGAACTGAAGAGGACCTGAAGGAAACCTGCAGTGGTCTTGGAACCAACCAATCAGAACTGTTGGGATGGGTGGGAAGTTTGAATGTGCATTGCTGTATTTTGTATAAATATCCGGTGAAATCTTCCATAAAAGGAAAAGAATCCTGTTGGAACATACAGCTCGCCTGGTGTCACCAACTACGCTACACTACACTCAACCTCAGAAGGCACAGAGAGCGGCCTTCTGGAAATGCATAGAGGCTCCAAGGCAGAGGTTCAGATCAAGCAGATCTGGAGCTGCAGATCCGGCTGCTCGAGGCACTGAGCTCCAAGCAACTCAGAGGCCGGGCTGATCTTGGCAAGGGGGTATCTGGAGAGTCAGGACAGGCGGAAGAGAACAGTTCTGTCACAGCATGCCTACCACCTTCTAGAAGAACCCATTTGTGGTCCTTCCAGGTGCAATGGTTCTATACATCACATTCCCTGGCCTACCTTCTTCATAATGATTCATTGATCTCCCAGTGCCTATCTTTTTACACCATAGTCCTCTAGGAAAATCCATTGGTCATTTTCCCAGTTCCCCTTGCTTTACATCACTTCGAACAGCCCACCTCCTGTTATTTCACCCTGATGGTGGTAGTCTTCCAAGTTTTGCATTGACCTCATCCCCCTTAATCCACCACCTTCTACAAAAATTGCTCACAGTCCAAACAGAAACTAAGAGATCCGAATTGCTGCCGAAAGGGAACCGAATGCTGAAAAATCAGCGTTCGGTTACCTTCCCAGGCCATTCGGCTATCCAGAGAGCAGGCAATATGCCAAATCTTGGCGAATTGCCTGCACATACGGTGCCTGTTCGAGGACAGTGAAATCCCCATAGAGAAGCAATGCTTCGTCTATTCAGAGAACAAAAACCAGCAGTGAAAAGTTGCCGAATTGCCCTGCCATTCGGTGGTTTAATTCGGCAGATTTATTCAGGCGAATCCCATAGACTTCAATGTTAAAAATATTCCCGTTTTAATTCAATATCTAATAAACCGTTTACTGCAGAATTTTATAATAAAGAGTCTCTTTATTTATGGATTTTTTAAGCATTTTTAAAAGGATTTATTTTTTTAAAAAGAAAACGTTAAATTTCCAATTTTTTTTTTTATTTTTCTGTAACAGCCCTTTTTATTATCATTCATTGGATTATATGTAAATTCCAGACATTTTCGCTCAGTAGTTTCTTTGCAAACAGCGTTTCACTCTTCAAACATTCAAGTGTACTGTTTTTTTAAATTTATTCACTCCATTCGTCTGCGGTGTCGGCTTTTTCCAGCGGATGCGCTGCGTGTGATCGGCTCCTGCTCGGGTTTTTCCGGCGGGTTAATCCAGATGTTTTCGCGGGTTTCAGTGTGTGTTCGCCCTCATTTTGCAGTGAGTTTTCGGCAACTTTTCCCTGCATTACAGCGGCCCTGTGGTGCTTGCTGAATACACCGCAGTGTCGCCGAAATGGGATCGCCAAATCGCACCGAGTTGAAGAGAACGAAAAGTCACCGAACGGGCGGTGACTTTTCGATTCTCTTCGAATAGCCCTGTATGTGTTTACATCCAACAATTGTCCAACCACCATGATTGTCCTGGTGTCCTTAGTTTAAAGATGTATCTATCAACCTAGTTCTAGTGGTCCTCCTGTCTATGGGTTTACATCAATACACGCGACTAGCTTCTAATAATTGGGTTTTCTCCCCCTGAGTACCAGTGGTTAGATGCCCTACCAACCAGCTTACCCACTAGGGATCCTTACAGCGGAAACGTTTTTAGACAACATTCACTGACCTACTTTCTTCTTGAAGAGGGATCTCAAACCCTTGATTTTTCTGAGCTACAACTCCCATGATTCTCCGGCCATCTATTGCATTCAAAGAATTCTGGGAATTGTACGCCATTGACATATGGGGGCCAGAGTTTGAGATCCCTGTTCTAGAAAGACATTCTGCTGATTGCATGAAGCCCATGATCACAGTGACCTTCCAGTCTTCTTCTAGACGAGTCCACTGATTGTCTTCCCAGTCTGCAATGCTTAATATCATGACCTAATAGCCCAACCTCTTCTCTTGGAGCCTGTTGGTTTGTCTTCAAAGTGTTGATTTTTCATCACAACCCATTGGACTACGTTCTTCTTCTGCTGGTAAATCGCTTTCCGTCCATAACATACAAGCATTGCAACAGCTATATGGACTCTTACCCAGCGAGACGAGAGGATGCTGGTTCTCCATGATGAGGTCCTTGTAAAGGTCACCGTCTCCTTCAAAATACTCCCATTCCTAAACCGAGAGATAGACAGTGACATCCTCACAGCGTATAGGAACCTGACACACACAATGACACAGTCACCATCCAGACACACGCCTTGGTGTTAGCGTATAATGTCCCATTCCCAGCAGCCTCACCTCTCCAGTCAGCAGACGGATGATCTGATTGCTCAGCTCCAGGATCTTCTGCTCGTTGAGCCCCTCACAGATCAGGGATTGAGTGGCAGACTCCATGTCGGAGCTCTTGGTCCTGCGTGATTCTTCGGATCCAAAGTGGCCTCTGCTGTGTGACAAACGCTCCCCAGACTTCTTCACAACAAAGCAATCCTAGGTATAAATAGGTTAAATAAAAGAAACATCAGCCCATGGGTGACTTTTATCTTCGGGGTATTTGCCCCGGACTCCATGTGCCCTATAAAGTCCGCCATTGTATAAAAACATGGCTGCTCCATTACCAATAGCCTTCACTGCATCTCCTGACTCCATGTTTCTTCTCAAATCCAGTCATGATGCCAACTCGGGGCATTATTACAAAGTTGGTGCTAACTCAGATCTGTTGTAAACTCAACAACTCCATAGACTAGAAGGTCTCTGGTAAGTTTACAACAGCTCTGGTTAAGTTAGCACCAACTTTGCAATATGGCCCTCAGTGTCCTCTTTGGCTCTGGATGCGTTTCCACCCCTTGAAGCTTATTCTGCTTTTAATTGTCATTTTTACATCGTCGTCCCCCTCACCTCTCCAGTCAGCAGGCAGATGATCTCCAGGGCGAGATCCAAGATCTTTTCGGTCGTCTGGTTAGTTTCCTTCTTCATCTTCCTCGGCTCTGATCCCCGTCGATGGGATGGCACTCGATAAAATCCTGTAATAAATGCAAAGAGGAGGAAACAGATGTTCACTTCTCAAAAAGGGATGGACGGTATAAACATACATGGGAACGGATTGCCGTCCATGTGCCCCATGAGGTGGGACGGAAGATCCAGATGTGGCCGGGATTCCTCGAGATCCTTGGCCAGGCTTTCGCAAACAGGATCCAGCCACGCGTCACATATTGTATATTAAAAAGGAGTAATTCACAAAACACTGATCGATGTTCCCGGTCGTTGCCACTTTGCAATCCAGAGAAGGACAGTCTAACACCGGCAGGTGAAGCTGCGGCAAACAATGGTGAACGATGATGGACAACGGAACACCGTCACTCTACTACAATATGAGCAACTGTGGCCATTCCACCGTTACTGTCGTTATGCTGGAGTTTGCACCACTTCAATTTTAAAGTGGCTTTCCTCTTGGACCTTCCATACAAACGGTGAAAACAGCAGGGAAACCAACACCAGACAATTTCAACCGCGACACCGGTGAAGTCTATGGAAAACTGCCACGGTGGAAACCCCACAGAAGCCTACACTGAAGAACATCATCCGAATCTCTGGTGGTAAGTACAGAGGCACATCCATACACCGTGAACTCATTGTAGTTCATGGAAGTTGAACCACTGGTTTTCCACTGAGAGAACAAACCCCTCTAGCCTTTACCGTCCGACTCTCCTGGCACTTTGTACCTCATTCAGCAGATATCACACAGATACCAGCTGGCCCTTTGGTCCTCGACAAAGGATGGCACCTTCCCTTCGTCCAGTCCTATCTGACCCGTTGTGTGGCGCGCACACTTTCCGATCAGGTCTCCATCGAACCTCTGAACCAGTGGTTCCCAACCGCGCTCCAAGTACCCCCAACAGGTCAGGTTTTGAGGATCACTTTGGGGAAATGCAGACTGAATCCTGCAATCACTGAGCAGCCAATCAGATCACCTGTGCTTCACATATACTACAAATCTGACCTGTTGGGGGACTTGAGGACCGCGGTTGGGAACCACTGCTCTAAACAATCGAGCTTGAGCTGCGGCTTGGCCAACGGGCGAGTACGGCTCCAGTCTGCACAAGATCCATCACTCATCGTCAGTGGACCCAGAGGCCACAGTCACCTGTGTCAGCAGTTCTTCTCAAGAAATGACCTCCCGAGAACTGAACTATGTATCCCATAAACCCCTTGGGGTACGGAGGTGCAATGGACTGGAAGTAGAGGCTCCTGATTGGATGAGACATTCCCCAGCCCCCAAATTAAATGATATAATAGGCTTCCCGTGTCCCTGGGCACCGGCGGCTCTGGCTCTACGTATCCTGTGGCATCTGGCTTACCTGTCAGCATGGGTTGCCTGGTCGGCCATGTTTTCCTGGACACACATTACTATTTCACGCAGTGGGGGGGGGGAAATAGGGGAATGTACTGCCCTGCAACATGTATAAATCATATGATGCAGGAAGGAAATCAAGGCAGGTCACATGGGATTCCTTACCTGAAGCGTATGGATTATACATGCTGCGGGGTGGCATTTTTCATGCACTGCCCATCAGCATGAATACATTATACGCATCCAGGAAAACATGGCCGACCTGAAAGTCATATACTCACTCCTCCCCCTCCCCAGATAGTCAGCATTCTCTGTTATAAGCAGATGGTCTGTGCTTGTAAAGTGCTGCCCTGCCCTGTGCATGGTATTACTCCATTCATACTCTATAGGTCCGTCTCCTTCCTGCAGGGCAGCACTTTCCAGGCACAGCCCATCTGCATGAAGTCATGCTGTGTGTGCAGGAATGTATTGACCCCCCCATGTCAGCCCTGAACCCCCACAATGCTCCTCTCCTCTGCATGGCCACCTTCTGCCCCTCCCCCTGAACGGGTCCCTGGGCTCACCAGTCTCCCGAGCACCCGCTCACTCCATCCCGTACCTTTCTCCTGCGGGTTCACCGGGTTGACCGGAGGGTGACGTCATAACCGGCGGCCAGCCTGTGGAAGCGGCGGCTCAAGGGAGATGTAGTTTCCCGCAGGCAGACCTCCTCTGCTGTGCGCAGGCGCGCAGGGTAACGCCTAGCGTTTCACCGTCGCTGTGGCAACGCCGAGCTGGTCTACAGCGCATGCGCCATCCTCCCAGTGTTGTTGCAAGGCTATGTGGAAGCGGGTTGTGGTAGTGGAGGCAGTGCCAGGAGGCCGGGGAGAGGCGGGTGCGTGTCACCCTATCCCCACTAAGCCCCCAACCAAAAGGGCCCTTGGGATGTTTCTGCAGTGAAGTGTCACAGGGGCTGCACTGATTGGTTTATGGTGAATGTTGACACCTCCCCCTGGGATCTCAAACCTAGCCCCCCACAGTCCCTGACCATTTATTGCATTGGAAGAATTATGGGATTTGTAGGCATCAACATCTAGGGGTGGGGGCCTTGCCCCCTCCTACACATTGCAGGGCAGCACTTCCCATGCACCGGCCATCTGCAGGTGGGGCTGCCGCGTGTTTGTAAAACCAGCATGGATTTGGTGAACCCTCAGCCCATTGCTTAGAGGGATTATTCACTAAACCGCCACACCGGGAGATGATGCAGGTGGACGTGGTTTAGCGAAGGAGGCGGAGCCCTCACCGCAATGACTTTAAAGAATGGGCATCAGGGAGCACAGCACATGATGCCAGGATGGACAGACAAAACACCCGACCAACAGCAGGCCGCTGGAGAACATTTCAAGAGGATACAGGTCGTCCTCCCCACCTATGGGGGTTGGGGGTACACACACTCTCATCTGGAAGTTGCTCCTCAGCGTGGAGGGTCGTGCTGCGCAGTTGGCTGTTGCATTTCACTGTGGCAGCTCTCATCTGGCAGTTGCTCCTCAGCGTGGAGGGTCTCGCTGTACAGTTGCCCTTCAGCTTGGTGACTCTCACTTGGCTGTTGCTCCTCAGGGTGGCAGCTCTCTCCTGGCAGTTGATCCTCAGCGTGGCAGCTCTCTCCTGGCAGTTGATCCTCAGCGTGGCGACTCTCCTGGCAGTTGATCCACAATAAGGTCAGCTCTCTCCTGGCAGAGGAACCTCGGCGTGGCGACTGTCTCCTGGCCCAGTCTTCTCTTTGAGAGCGCATGCAAGCTAAAAATGCCTCGAAAGCTGCAAACTTATGTCCTTCGCAACATATATTGAAAATTTAAGTGTCTCTCGCCTTCTTATATTAGAGGTTTTTATAAAGCGCGAACAAGTTCAGTAGCGCTGTACAAGGGGAGGAAAAATAATATACATACAAGTTCAACACACAGAACAGTAGGAGAGAGGACCCTGCTCAAGAGCTTACAATCTAAGAGGAGAGGGGAGACACTAATGTTCAGAAAAAAATATGTCGGAAAAGAAAAAAACAGACATACTACGCGGTAGTTGTTTTATCAGAAAGAATGTAGGAAGCAGCAGTAGTTACACTCACAAAAATCAGAGCCGATCCTGACTCGTGACGCTGAGCCTCTTAATGGGGGCTTGGCCAGTCAATACCAGTGTAAATTTAATGGGTTTCTTCACTTCCACAGTATGGTCGCACCTCAAGGAGACACGGCATAATATTGCAAATGACTCAAATGTACAAGCAGGGTTTGAAGGTACACTCACATGGTCCAGAGCCTCGTCCGGATGGTGGCTCTGGAAATAGGCGTTGGACCTCTTAATGATGACCCACCCCACTCAGCGACACTGGAGTTCCCACTAGAGGTGTTATAATCCACTAGTATGGTCCATGGGTTACTCGGCCAGGAAAAACAGGGATGCCAACAGATTAAATCAGTCGGGTTTATTGGCACATAAACTATAAAACACATTCAATACAACCAAAATAATAAATAAAAACAATACGTTTTGCTCGCGTTGCTGCGAGCTTCATCAGTCAGGAATTATGGACACCTAGAATCCTTTGGGTTGAACTCTCCAGTCTTATCTAATGCAGCTGCTCTCTGGGGATTTTGAGATCAGACATATCAGCAGTCCCCTGCTATGAGCCAGAAATCCCTCTCCCCAGGGAAACATGTGGCATGCCGCAGCTCTGGGGGAGGGTCCCCTGCTATGAGCCATAAATCCCTCTCCCCAGGGAAACGTGGCATGCCGCAGCTCTGGGGGAGGGTCCCCTGCTATGAGCCATAAATCCCTCTCCCCAGGGAAACATGTGGCATGCCGCAGCTCTGGGGGAGGGTCCCCTGCTGTGAGCCATAAATCCCTCCCCAGGGAAACACGCCATAATGTGGCATGCCACAGCTGTGAGAGCGAGCAGGAAGCTCAGGGAGGTTGCTTTACAAGGGTATTTTTCAAAAACCTCTCCATCTGTCAGCAGTTTGGTGACACAATGTATGGGCAGATTTGTGTGATCTCTGCCTCCACGAACCACCCGCATAATCTCTGTTGCAGTCCCAGTCTTTATCTCGTAATATAGGAGCAAGTGGGGAGGGAGGGAGAGCAGGTGAGGCTACAATGTAAAGCCAGCGTATTCTATATTCTTATACAATTCAATATGGCAGTAAACTTTATTTAATGACCGTATTGATACAAAAATATGTCCGTGTGTACAGCCGCCACACAGCCGGTCCATGAAAACGTTAAATCAGAGCTCTCAAACCTCTAGCCCCTATATGCTCATGGCTGCAAGTCACTGAATTCCCTCAATGCAATAGACGGCCGGGGAATCATGGAGGTTGTAGTTCAGAAACATCTGGAAGGGGGGGGGCAGAGTTTGAGACCCCTGATTTAAAAGCATATGTAACATAAATAAATTCTATTTTTTTCAAAACCAATAAATAAAGCAGAGCATGCGCGGGTGGAACAGGTACACGATTTCAGACGTTTCGAATGGATGGAAAAGGCTTTCCCAAGAGAATACAGAATGTGTTGGGGAACACAAAACAAATGGGCTCTTTACCAATTGAAAGTTCAGTAAATTTGAGAACATAAACCTCTTACCTTTTGATTAAGTATGTCCAGGTGCATTTCTTGCGCCCCAGTACTTCCTGCCTAGGACACAGCCCGCCAACCATCCCAACAGATTTTCATCCTCGTGGCTCTTGCTCTTTCATTGGAGAATCGTTTCCTCGGTGTTATCCCCGTAAACGTTTTGCATTCCAGCATTTGTTTGTGTTCGGAAATTGCAATGATTCGAAACGCTGCTTAATGGCTCGATTTATTTCTAATAAAATCGGCCAATTTGTCACATTGACAGGGTTATTCAAAAAGAATCAAAGTCGCCGCACGTTCGGTGACTTTTCGTGCTCTTCAATTCGGTGCGATTTGGCGATCCCATTTCGGCGACCCTGCGGTGTATTCAGCAAGCACCACAGGGCCGTCGTAGTGCAGGGAAAAGCCGCCGCAAACCTGACGAAAACTCACCGCAAAACCCGGCAAACACACACCGAAACCTGCAAAAACATCTGGATTAACCCCGCCCGAGAAACCCGAGCAGGAGCCGATCACAGCGCAGAGCAGCCACCGGAAAAAAAAAACGACACTGCAGACGAATGGAGTGAAAAAAGAAAAAAAAGTACGCTTGAATGTTTGAAAAGTGAAACGCTGTTTGCAAAGAAACTACTGAGCGAAAATGTCTGAAATTTACTTATGATCCAAGGAATGATAATAAAGAGGGCTGGTACAGAAAAAAGAAAAAAACATTTACCAAAAAAAAAAAAAAAACTTTACTGCATAATATAATAAACTGTTTATTAGATATTGAATTAAAACGGGAATATTTTTAACATTGAAGCCTATGGGATTCGCCTGAATAAACCTGCCGAATGAAACCACTGAATGGCAGGGCATTTCGGCAACTTTTCACTGCTGTTTTTTGTTCTCTGAATAGACGAAGCATTGCTTCTCTATGGGGAATTCACTGCCCTCGAACAGGCACCGTATGTGCAGGCAATTCGCCAAGATTTGGCATATTGCCTGCTCTCTGGATAGCTGAATGGCCAGGGAGGGTAACCGAACGCTGAATTTCACTGTTCCGTCACCTTTCGGCCCAAATTCAGATCTCTTTGAATAACCCTGAAAGTATCAGCCGCTTGCAACGGATACACATTTTATTTTTTAACCCTTTCACTGCTGAGCTCATTTTGTGCTCATCATGTTTAAATGCGATTTGAAGTCACGTTTTATTGCACGACCCAGACACATTATATATCTTTATCTTCATCAGATTCATAATAGATCATTATTATATGTTTAAGTCCTGTCCTGACAGAATGCTATAACAAAAAAAAAGGGAATTCTCAATCATCTTGAGTGTAAAATTATAAAAAAATTTTTTACATTTTATCGTAAGAGCCTTTGCGGTTATATATTATTCCTTGGAGTGCGCTTGTTAAAAAAAACAAAGAACAACTGGGAACCCGTTGCTCTTTTTATATTCAGTGTTTTTATTTTGAAAAACAATCTGCAGTACAACAAATCCGTTACTTTAGTTTTCTGAGAAATTATGTGATTTCAGCTAAAATGAAAGAAAAAAAACACTTCGTTAATGTGAACAATGATGCTGCTGCACTATAATTGAAATGGTAACAATAGCGCTGCATTATTAAAAAATAAAGAAAAAAAATGGTCATGTTTGATATTGGAAAGGCATGCTCTGGCCTTTCCAATGATACCAAACATGACCCTCTAGCTGCCACCCATAGGGGGTCATTTTGACTCCCAATCTCAACCATAGGTAAACCCCTTGGCAGCTAGGGGTTAATTCTCCAATTGACATCATCGTGCCATATGCGATGTCAGTGGGCGGGGAGAGGCCCCAGAGGCTTGGCTGACATCCAAGATGTCAGCCACCGCCGGGAGAGGTCCACGATCTGGTGCCAAAATGCGGACCGGCACCTCAGGAGTTAAAGAGCAGCAGTGCTGGAAAGGTCACACTGTGACCTTTCCAGCACTGCCTCTCTTACTTCTAGCACCTCTGGGCTTTGCCTGGTTTGAGAACAGATGACTGGAAAGCTTTATTGTCTGCCCAGCACCATACAGATTTGTAGACGTGTCTCCTACAAAATGCCGATGTTTAAAAAGAGACTTAAGGTTTTATTCCCTCTATTTTTCTGCCTGAAAATCCATATATCTGCACTTTAAAGTATTTATATTTGGGGTTTTTTTGGGGGGGGGGGATAATAAACCTGCAAAAGCTTTGATCTGAATTATTCTATTTTTTGGGAAATAAAAAACACCAGTAAACACAGATTAAAACCTCATGCAATGAAAAAAAAAATGGCTGAAATACAGCCGAAGAAAGTCATACTACATCAAGGCGCGTGACTAAAATTACTTGGAAGACATTTAGGATGATTAACCCTTTCACTGCTGAGGACGTGTTGGGAACGTCTTCATTGACTAAGGAAAGATATTGGGGTTCAAAGGAACCCCCTATCTCCTGACTGTTGGCATGTTTGGTATTATTAGAAAGCCCAGAGCATGACCTTTCCAATGATACCAAACATGACTATGTTTAAAGTATAGAAAGAAAAACAAATAAAAAAAAGAAAAAGGAGTTTAAGATGTGAAATGTCTCAGCAGTGAAGGGGGTTAAGATATACAAAAGACAAAACGTGTTGTGTATGAGGATTGGATTCCTAGATTTTTCTCGCCTCTTTTCAGAGCCCAGGCCACAGTGTTAGAAGAAAAGGCCAGGAGGACGAATAAATAAAATGTATTTATAAAATACAAACAACATATCATATTGCATCAGGTCCTCATCACATGTGATGGAAACTGGTCAGCTTTTAAGACTCTACTACTGTATGTCAAACATGGGCCCTGTCAGCTTGCCTTAAAGCAGGGGTGTTCAAGATTTTGTAAATCCAGGGCCACTTGTGTGTTGGAGGCAACGCTGCACATGACCATCAGTACTGTTTTGTCAGAAATGTAACAGGAGAGCATAGTTGTGATTTACTGGCCAGGAGAGGAGCTTTTAAAAGGTTTTTCTTGGAGTTGGAAGAAGGTATGTAAGCAGGGACCTGCACGGAGAAGTGACGCAGGCGAGGAGGAGTTCAAATTTTCCAGATCGTCAGGGGTAAAACACGCACACACATCAAAATAGAATTTGGCACGACAACAGCTCAGATTCCCAATGAGAAGTCACTATACCACGTTCTATAGATTTAATGAATGCGTTCTTGGAAGGCAATCGAGTCCCATGCACATTGATTGGTGTGACCGAGCTCCACTGCCTTAAAGAAGCCGCAGATCAAACACTTTGGTTTGAGAAACCCAAACCAAAAGCAATATATTTGTCACTGTGCAAGTTCTCATCGACTTTCACTGGGGACTCTTCCCCACGATTTCAGAGGGACGGCGCGTGTTTGACGCAAATTATTAAAAGGTTCGATGTGTGGCTATAGTAAAATAACCAGCCAGACCTGAGCTGTATATGAGGATGCATCGATGAGAGCAGAGGGAGCTCGACGACTGCTTGAACAGAGCCTTTTAGCATATACTTAGCAGCCTCACTTCCGCAGTATATTTTTATCCTGAAATTAACCTGCTTAAGGATCTCCTGGTCATACAGTTACAGATTCTTCCCAGCCAGCTGACCACTTAGGCAAGCAGTAAGTGTCTATCAGTCGTGACATCGCTGATGTTTGATGAGAGCGGAGCCACGGATGAACGATTTCCCACATTCGGAGCAGGAGAACGGTCTTTCTCCAGAGTGGAACCTCTCGTGTATAATAAGGTTGGCATTGCTAACGAAAGACTTCCCGCATTCCGAGCACTTGTGCGGGTTCTCCCCTTTGTGCCGCCGCTGGTGTTTGATGAGGGAGGAGCTGCAGATGAAGGACTTCTTGCATTCAAAGCACGTGAACGGTTTCTCCCCTGTGTGAATCCGCTGGTGGATAATGAGTGTGGAGCTATGGGTAAAGCTCTTCCCGCACTCGCGGCACAGGAAAGGCTTCTCTCCCGTGTGGACCATCTGATGTTTGAGGAGATTTGAGCTGTTGATAAAACTCTTCCCACATTCAGAGCACGAGAACGGCCGCTCTCCGGTGTGAATCCGTTGATGTACGATGAGACTCGACCTATCGTTGTAACCCTTGTTACATTCTGAGCATATAAATGGCTTCTCTCCAGTATGGATTCTTCTATGCGCTACAAGATTGGCGGTCTGGCTGAAGCTCTTCCCACAATCAGGACAAGAGAATGGTTTTTCCCCCTTGTGAAGTCTCTGATGTATATCGAGGGAAGAGCTGTGGGCAAAACATTTCCCGCATTCTGTGCACTCGTAGGGTTTTTCTCCAGTGTGAACACTCTGGTGTCGGATGAGGTTAGCTCTTCGGGTAAAGTTTTTCCCACATTCAGAGCACAGGAATGGTTGTTCTCCCGTATGAATCCTCTGGTGTACGACAAGATTTGACACCTGACTAAAGCTCTCCCCGCAGTCAGCACACGTGAACGGTTTCTCCCCTGTGTGAAATACTTTGTGTTTCACCAGGTTGTGTTTCTGAGTGTAACACTTCCCGCACTCAGAACAAGAAAATTGTTTTCCGCTTTGACCGCTTTCTAAATCTGACCCAGTTAGACACAAAAGGTCTCCGGTGTCGGAATCCAGAGCGTTGTTTCCAGTGTGGCCTTGCAGACACGTGGCAAGCCTGGAGATAGCAAGAGGTTCTGACATGGTTACCTCTTCGTTGTGTGCATTTTTGCAAGATTTTTCAGGTTTACGGAGGGATGTCTCAGACAGTACTTGTGCATTTTTACTTTTTTTGCCATACATAGGTTTAGCTTTCAATGCTTCATGTTCTTCAGGTGTATGGTTTCCAACACTTTCTCCAGTTACTGCTTCAAACACAGCCAGATCCTTCTCGAAACAAACACCCTCTGAATGTTCTGCAGGTGGATAAATGTCCGTGTCTGAAAGCTCTCCAAGACATGAAGCAGATTCCTCCTTGGTCTGACTAAACTGGTACTCTCTATGTATATTTTCCATGCTTGCAGAAATGTCCATGTCAGAGAAATCTCCATCAGACGAGGAGGAGTCTTCTTTAAATGAAGCACTGCCTGTCTGTGCATGTTCAGTTTGTGTAGTAATGTCCATGTCTCTGCGATTCCCTTTGTCACGCACGTACATTATAGATTTATTCTGTATCGGTCTTGATTTCTTGGCTCTAATATGGTCTTCTCTGGGGTTGCTTTTTTCTTTCTTTCCATCTTTGGTTTCACGTTCAGAAACCAGAGCAATAAATCCGCCAGTTACAATACTGTCAGCACAAAGATCTATAGACAGAAAAAGAAGAGATAAACAACTTAGAGGCTCACGTTAAAGTAGATCACATTTCGATTGTACGTCCTAGGACACATGTTCTAGGTTTTGTGTAACTATTATGGCAATATAGTCATCTGTTCGCATTGTATAGGCCTATATACTCCCCCGGCACACATCTGATCCAATGCTCAGCGAAGGCATGACAGAACTTGTGTACGTAAAGTGTGCGAGTCCCATAGCGCTGTGCAATTTGCGGTTCCTACGCTATGCATGTACGCAAATTATGCAGAAAGGCCTCAAGGACTCCCGGCTTCGTAAGTCCCTGAGCGGAAGATGAGAACTGCGCAGCGAGAGAGAAAACGTGAGTAACATCAGGGAAAAAATAAAAGTAAATATTCTGTAGACACTCGAGTATACCGCTAGATTTTGGTGACAAAAATTTACCATAAAATTGGAGGGGTCGCGTTATATTCGAGACATCTGTATCGCGTGTAAAAAAAAATTGCCTTGCTCTGGATCCCAAGTCTCCCGGAAGTTCCGGTAGTCTCGCTGAAGTGAATGCGGTCTCCCAGATGTTACACTTCAGGAACTCCCGGATTCAGGAGAGGTGGGATCCATCACGGCCAGAGGGCACGCTCGGTTTAAGCCAGTCATTCACCTCGCTCGCCTCCGCCAGCCACCTAAATCGCTAGTAAAGACGGGCGACCGACGGCTTCATACTTCGTAACAACTGCAATCATTCTAGAGCAGAACACCCTGGCCTGAGGGGGAGCCTGACTGTGTTAAGAGAACCTGGAAGGATTTTAATTGTTTACCGGTACAGTATAATTTTGTTCTTCGCGTTATATTCGAGTCTTGAATATTCTCTCATTTCCATAATAAATCTCTATCCATCGCGTTATATTTCGGTTTGCGTTATACTCGAGTATCTACGGTAATTGGGAAGAGGCTGAAAGCAGCCTCTGCCCAATTATTTAGGTGGAAAAAAGTAGTAAACATTTTTAACTGCCAATACTACATATATCGCTGCTTTTTAAACAAACTAATGTAGGGGCAAAAAAGGGATATAAGAGTTCTTCTCATTAAGACCACGCGGGGCAAGCGAGTCCAGTGTAAAAATCCAAAAAGATTCTCGCTTGAGAAGTTCTTTAGCGCGATCACCCCCTCTCACAAGCGGGGGGATGTGATCAATAGCCATCACTCGTAGGCTGGACAAATTATGTCCAGCCTCACAGAAGTGGCGTGCCACCGGTTGTGGGTTATCATGCCCGTTTAATGCTGCCCTAATGGCCGTGTGCGTCTGGATTTTGGTCTCATCTACCTGCAGCTGGATTGACTGCACCGGAGCAAGAAATTTTCGGTATGTGGAGTGCGGGACCTCTTGACCCTTCATAATTATATATATTATATATATATATATATATATATACACAAAAACATGGAGAGAGCACTCCAGACAAACACATTCAAAAACCTGCAACAACAGCTCCATGCATGGTTACATAATACCAGCTTTTACCACATGGTGAAAATTTCATAACTCTGAGCTTTGCTGAATAAAATGGTGGAAATTTGGTTCGCAATGAACGGCCGTGAATTGCTTAAGCCTGCCAACAGCGTCAATGTAATCCACCCTCTGGGTATGCACCCTGCCACAGGTACTCCTCCAGGTTCTATTTAACCTTGATCTGCGGGAGCTCCATGAAGGGACCTGTTTCTCAGTAAGTGAGTTTATCCCATGATGGGCAGTCATTAGGTTTGCAGAGTAGGACCTGCCAGAGGGTGGATTACATTGACGCTGTTGGCAGGTTTAAGCAATTCACGGCTGTTCATTGCGAACCAAATTTCCACCATTTTATTCAGCAAAGCTCAGAGTTCTGAAATTTTCACCATGTGGTAAAAGCTGGTATTATGTACCCATGCATGGAGCTGTTGTTGCAGGTTTTTGAATGTGTTTGTCTGGAGTGCTCTCTCCGTGTTTTTGTTTTGTATTTTATTCTGAGACGCACCCGCACTGAAACGCTTAGTTAAGGCTGAGTGCTAACCCCCCCCTCCATGTTGTTATTATATATATATATATTATATATATATATATAAAAAAAAAAAATTCAGATTTTTATTTATAATATGGGACCTTAACAGTGGATCCATTCCAGCCTATTGAAGTGTCTCATTGGACAACAGACATCTGTCCACTTTGGTTGCAGGACACCGAAAAGATGAGATGACAGCGGAGGAGAAGAAAAAAAAAAAAGTGTACTTGTATAGGACGTTTTTTATCCATTTAAAAATAAATTAAAGGGGGCGGGTTAGCAGGGGTTTTAATATTTAACCCCTACGTGTGTTTATTATTATCCTGACGAAAGAAATTACCTTTAAAATACAAAACAAAACATATATTTTAATATTGGATAAATTATTATAATATTTAAAACACTGGTTATGTTTTACAAGAGTTTATACAACCCCGAAAATGGAAACCTATGGGAAAACACTTTTAAATGTTTCCATTCCCCATCCTCTAAGACAAGACGTACCCTCCACACACTACACACAGCCAAGAAAACATAATCCGCCACAGAAGTGATCATGACCCATAACGCCGGAACGGTGGCAGAAAATACGATCGGCGTTCAAAATCTCCTCGTACTCAATGAGGTGACTAGCTGGTGATTCTCGGCCATCGTGTCCTGGTAAAAAGCCATGCTTTCCTCCAAAACAGTCCCACCCCACGAGAAAGAGGCAATACAGTGACATCCTCACAGCGTATAGGAACCTGACACACACAATGACACAGTCACCATCCAGACACATGCCTTGGTGTTAGCGTATAATGTCCCATTCCCAGCAGCCTCACCTCTCCAGTCAGCAGACGGGTGACCTTGCTTACCAAATGGAGATCCTGCCACTCCTTCCCGGGCAGATCAGCGAATGAGGTGGAAACTCCGGGTGGGATCCCACAAACCAACACAACGGTCCCCGGTCTTCTTCACAACCATGTATTTCTGTATATGCAGGGCAACAACATCAGGACAGACAGGATTCCCAATTCATCGCAACTCACTGAACACAATACCGAGCACATCCAGTCCCCGAACTCCCCGTCACCAATGCCCCACCATAAGCCTGGTCCCCTCACCTCTCCACTCAGCAGGCAGAGGATCTCCAGGGCGAGCATCCAGGAGCCTCGCAACCCCCAAATCTTGTCTTTGCTCATAACTAGAGAGTTATGTAGAATTTGCGGGTGGAGGCGACTCGCGACACTCCTGGAGTCGAACACGAAGACTGTGACAGAACCGACCTCCATAAACATGAAATAGGAGAAATGGTTACGCTCACCTTCATTCAGGCCTCTGCAGTGAGAGGGACCACCAGGAGGGACCGAGCATCCTGCGGCAAGACGAAAGCATGTCAGCATGTGTCTCTAGAAATATATTCGACTTCGTGTAAAAGCCTGTCATTCTAGGCGCTGCTACCCCCCCCCCCAAATTGGTTTGATAGAGAAATCTCCCATAATTCTCTGACACGGAATTCATGTTACACAAACCCCGATCCCAGCTTTATAGCAGAAAAAGAGCACTATGCACACAAGGGGGGGGGGGTGTATATTTACCTCACACACAGTATATACAGGAGGGGGTGTATATTTACCTCACACACAGTATATACAGGAGGGGGTGTATATTTACCTCACACACACAGTATATACAGGAGGGGGTGTATATTTACCTCACACACAGTATATACAGGAGGGGGTGTATATTTACCTCACACACACAGTATATACAGGAGGGGGTGTATATTTACCTCACACACACAGTATATACAGGAGGGGGTGTATATTTACCTCACACACACAGTATATACAGGAGGGGGTGTATATTTACCTCACACACACAGTATATACAGGAGGGGGTGTATATTTACCTCACACACAGTATATACAGGAGGGGGTGTATATTTACCTCACACACACAGTATATACAGGAGGGGGTGTATATTTACCTCACACACAGTATATACAGGAGGGGGTGTATATTTACCTCACACACACAGTATATACAGGAGGGGGTGTATATTTACCTCACACACAGTATATACAGGAGGGGGTGTATATTTACCTCCACACAGTATATACAGGAGGGGGTGTATATTTACCTCACACACACAGTATATACAGGAGGGGGTGTATATTTACCTCACACACAGTATATACAGGAGGGGGTGTATATTTACCTCACACACAGTATATACAGGAGGGGGTGTATATTTACCTCACACACAGTATATACAGGAGGGGGTGTATATTTACCTCACACACACAGTATATACAGGAGGGGGTGTATATTTACCTCACACACACAGTATATACAGGAGGGGGTGTATATTTACCTCACACACACACAGTATATACAGGAGGGGGTGTATATTTACCTCACACACAGTATATACAGGAGGGGGTGTATATTTACCTCCACACAGTATATACAGGAGGGGGTGTATATTTACCTCACACACACAGTATATACAGGAGGGGGTGTATATTTACCTCACACACAGTATATACAGGAGGGGGTGTATATTTACCTCACACACAGTATATACAGGAGGGGGTGTATATTTACCTCCACACAGTATATACAGGAGGGGGTGAATATTTACCTCACACACAGTATATACAGGAGGGGGTGTATATTTACCTCACACACAGTATATACAGGAGGGGGTGTATATTTACCTCCACACAGTATATACAGGAGGGGGTGTATATTTACCTCCACACAGTATATACAGGAGGGGGTGTATATTTACCTCACACACACAGTATATACAGGAGGGGGTGTATATTTACCTCACACACAGTATATACAGGAGGGGGTGTATATTTACCTCACACACACAGTATATACAGGAGGGGGTGAATATTTACCTCACACACACAGTATATACAGGAGGGGGTGTATATTTACCTCCACACAGTATATACAGGAGGGGGTGTATATTTACCTCCACACAGTATATACAGGAGGGGGTGTATATTTACCTCCACACAGTATATACAGGAGGGGGTGTATATTTACCTCCACACAGTATATACAGGAGGGGGTGTATATTTACCTCACACACACAGTATATACAGGAGGGGGTGAATATTTACCTCAACACAGTATATACAGGAGGGGGTGTATATTTACCTCACACAGTGTACACCCCCTGCGTTCCCCATTGGTTTGTCCCATGCCTGCTGTACACACCTGGTTCCCCTGTCAGAAGGCCCATGCGATCCTCTCGCGAGAATGGTCTCGTGCAGGCGCAGCTAGTCTTGAGTGCCGTTGACGTCACTAGCCAGGGACGGGCTCTTTTAATAAGACGCCATCTTGTATTCTGGCACAAGTTGGCAGCTGTAACACGGTGAGTCTGGGCGGGAGAACTGGTGCAATGGAGGAGGAAACAGATGGAGGTTTTTTAGGGGATTCTGCTGCTTTTTATTAGAGGGGTTAGGCTGTAATGCAGCAGCTCCATGCCCTGCACTGACATGCTCAAAACACGCCCACCCCACTCATCCTAATACCCCATAATGGGGACTCCCAGCCATCTGTCCGAACCCTCACCCCCCCTCCCCTCACCCATCTTCACCCTGACCCCCCCCCTCACCCATCTTCACCCTGACCCCCCTCCTCACCCTGACCCCCCCTCACCCATCTTCACCCTGACCCCCCTCACCCATCTTCACCCTGACCCCCCCTCACCCATCTTCACCCTGACCCCCCTCCTCACCCATCTTCACCCTGACCCCCCCTCACCCATCTTCACCCTGACCCCCCCTCACCCATCTTCACCCTGACCCCCCCTCACCCATCTTCACCCTGACCCCCCCTCCTCACCCATCTTCAACCCTGACCCCCCCTCCTCACCCATCTTCAACCCTGACCCCCCCTCCTCACCCATCTTCAACCCTGACCCCCCTCCTCACCCATCTTCAACCCTGACCCCCCCTCCTCACCCATCTTCAACCCTGACCCCCCTCCTCACCCATCTTCAACCCTGACCCCCCCTCCTCACCCATCTTCAACCCTGACCCCCTCCTCACCCATCTTCAACCCTGACCCCCCCTCCTCGCCCATCTTCAACCCTGGCCCCCCCTCCTCGCCCATCTTCAACCCTGACCCCCCCTCCTCGCCCATCTTCAACCCTGACCCCCCCTCCTCGCCCATCTTCAACCCTGACCCCCCCTCCTCGCCCATCTTCAACCCTGACCCCCTCCTCGCCCATCTTCAACCCTGACCCCCCCTCCTCGCCCATCTTCAACCCTGACCCCCCCTCCTCGCCCATCTTCAACCCTGACCCCCCCTCCTCGCCATCTTCACCCTGACCCCCCTCCTCGCCCATCTTCAACCTGACCCCCCCTCCTCGCCCATCTTCAACCCTGACCCCCCCTCCTCCCATCTTCAACCCTGACCCCCCCTCCTCGCCCATCTTCAACCCTGACCCCCCCCTCCTCGCCATCTTCAACCCTGACCCCCCCCTCCTCGCCCATCTTCACCCTGACCCCCCTCTCGCCCATCTTCAACCCTGACCCCCTCCTCGCCCATCTTCACCCTGACCCCCCCTCCTCGCCCATCTTCACCCTGACCCCCCTCCTCGCCCATCTTCACCCTGACCCCCCTCCTCGCCCATCTTCACCCTGACCCCCCTCCTCGCCCATCTTCACCCTGACCCCCTCCTCGCCCATCTTCACCCTGACCCCCCTCCTCGCCCATCTTCAACCCTGACCCCCCTCCTCGCCCATTTCACCCTGACCCCCCTCCTCGCCCATCTTCACCCTGACCCCCCTCCTCCTCGCCATCTTCACCTGACCCCCCTCCTCGCCCATCTTCACCCTGACCCCCCCTCCTCGCCCATCTTCACCCTGACCCCCCCTCCTCGCCCATCTTCACCCTGACCCCCTCCTCGCCCATCTTCACCCTGACCCCCCCTCCTCGCCCATCTTCACCCTGACCCCCCCTCCTCGCCCATCTTCAACCCTGACCCCCCTCCTCGCCCATCTTCACCCTGACCCCCCTCCTCGCCCATCTTCACCCTGACCCCCTCCTCGCCCATCTTCACCCTGACCCCTCCCTCGCCCATCTTCACCCTGACCCCCCTCCTCGCCATCTTCACCCTGACCCCCCTCCTCGCCCATCTTCACCCTGACCCCCCCTCCTCGCCCATCTTCACCCTGACCCCCCCTCCTCGCCCATCTTCACCCTGACCCCCCTCCTCGCCCATCTTCACCCTGACCCCCCCTCCTGCCCATCTTCACCCTTACCCCCCTCTTCACCCTACCCCTCTTCACCCTGACCATCACCCCTCTCTTCACCCTGACCATCACCTCCCTCTTCACCCTGACCATCACCCCCCTCTTCACCCTGACCATCACCCCCCCTCTTCACCCTGACCATCCCCCCCTCTTCACCCTGACCATCACCCCCCCTCTTCACCCTGACCATCACCCCCCCTCTCACCCTGACCATCACCCCCCTCTTCACCCTGACCATCACCCCCCCTCTTCACCCTGACCTTCACCCCCCCTCTTCACCTGACCTTCACCCCCCCTCTTCACCCTGACCTTCACCCCCCCTTTCACCCCCCCTCTTCACCCCCCCCTCCTCTTCACCCCCCCTCCCTCTTCACCCCCCCCCTCCCTCTTCACCCCCCCTCCCTCTTCACCCCCCCTCCCTCTTCACCCCCCCTCCCTCTTCCACCCCGCCCCCCTCTTCACCCCCCCCTCCCTCTTCACCCCCCCCTCCCCCCCTCCCTCTTCACCCCCCCTCCCCCCCTCTCCCCCCCTCCCCCCCTCTCCCCCCCTCCCTCTTCAACCCCCCCCTCCCTCTTCACCCCCCCCCCCTCTTCACCCCCCTCCTCTCACCCCCCCTCTTCACCCCCCCCCCTCCTCTTCACCCCCTCCCTCTTCACCCCCCTCCCTCCACACCCCCTCCCTCTTCACCCCCCCTCCCTCTTCACCCCCCTCCCTCTTCACCCCCCTCTTCACCCCCCTCCCTCTTCACCCCCACCCCCCTCCCCCCTCTTCACCCCCCTCCTTACCCCCCTCTTCACCCCCCCCTCCTCCCTCTTCACTCCCCCTCCCTCCCTCTTCACTCCCCCTCCTCCCTCTTCACTCCCCCTCCCTCCTCCCTCTTCACCCCCCTCCCTCTCCTCTTCACCCCCCTCCCTCCTCACCCCCCTCCCTCCTCTTCACCCCTCCGCTCCCTCTTCACCCCCCTCCCTCCCTCTTCACCCCCCTCCTCCCTCCCTCTTCACCCCCCCTCCTCCCTCTTCACCCCCCTCCTCCCTCTTCACCCCCCCCTCCCTCCCTCTTACCCCCCCTCCTCCCTCTTCACCCCCTCCCTCCTCTTCACCCCCCCTCCCTCCCTCTTCACGCCCCCCTCCCTCCTCTTCACCCCCCCCTCCCTCCCTCTTCACCCCCCCTCCCTCCCTCTTCACCCCCCCCCTCCCTCCCTCTTCACCCCCCCTCCCTCCCTCTTCACCCCCCTCCCTCCCTCTTCACCCCCCTCCTCCTCTTCACCCCCTCCCTCCCTCTTCACCCCCCCTCCCTCCCTCCCTCTTCACCCCCCCTCCCTCCCTCCCTCTTCACCCCCCCCCCTCCCTCCCTCCCTCTTCAACCCCCCCCTCCTCCCTCCCTCTTCACCCCCCCTCCTCCTCCCTCTTCACCCCCCCTCCCTCCTCTTCACCCCCCCTCCCTCCCTCTTCACCCCCCTCCCTCCCTCTTCACCCCCCTCCTCCCTCTTCACCCCCCTCCCTCCCTCTTCACCCCCCCTCCCTCCCTCCCTCTTCACCCCCCCTCCCCTCCCTCCCTCTTCACCCCCCCCCCTCCTCCCTCCCTCTTCACCCCCCCCTCTCCCTCTTCACCCCCACCCCTCCCTCCCTCCTCCTCTTCACCCCCCCCTCCCTCCCTCCCTCTTCACCCCCCCTCCCTCTTCACCCCCCCTCCCTCTTCACCCCCCTCCCTCTTCACCCCCCCCTCCCTCTTCACCCCCCCCCTCCCTCTTCACCCCCCCCTCCCTCTTCACCCCCCCTCCCTCTTCAACCCCCCCCCTCCCTCTTCACCCCCCTCCCTCCCTCTTCACCCCCCTCCCTCCCTCTTCACCCCCCTCCTCCCTCCCTCTTCACCCCCCTCCTCCCCTCCCTCTTCACCCCCCCTCCCTCCCTCCTCTTCACCCCCCCTCCCTCCTCTTCACCCCCCTCCTTCCCTCCTCTTCACCCCCCCTCCCCTCCCTCCCTCTTCACCCCCCCTCCTCCCTCCCTCTTCACCCCTCCCTCCCTCCCTCTTCACCCCCCCCTCCCTCCCTCTTCACCCCCCCCCTCCCTCCCTCTTCACCCCCCCCTCCCTCTCACCCCCCCTCCCTCCCTCTTCACCCCCCCTCCCTCCCTCTTCACCCCCTCTCCTCTTCACCCCCCCTCCCTCCCCCCTCCTCCTCTTCACCCCCCTCCCTCTCACCCCCCCCCCTCCTCTTCACCCCCCTCCCTCCCTCCCTCCCTCCCTCTTCACCCCCCTCCCTCCTCTTCACCCCCCCCTCCCTCCTCTTCACCCCCCCCTCCTCCCTCTTCACCCCCCCTCCTCCCTCTTTCACCCCCTCCCTCTTCACCCCCCCCCTCCCTCCCTCCTTCACCCCCCCCCTCCCTCCTCCCTCTTCACCCCTCCCTCCCTCCCTCTTCACCCTCCCTCCCTCCTCTTCACCCCTCCCTCTTCACCTCCCTCTTCACCCCTCCCTCCCTCCCTCTTCACCCCCTCCTCTTCACCCTCCCTCTTCACCTCCCTCTTCACTCCCCTCCCTCTTCACCTCCCTCCCTCCTCTTCACCCCTCCTCCCTCCCTCTTCACCCCTCCCTCCCTCCCTCTTCACCCCCTCCCTCCTCTTCACCCCCCCTCCCTCCCTCTTCACCCCCCCCCTCCCTCCCTCTTCAACCCCCCCCTCCTCCCTCCTCTTCACCCCCCTCCCTCCTCCCTCTTCACCCCCCCTCCCTCCCTCCCTCTTCACCCCCCCTCCCTCCCTCCCTCTTCACCCCCCCTCCTCCTCCCTCCCTCTTCACCCCCCCTCCCTCCTCCTCCCTCCCTCCCTTCCTTTCACCCCCTCCCTCCCTCCCTCTTCACCCCCCCTCCCTCCCTCCCTCCTCCTCACCCCCTCCCTCCCTCTTCACCCCCCCCCCTCTCCCTCTTCACCCCCCCCCTCCCTCCCTCTTCACCCCTCCTCCTCCTCTCCCTGCTTCACCCTCCCTCCCTCTTCACCCCTCCCTCCCTCTTCACCCCTCCTCCCTCTTCACGCCCTCCCCTCCCTCCCTCTTCACCCCTCCCTCCCTCTTCACCCCTCCCTCCCTCCCTCTTCACCCCTCCCCCCTCCCTCTTCACACCCTCCCTCCCTCTTCACCCCTCCCTCCCTCCTCTCTCACCCCCTCCTCCCTCCCTCTTCACTCCCCCTCCCTCCCTCCCTCTTCACTCCCCCTCCCTCCCTCCCTCTTCACTCCCCCTCCCTCCCTCCCTCTTCACCCCCCCCCTCCCTCCCTCCTCCCTCCCTCTTCAACCCGCCCCTCTCCTCCTCTTCACCCCCCCTCCCTCCCTCCCTCTTCACCCCCCCCCCTCCCTCCCTCTTCACCCCTCCCTCCCTCTTCACCCCCCCTCCTCTTCACCCCCCTCCCTCTTCACCCCCCCTCCCTCTTCACCCCTCCCTCCCTCTTCACCCCCCTCCCTCTTCACCCCTCCCTCCCTCTTCACCCCCCCTCCTCTTCCCCTCCCTCCCTCTTCACCTCCCTCCCTCCCTCTTCACCCCTCCTCCTCTTCACCCCCCCCCCTCCCTCCCTCTTCACCCCTCCTCCCTCTTCACCCCCCTCCCTCCTCTTCACCCCCCCTCCCTCCTCCTCTTCACCCCTCCCCTCTCCCTCCCTCTTTCACCCCTCCCTCCCTCCCTCCCTCTTCAACCCCTCCCTCCCTCCCTCCCTCTTCACCCTCCCTCCCTCTTCACCCTCCCTCTTCACCCCTCCCTCTCTTCCCCCTCCTCCCTCCCTCTTCACCCCTCCCTCCCTCCCTCTTCACCCCTCCCTCCCTCTTCACCTCCCTCTTCACCCCTCCCTCCCTCTTCACCCTCCCTCCCTCTCTTCACCCCCCTCCCTCCTCCCTCACCCCCTCCCTCTCTTCACCCCGCCCTCCCCTCCCTCTTCACCCTCCCTCCCTCTCCCCCCCTCCCTCCACTCCCTCCCTCCCTCTTCACCCCCCCCTCCCTCCCTCTTCACCCCCCCCTCCCTCCCTCCCTCTTCACCCCCCTCCTCCCTCCCTCCTCCCTCTCACCCCCCCTCCCTCCTCCCTCTAACCCCCCCTCCTCCCTCTCACCCCCCCTCCCTCCCTCCCTCCCTCTTCACCCCCCTCCCTCCCTCCCTCCTCTTCACCCCCCCCTCCCTCCCTCCTCCCTCTTCACCCCCCCCTCTCCCTCCCTCCCTCTCACCCCTCCCTCCCTCCCTCCCTCTTCACCCCTCCTCCCTCCCTCTTCACACCCTCCCTCCCTCCCTCTTCACCCCTCCCTCCTTCACCCCTCCCTCCCTCTTCACCCCCTCCCTCCTCCCTCCCTCTTCACCCCCTCCCTCCTCTTCACCCCCCCCTCCCCCTTTCACCCCCCCCCTCCTCCCTCTTCACCCCCCCTCCCTCCCTCTTCCCCCCCCTCCCTCCCTCTTCACCCCCCCTCCTCCCTCTTCACCCCCTCCTCCCTCTTCACCCCCTCCTCCCTCTTCACCCCTCCTCCCTCCCTCCCTCTTCACCCCCCCCTCTCCCTCCCTCTTCACCCCCCTCTTCCTCCCTCCCTCTCACCCCCCCTCCCTCTTCACCCCCCCCCTCCCTCCCTCCCTCCTCACCCCCTCCCTCCCTCCCTCCTCCCTCCCTCCCTCCTCCCTCCCTCCCTCCCTCCCTCTCACCCCCCTCCTCCCTCCCTCCCTCTTCACCCCCCCCTCCTCCCTCCCTCCCCCTCTTCACCCCCCCTCCTCCCTCCCTCCCTCTTCACCCCCCTCTCCTCCCTCCCTCCCTCTTCACTCCTTCCCCTTCACCCCCCTCCTCCCTCCCTCTTCACCCCCCCTCCTCCCTCCCTCTTCACCCCCCCTCCCTCCCTCCCTCTTCACCCCCCCTCCCTCCCTCTTCACCCCCCCTCCCTCCCTCTCTCACCCCCCTCCCTCCTCCCTCTTCACCCCTCCTCCCTCCCTCTTCACCCCTCCTCCCTCTTCACCCCCCCCTCCTCCCTCTTCACCCCCCTCCCTCCCTCCCTCTTCACCCCCTCCCTCTCCTCTTCACCCCTCCCTCCCTCCCTCTTCACCCCTCCTCCCTCTTCACCCCTCCCTCCCATCCCCTCTTCACCCCCCGACCATCCCTCGCATCTTCGCGCCAACCCGCCCTCCTCACCCCCATGCCTCCCGCATCTTCGCGCTGACGTTGACCCTCTCACTTGAGTGATGGGAAGTCCGGATCAGTGAAGTGATTCGGTTTTTTAGGAGTCACCCATTTGAATGAATTGGATCGTGAACCGACTCGTTTAACTGTCAGACTTGCTGAGGGGGAGAAGACTCGCCAGTAACTGCTCCTGTGTCACTCCCTCAGCTCCTGACTGAGTGCTGATTGGCTGTGTGCTCATCGGCAGGTGTAATGTATCACTATCAAGGCTTTTCAGAGAGAGGTGAAAACCTTGAATTGCCAGGAGAATGAACAATCTAGACCAAATAGCCAATTTCGAAAGTGAGATAAATGGGAGAATTTTTCTGGTTTGACTATTTTGACCTAGAATCTTCACTTCTCCAGTCATTCTCCTGGTTTTCACCTCTCTCTGAATAACCCTGTATGTTTCAGAATCTAATGGGTGGGATCACGTTCATCAAATTAACCCTCTGTGCTCCACAACCATGGCATGCCCTGGGAGATTAACCTGCAGACAGACTGCAAACACACACGTACATAACATACCCAGTAACGCACGGCAGTCCTTACAGTCACAAAGAGCGTATTCTATATTATTCTTTAAACCTGTGATGCATTGATACTTATAAATGTGCTTGGAGTTTTGGACAACCTAAATCAAATTCTAACACTCTCGTAATCAACACATTTATTGCACGGAGGAAAATCATGCCTTATGCCCTTTTTATGTGACTGTCGCTGCACGTCTCTGGGAGGAAGCAGCAGGTGGCCGACGCGTCCCAGCCAATCCTGGTCCCAATGAGAATACTCGGCACATCCAGCGCAGCGCTGCACATTGACACACAACAAAGTGTGTTTGTATGGAGGAGAGGAAAGCGGAGCCTGTGAGCTTACAATCTAAGGCTTGAGTCAGACGAACGCAGTCTGAGCGCACTCTGTGTGCGTGCACAACGGATGGACATACTGGCGGAAGATACTGTAGACCCCACACGGTCCGGTTTTGTTTCCAGCCGTAGGGAAAAAAGGGGAATTATGGGAAACAAAATTAATGAGAAATTCAAAAAATGTGAAAATCTATTTTGTGCGTCAAGGTGCTGGACGTCTCAAATGTGCTGCGTCTGACATTTCATCACTTACACAACGCTACGCGGATGTGGCGCACTCTGCGCGTCCGTTCTAGCGGTTTTACGTTCTTGCCTAACTTGCGTCCATTTGCCACGTGCGTTGTGCGTGCGCAGTTCGGTGCGGACGCACTTAGTGTGTGGGTCTCTATTGCTCATGATTCTATGCTACGACGGACGTTAAACTGTGCGTCAACACAGACGTGATCACTGCGTTCGTCTGACACGGGCCTAAAAGGGGAAAGAGGAGCCCACTCCCGTGAGTTTATAATTTGGGGTTAATTTAGGGGCTGCTGCGGTTAATAGTGATCCTACTCTTTAGGGTTAGTTTTAGTTTTTTTGGGAAGTTAATTCATTAGCTTAGTTATTTTATTTTGCAGGTAGGGTTGTTGAGGGGTGCAAAGAGAATCCAAAGCTTAAAACCAGTGATGGTTAAACCTGAGCTGGCAGAAGCAACTCCCTCAAGGATCAGATTACACGTGTAGTTAATGATTCACAGACCGAGCTGTTACAAATGGATCATTCAGTGTGAGCCGAATCACTCAGTTCAGTGAAAAGATCCAGAGCAAAAGAACGATCGTTCATGGATCAGACATCACTACTCACCTCACCCTGCCCCTCTTACTTCACCCCTTCCTCACACTGACCTTCACACCGCACATTACTGTGAGCTTTATTGCTCTGGAGCTCTGTGATAAGCATGGGTGTGCATTGTGGGGATTGTTTGAGGAGGGGTGTGGCAGTATTTAATCTTTGGACCTAGACACCCCTTCAGTGTCATATATACTTTACATAGAGCGGTGATCCCATCACTGCAAGGAAAATGGGCAGTATGGGACTGGGTTAACTGATGGCTAGTAATTTATGGCCTGGCTAGTAGCTGAGGACCTGAAATTTTGAGACCTGTCCTAACCCATTTACCCAATCTACCCTTCCCATATTCACACGGTTTCACCTACCTCACGCCTACTAGGCCATAGTCATCTGCCACTCCCCAACCTCTACTCAACCTGACGCGTCTACGTACCCCCCCCCCCCACCCGTGTTTGTTTCTACTCTGCCTATAATATCCCATATTCCCACACCAGGCTCCTATGACATCCACAACCTCATCCCACCATTTATAATTCTCCCCCACCTCTACTTTAATAGTTTACTAAATGTTTTCTTTCAAATGACAGTTTCCTCTTTGCCTTCTTCTGCCTTTCCAGGTTTTTTACTACGAGGCTAGAGCTGAATATAAATGATTCCCGACATGGAAAAGGTTTTTCCGCCTGTGTTTCCTCTCCAGAGTACGACCAGATGCGTGTTGCAGACAAAGCTTTTCTCACTAATGTTTTCTCGACAATGGTTTTTTCCCTGTGTGAATCGTTTTTTGTGATGGTCGAGATCCAGCTCATTATTAAACCATTACCCACTCTCTGAATGGAGGGATCTCTCTCCATAACGATATCTCTGGTTTTTAAAGAAAATCGGGCCGCAGTTTAAAGGTTTCCCACATTCGGAAGATGGGTATGGCTTCTCCAACGTCTCACAAACGTGGAATGCTGCACGAAAAGCTCTTGACTATGTGGACTTCCCTTCGTTGTGAATTCTTTTGAGTTTTTAGAGTCGATGCGGTCTGGGACTAGTCTGTCTGCGGTGTTATTTCTCTGATGTACCTGGAGACTCGTGCAATCCTTATGGACTATCCCACACAACAGAAACAAAAGACCATGATTTCTAACCAATGTGAATCCTTCTATACACTATGTGTGAGTTCTGCATAAAGCATTTCCCACATTCAGAGCATGGAAAAGGTTTTACTTCCAATATGGCGAAAGATGTGTGCAAAACATTTCCGACATAAATTGTTCTTAACGTTTTTCAAAGAATGAACTCTCTTATGGCTTGCATGCCTTTTTTAGGACAAAACATTTCCCACATTCAGAACCTGAGTAAGTCTTATTCTTCTGCGTATCTTCCTAAAAAAATTTAAAATATGTTTTCAGAGCAACCATGCTTTGCAGAGGCATCTGGGGAGGACGAAATATGAACTAATTACAAATAAAATCTTTAATGCTTGCAGAGGTCCAAGGTTTATACCCTTCGTGTCTGGGAACAGAAGACCAATACATTCCATACCAGGAGTTACCCATGACCTTTTACTATGTGTATCCACTTGCTTGCAATTGTGTTAAACCATGGCTAGAACGCAACCCCCCCCTAGATTAAAATTAACTTCCTATTTCGACTTGGCATGGATTCTGTTTCAGACGACAAGATTTCCTCCATTTCCGAAGAACCCATCTTGTTACCTGTTGTTCTGATCGCTCTTGGATAAGCTCTAACTTATGAGTAAATCTTTTCTGGATGCTCCAGAACAAAACATCTCAACGTAAAATGTTCTATAAGGTTTTCCAGAATGAAGACTCCAATGACTGTTGAGTTTTGCCTTCTGGATAAAACATTTCCCACATTCAGAACCTGAGTAAGTCTTCGGTGTCAGTCTTCCAGCATAGACTTTGATAACTGAGAGATTCTTCGTGACTTTCTCCAGTTCCAAAGAAGACCTCTTGTTACCTGTGCACGGACAGCTGTTGGACAAGCTTTGATGTGCGAGTAATTCTTTTTCGGATACTCCAAGATCAAAACCTCTCCATCATAATGTTTTTCAAGGCTGTGTCAGAATGAACCTTCTAATGACAGATGAGCTTTGCCTTCTGGATAAAACATTTCCCACATTCAGAACACGAGAAAGTCTTTTTTTCTTGTGTGAATCTTCGTTTGATGACTGACAGATTCACCACAATTTCAAAAGGACAATAGTTTAGAGTTGGCTTGGATTCTGGTTTAAATGAGAATAATTCCACCTGTTCAGAAGATGTCACCTTGTTTCCTGTGTGCTCTGATTTAGGAGTAAACCTTTTTCGATACTCAAGACAAGTTAATGGCTAACTCCGTGACCTCTGGGAGATTTAAGTAAAAGTTTGGTGTATTTACAATGATTTAGTTTTATCTTTTTTTACTGTTTTTTTTTTTTTTATTTAAAGTTTAAATGTTAAATTAATCTCTTTACCAAATGAGTTAAAGGGTACATGAGTCTCACTTATAACATCCGTGTAGAGCTCCTTGTGTCCTCCTACATACTCTCGTTCCTCCCACGCAGGGAGAGATTATGGGCTGAATTCAATAAAATGTCACATTTCGTTGCTAGAATTCTAAGCATTATGTCGTCTTGATATAGCCACGATGTGTCACCCATTATAGGTATAGGAGCTTGCACAAGCCTGCTATGTACGCTTCTACCCCAAAATCCTACAGTTCATCAATAGGATAGAAATAGAGGGGGGCAAGTAGCCAGGCAATAGTCTTCTCCAAACCACAAAATTAGAACACACCGCACTGTTTAAGCTAGGGGTTGACCGATTATCGGATCTGCTGATAATTATGGCCGGTATTTGTTTTATCGGTGTTCAATTCACTGATATTTATATTTCCCCCCCCCCCCTTACGTGCCACTCTGTCACTGCAAGGCCATGTGCGATTCCACTTCCTTGTTGAGAGGAAGCCGTCCAATGAGGAGCCACATCTCCCACCGCATGGGTTATCGCGTCATCACCCCTCCCGAGAGAACCCCGCACTCAGAGCAGTGAGAGAGAGTGAGGTAAGACACTGAGCAGTGCAGCGGTCCTATAATATTGCAGGCAGCGCAGCATGAAATGTGCTGCCTCCCTCCCTGCCTGCCTAATCCAGCAACCATCTAAATGAAAGTATTTTTACATCCTTTCCTGTTCTGATACTCGGGGCTCTGCTGTTCACGCTGTTCGGTGCTGGCTCCGCCCACCAGCTGCAGGACATGAAGTTGCTCCCCTCCTCCCTCCGCTCCGTATTTTGAAAGGGATCCCATACAAGCCCTGTTAATAAACTCTTAATTACCGCTGATCTGCTGCCAGGCTCTCCCGTTTTGTTTGGTTTTCTTGTATGTAACATTCGATTACCCTTCCCCCTGTGTCCCTCTGCAGCTCTTATCACTAGCAAATATGAGGGACAAGTCAGAGATCAGGCGGCATCATGGCAGGTGTTAACCCTACTTGTGCTGTTCTGATAAACTTAAATAATAGCAAGGGGGGTTAAAATAAAAAAAAAATCCAATAAAATAATGTAACTTTAAAGATGAACTGATATTCACAAATCTTTAAATTTACATTAAGACCCCCCGTCCGTCTCCTCTTCATTAGACTTGTGTGCAGGGGCGTTGCAAACACAGCTGCGGGCCATTTCTTTCTAACCTGCAGGTTCAGGGCTCTGGTTTATCAGGATAACACATGTAGGGGGTTATGCATTTATTTTTCAAAACATGGTGATATTACAAAGCCGGCGCTAACGTAACCAGGGCTGTTGTAAACTTACCGGAGCCATTATAGTCTATGGAGTTAAGTTTACGACCGCTCTGATTAAGTTAGCACCAACTTTGTAACACTGCCCAGTGTGTACAGAATATCGGTTATCGGCCGTAATGGTGACCGATAATTGGTATCGGTGCTAGAAAAATATCGGTCTATCCCTAGTTAAAACCTAGTGTCACGCTCGACGTGTTTTACTGGCATCGCATCAGCTTCCTCAGGACCAATAAATCCCCCCCCTCATTGCTTACCCTTGTGTTTATAGTGTACCCTCATTTAATTTCTATTTTTTCTGTCTAAAGCAGTGGTTCACTTAAGATCATCATAGTTACAATAAGGCTTATGCTTAATTAAAGGCGAGAATTCGATAAGATGCTGATACGTTTCAATATACTTAATGCCCTTGTTATTGTGTGATTATTGGTATCTACCAGGACTTTCTAAGTGTTTACTCTAAAGGGAATTAAACGTTATTCCAATTAGGAATTTATGAGCTCCTCTCGACTATGGAGTATGTTTGCATCTAATTATATAGAGTTGTAATTATTTGTGATTGTTTTTACTGAGTCTTCGTCCTTTTTTCTATTTGTAATAAATTTATTGGCTTTTTTTAACCGTCTTCTTGTCATTAATATTATTATTACTGTATAATAGACTATTGTCCGGCTACTTGCCCCCTTCTTTTTTTTTTCCCCCTTTTTTTCAATACTATGGTGGGATGTGCCCTGGAATATGAATACCTGATAGGCCTGGTTTGTGTTTAGCAGTTTTTCGATATCAATAGGATAATTGATTAAAAGAATTGCAACCCTCCCCTCATTAAGCACTATACGAACTCCCTTTACTTAAGGACAAAGGGTCTGTATAGTCAATGCATTTATGACGAAACGGTTACGTCATTGGTCCTTTATGGGGCTCAACCCCCCATTTCCTTTAGGGGGGATATACATAATATTCCTAGGTTACTGAAATGCAGGAGATCCTTCTGAGGTCAAATGTGCCCTCTAGGCGCTCAAGTATTTAACAAGGAATGCTATCCAATAGCAGTCCCTGTTACATTTTAGTTCCAGCCAATGAGAGGGCTCCACCTACGGAGTTGTTCTCATTGGTTTTATCTTCTGTGGCCGTGTATGGCTGAATTCACCAAGGATCTTCTCCGATTGGTTTGTAGTGTGACTACACATACACAATTGACACGTCAGAAAAAAACCTTCTCTAATTGGTTAATTCGACCAATGAGAGGAGCTGCACAGGTTGTAGGATGTTGAGCGCTTTTGGTCACAATTCAGCTTCTATATTATAACACAATACTATTTGTAGAAGGTGAGTTAAAGTCCACTTTTATTGTAAAATTCAGCGTACGTATTCATGGAAAAAGTGGTGGAGATCAGGAACGCAAACTTCCATTTGTCTGGAACAGTGATCAGTGCAGCCACATTGATAGACATTTAATCGACAATAAGAAGACAATATTTAAATCGAACGTGGTGAAACCCACGATCGGGAGGACTTTCCTACCTCCTGCTCAAGGTCACAGGATGCTTCTTGTGCAGAACATGTAACAACCCCTAATGCATATTGCTCAGCCCCTACACCCAGAACCTGGCACTGATCCAACCCATGGACTTTAACTTCTGCTCCAGCCTCCCTCCAGGACTACACAACTCTCTCATCAGGCCAGGGTCTTGAAGACATATCTACGGATAGTCATATTTGGGCCATTTTGTCCAACAGTAGAGTTAGCTGGGAGAATTACATTTGTCGGAAATAGAAATGTACTGTACTGACACATGGCAATCAATCACACAACAGCGTCATACAATTAATGAATATTTGTGACATCTACATCATGGAGGACTTGACCTTTTATAACACATTTAATTCCATTCTGGGGTGATTAACTCATACAGCAAGGACATGGCACCAACACTTATGTGTAGCACATACCACGGACATATTTGAGGGCACCTACATGGTGCAGCCTATATTGGAAGAATGATATAGTTACACTTTCTACGATTTGACAAAATGGAACAAAAAACAGTCATTTTACAAAGTGCTGTGGTCTCCTAAACAACACTGGGTTCATAGCCAACTCTAATAGTTACCATCAACACATAAAAGAGTATTTTTGGTACGGCAGTCCACCAGAGGGCTGCCATGACATTTTACAGCAGATATAAATGTCTGCAGGATTGGGAGCTGCCACTTGACAAGGGTGGTTTATTGGACCCAGATGCCAGACACAAAGCTGTGGATTCGTATGGAGGAAAAGGATGGAGAGGGCTCCGTAAATCGGCCTGCCATGGGGACCTGAACACAGGGGACAGAGCAGAATGGAGAAATGTTTTCATTTTGCCAAATTAAAAGCCGATGAGGTTATTCACAAATTGCCGGTGTTTGCTTTAGTGGCGAATTGGCAAAAATCTCAGTTGTTTCGACTGTGACAAGCTTCGGCATTCCATGAAAGGGATATTCAAACAGCAGCAGTAGAAGCTTCACTGTTGAAGAGTAAAGTACTCCTTGAAACGCCAAAGTTTGTCAAAGACGCAACAACTTGTTTGAGGCAAACACTGGTGCTTTGTAACCTCCAGTGTGTCTCACTACATAAAACGATATTCGTGAATTCTAATTGCATGCGTAACCCCTACCTGGGGTATATAAGTCAGTTGTATGTTCCAATAGATTTTGGTGTTGGGTGAATTGCGCAATGTGTTCTAAGAGCAAAAAATACTTTGCATTTTCGGGTTCCTTTCAGGGTAGATTTACGACACATGTAGATAACCAAATGTTAAGCAGCCGACATTCCAGATAGGTGAGTACTTTCCTCAGAGTCCTATTGGATATCGCAAAGTCCGGTTTGGTATGTATTGTCCGCAGAGTATTTCTAGATATGTCTTTTTCAGAGTCTGGTTAGTCATGGAGCTTCTCGCGGCATCTCACCTGTATGAGTTCTCTGATGCTTTGCGAGAGTTGGGTGGTAAATCTAACATTTCCCTCACTCAGAACATGTGAGTGGACTTTTCCCGGTGTGAATCTTTTGGTGGGTAACCAAGGTAGAGCTCTTATTAAAACTTTTCCCACATTCTGTGCAGGAGTATGGTCTCTCTCCAGTGTGAGTCCTTTTGTGTACCACAAGACTAGAGCTCTTGCTGTAGGCTTTACCACACTGAGAACATCTGTAAGGCCGTTCACCAGTGTGAATCCTCTTGTGTATAGAGAGGCTTGTGCTGCTAATAAACCTCTTCCCACATTCGGAACATATAAAGGGTCGCTCGCCAGTGTGTTTCCTTCTGTGCAAAACAATACTTGTGCTATTGCTGAAACACTTCCCGCATTCAGAACAACAATATGGTTTCTCCCCCGTGTGGATCCTTTTATGGGAGACCAGCTGAGTGTCCCTGCCAAAGCACTTGCCGCATTCAGTGCATATAAAGGGTTTTTCTCCAGTGTGAATCTTCTGATGCCGAATGAGGTGTGGCTTTTGGTTAAAGTGTTTTCCGCACTCGGAACACTGGAACGGCTTCTCGCCCGTGTGTACTCTCTGGTGTATAACCAGATTGGACATCTGCCCGAACTTCTTCCCACACTGAGGACATGAAAATCGTTTCTCTCCCCTCCCGCATTCTGAACACGACAACCGCTTCTTCCCTCGGCAGCTCGTCTCATGGAGAACAGGATGAGACTCTGAAAAGGTGACTTTTCCAGTTTGAGGAGACGTCTTGTCCCCTGAGTGAGTTGACTGATGTTTCAAAAGCTTGGAGGGACCACTAAAGCTTTTCGGACACTCGGAACAGTTGGCTACCGAGTTTAATAAGCTCTGAGAAAATGTACCTGATTTCAGTTTAATGTTTTGGTTGGGTTTTCTAGATTCAGTTATAGACGCACGAGCAGATGTCTTTGGCAAACTCTGACTTCCTTTTCGATAACCTGAGTATGAGAGATGTGATTCCTCACATGAGTCTGATTCCTCCTTAATATGAGAAGATTTATATTCTGTCTCTGCTTCATCGGGGGAGGCATAAATGATGACGTTTGGGAGATAGTCTTCACTCGAGTCAGATTCCTCCTTTATAACACTAGCTGGATCTTCTATAGGTGGATCCATGTCCATGTCACTGATGTTGCTGTGTTCAGTTGTAGCATGTTTCTTTGATGTGGATGTTGTGTAGTTTTCATTTGTGTTATTGATGTCCAAATGTTTTCTATTACGAGTTCCTCGTGTAACCTCAGGTTTGATTATGAATTTGGGCAAAGTAACCGAGGTATCAATCACATCACCAGGAATAGATTCATCAACGGATTCACCTGCGAAAACAAAATACTAAATACGAGCTGATCAAACACTAACAAACATCCAGAGCCAGAAAGCCAACTATACCTTCCTTCAGACTCCTTCTCCAGAACACCATGACCACACTGGTTTCCACTTGCCTTGTGATTGGACAAGCTGGTGATCCTCAATCATGACGTCCTCATAGAGCTCCTTGTGTCGCTCCACATACTCCCACTCCTCCATGGAGAGATAGACCGTGACATCCTCACAGCGTATAGGAACCTGACACACACAATGACACAGTCACCATCCAGACACATGCCTTGGTGTTACCGTATAATGTCCCATTCCCAGCAGCCTCACCTCTCCAGTCAGCAGACAGATGATTTGGTTGGTCAGATCCAGGATCTTCTGGTTAGCGTTTTCGTCTTGTGAGATAGGTGGAGGGCCTGGGCTGAAACTCTGGGCCCTGCGGGATTCCTTGGTTACATGGAGACTGCTATCGCATAGGTCACTCTCGCTGGTCCTCTTGCTATACTCCTACAATTTGACAATGATATTATTACAACTGGATATTTCAATTTCGGCACAAACCTATACAGCGCTCTGATTGTGTAAAACCCATACACCTAATAATGGACATACTTTCCTAGACCACAGCCACTTATAGTAGTGGTTATGGTGCCAGCAAGCTGTGAGTTTAGGTCCAAACAATTTCCAAGTGTTTGACAAAAAAAACATGAGGATTCTCTGGGGCATCTACAGTTTGCCCCTGCGTCCGGTGTCCTACCTTGCGACGCCACTTCCTCATTATATGACTATATCATTAAAGCTGGAGATATGACAGATTCGTCCATCTTTATGCAAATTTAAGGTGCCTTCACAAAGCCGAAATGCATAACGCTGATTAATCCATGCTAGATATATAGGGGAACTCCACTTCTTCGCCTCACCAAGGGAACCCAAAACCTCATCACACCAATCCACACACCGACTCAAATCGTTTTTAGGGCTCTTGTTTCCCACCATACGTCTTTCCACTCTCATAGGTTCCTACACCCCTTTAGATTCCTTTTTTTGAAGATGTGATGTCCCAAGCCACTCTCACCTCTCCGGTCAGCAAGTAGATGATCTCCAGGGTGAGACTCAAGAGCCTCTCGTTCACCTGATTTCTGTCCTCGGCCATTATCTCCTGGTTACTTAGATGCAGCTGGAGTGTACAATGTCCCCGGGGCTGGGGGCTGATCGACAGCTGATCACCAATCTGTACCAGGAGACAAATCCTGCTTCATTCAGGGTTACCATAAAATCCACTTTAGGCCCAAATTAATTTACTACATAATCTGATTTACATTTTGTTTTTCAAATTCCATTTTTATTACCAATGTTTACATAATGTCTCTGTGCAGCCCAGTGTCCCGTCCTGACCCCCACCCCGCCCCGTTGACACCTCATACAGTGCAGTATCGGTGCCTTATTCTTGGCACATAGTTGGAATTATTGCTACATATTTCCATATCCTGCCTGAAGTATCTTCATTATACTGTGTGTATGTATGGATTAATCATGACATCATGACCATGACAGTCACAAAAACCTGATTGTCATGACATGTTATGATGTGAAGGAGGCTATACTTGCCTTGCGTCAGCAGGATTGCTGACAATGCGGGGCATGTATCTATACGGGGGGATAGAGCGACGCCGAGTATCTTATATCACTATAACCCTCTATATATTGTATCTATACGGGGGGATAGAGCGACACCGAGTATCTTATATCACTATAACCCTCTATCTCTATATATTGTATCTATACGGGGGGATAGAGCGACGCCGAGTATCTTATATCACTATAACCCTCTATCTCTATATATTGTATCTATACGGGGGATAGAGCGACGCCGAGTATCTTATATCACTATAACCCTCTATATATTGTATCTGTAGCGCTGGGTTTAATTCCCTGTCGTGGCAGTACCTATTTTTGGCCACCGGAGGGAGACAAGTGCGATGAGAGACATTGAACATTGGGACTACATTTCCCGGCATGCTTTGGGAGCGGACACAGGAAGTGGGTGGGACACAGACACTTACATCCTGAGCCTCGTGGAGAGAGTTGGCAGAGGCGCCAGGGAGTGAGAGGAGCAAGACGCAGAGCAGCAAAACGAGACAGCGACTAGGCCGGAGCGCAGCTGGAGCCTGACAGAGCTAAAGACCGGGTTGTTCAACCTTACCAGCGGAAGACCCAGTGATTCACAGAACTACCTGCGCTGATATTGAAAAAGCCGGAAGACCCCGAGTGAGGAGTACCGCAGATCGATTGGACAGGGAGAGCAGGCGGTGAACTGGATATCTTGCGGCAGCCACAGAAAGCCAGACAGCGGATCCAGTAACCAGGAGAACCCCAGTCAACATCGAGCGGAGAGACGTCCTGGGTCAAGCGGAGCATCAGGTATAACCCTCTATCTCTATATATTGTATCTATACGGGGGATAGAGCGACACCGAGTATCTTATATCACTATAAACCTATATATATTGTATCTATACGGGGGATAGAGCGACGCCGAGTATCTTATATCACTATAACCCTCTATATATTGTATCTATACGGGGGATAGAGCGACGCCGAGTATCTTATATCACTATAACCCTCTATCTCTATATATTGTATCTATATGGGGGGATAGAGCGACGCCGAGTATCTTATATCACTATAACCCTCTATATATTGTATCTATACGGGGGATAGAGCGACGCCGAGTATCTTATATCACTATAACCCTCTATATATTGTATCTATACGGGGGATAGAGCGACGCCGAGTATCTTATATCACTATAACCCTCTATATATTGTATCTATACGGGGGATAGAGCGACGCCGAGTATCTTATATCACTATAACCCTCTATCTCTATATATTGTATCTATACGGGGGATAGAGCGACGCCGAGTATCTTATATCACTATAACCCTCTATCTCTATATATTGTATCTATACGGGGGTATAGAGCGACGCCGAGTATCTTATATCACTATAACCCTCTATCTCTATATATTGTATCTATACGGGGGGATAGAGCGACGCCGAGTATCTTATATCACTATAACCCTCTATCTCTATATATTGTATCTATACGGGGGGATAGAGCGACGCCGAGTATCTTATATCACTATAACCTCTATCTCTATATATTGTATCTATACGGGGGATAGAGCGACGCCGAGTATCTTATATCACTATAACCCTCTATCTCTATATATTGTATCTATACGGGGGATCCAGTAACCAGGAGAACCCCAGTCAACATCGAGCGGAGAGACGTCCTGGGTCAAGCGGAGCATCAGGTATCTGGCGGATGGGTGAGAGGCCTTCCAGGCCGTTGTGAAAATAAAGCACGCTGCTGTTTGTTTCCAAAACCCACAGGGCCCCAACTTGACTAGTCGAAGATACCACATAAGCAATTCACTGGCCAGTTGAATATTGTACCCGGGTACCACAACACACACACACGTACATTCTGGGACATAACCTGTGCGGGACTCACTCCCCAAACACAAAAGGTGGTTAAAGATTTATTTTTCCTTTTTTCTTTTCCGCTGCGCGTTTTCCGCATTACGAAGTACTGTAAATATATATATACGAACTCCGTGTTATTCATTATATGCCATTTGTTCTAGTAAACTATATAATTTATAAAATCCACAACGGTGCTGGAGTATATTTATTCCCTAGTGCGGGGAGACTGACCCGAGGTTCAATTTCAGCGGCTCCTCCGGGAGTGAGCGCTACATATCTATACGTGGGATAGAGCGACGCCGAGTATCTTATATCACTATAACCCTCTATCTCTATATATTGTATCTATACGGGGGATAGAGCGACGCCGAGTATCTTATATCACTATAACCCTCTATCTCTATATATTGTATCTATACGGGGGGATAGAGCGAGCGCCGAGTATCTTATATCACTATAACCCTCTATCTCTATATATTGTATCTATACGGGGGATAGAGCGACGCCGAGTATCTTATATCACTATAACCTCTATCTCTATATATATTGTATCTATACGGGGGATAGAGCGACGCCGAGTATCTTATATCACTATAACCCTCTATCTCTATATATTGTATCTATACGGGGGGATAGAGCGATGCCGAGTATCTTATATCACTATAACCCTCTATCTCTATATATTGTATCTATACGGGGGGATAGAGCGACGCCGAGTATCTTATATCACTATAACCCTCTATCTCTATATATTGTATCTATACGGGGGATAGAGCGACGCCGAGTATCTTATATCACTATAACCCTCTATCTCCTATATATATTGTATCTATACGGGGCGATAGAGCGACGCCGGTTCTTATATCACTATAACCCTCTATCTCTATATATTGTATCTATACGGGGGATAGAACGACGCCGAGTATCTTATATCACTATAACCCTCTATCTCTATTATGTTGTATCTATACGGGGGATAGAGCGACGCCGAGTATCTTATATCACTATAACCCTCTATCTCTATATATTGTATCTATACGGGGGGATAGAGCGACGCCGAGTATCTTATATCACTATAACCCTCATCTCTATATATTGTATCTATACGGGGGGATAGAACGACGCCGAGTATCTTATATCACTATAACCCTCTATCTCTATATATTGTATCTATACGGGGGGATAGAGCGACGCCGAGTATCTTATATCACTATAACCCTCTATCTCTATATATTGTATCTATACGGGGGGATAGAACGACGCCGAGTATCTTATATCACTATAACCCTCTATCTCTATATATTGTATCTATACGGGGGGATAGAGCGACGCCGAGTATCTTATATCACTATAACCCTCTATCTCTATATATTGTATCTGTAGCGCTGGGTTTAATTCCCTGTCGTGGCAGTACCTATTTTTGGCCACCGGAGGGAGACAAGTGCGTTGAGAGACATTGAACATTGGGACTACATTTCCCGGCATGCTTTGGGAGCGGACACAGGAAGTGGGTGGGACACAGACACTTACATCCTGAGCCTCCTGGAGAGAGTTGGCAGAGGCGCCAGGGAGTGAGAGGAGCAAGACGCAGAGCAGCAGAACGAGACAGCGACTAGGCCGGAGCGCAGCTGGAGCCTGACAGAGCTAAAGACCGGGTTGTTCAGCCTTACCAGCGGAAGACCCAGTGATTCACAGAACTACCCGCGCTGATATTGAGAAAGCCGGAAGACCCCGAGTGAGGAGTGTCAGGGCTCGTGGGCGCCGCCGGCTCGGCGTCCCGCCGGGCCGCCGACCCGGCATCCTTCTTCCCGGCTCCGGGGTCGGCGTCCTCTCCGAGTCCTGTGTGCGCGCAGTAGGCGCGCGCGCCGCCGGCAGTTCCGGATTTAGCCCTCCCGGCGGCGCGACGTCACCAATCTCCATGTGACCGCGAAGGACCAATCAGCAGGCAAGGCACCAGATTTAAACTTGCTTTTCCCATTCCTCAGTGCCCTTTCGTGGTTTTGCTTGTCTGACCCTTAAGTGCTCGTTTATTTCACTCAATTTGACTTACTGTGTATGACCTGGCTATCCCTCTCGACTTGTGTACCTCTATACCCCTGACCCGGCTTGTTACTCGACTCTGTTTTCGCCTATACCCTATTGCTTTCTGATATACGTTCCTGGCTTACCAGCGTTTACACCAGCCACCCTAAGGACTGGTTCCTGTCCTCCTTGTGTGTCCCTGCCTTATAGGTTCACCTCCTGTTTGTGCGAAACCCAGCCACTATAAGGACTGGTACCGCATTGTGACTCTCTCTTGCTTTACCGGCACAGCCGTTACGTACCCTTGGTTGGTGTTGGCCTGAAGACAGGGCAGCCCTCATTATTTGTGTTAACCCAGCCACTACAAGGACTGGTTTCTCTTCTACGTACTCGAGGCTCCTGTTTTCACTTAGGGCTAACCGTTCGTCCACCCTCAGGTACGTGAGCGTGCCTGACATCACGAAAGGGCCATGGACCTTGCAGGGACCGCTCAGCAATTCTCTGGTCTAGAAAGCCGTTTGGAGGAGCAAGATCACCGTCTTGATCAGTTCGCCCAGGCCCTCCAAACGCTGCTCACCCGTACCGCCCCTACCCAGGTAGAGGTTTCCCCTCCGTGAATCCTCTCCCTTCCGAACCGTTCTCTGTGCCCACCTCGTACCCTAACTTGCTACCTCCAGTACGTTATGGGGGCGATCCTAACGCCTGTCGAGGTTTTCTGAACCAGATTTCCATTCATTTCGAATTAACCCCGTGGTCTTACCCTACAGATCGTGCCAAAATCGCCTTTGTCATCAACCATCTTACCGACAAAGCGTTGAGTTGGGCTAACCCTCTTTGGGATACCGATAAACCGATTGTCTATAATTATCGTGACTTTATGTCGGCCTTTCGTAGGGTGTTTGACCCTCCCGGGCGTAAAACCAATGCCGCAAAATCCTTGTTACGCTTGCGCCAGGGTGCGAAATCACTGGGTGAATATGCTCTGGAGTTTAGATCATTGGCTTCTGAATTGAACTGGAACAATGAGGCTTTGATAGCCGTGTTTTCTGAGGGCCTGAACGATGAGTTGCAAGATGAGATAGCGGCCAGAGATCTCCCAGGGGACCTGGAAGACTTGATTACTTACCTGTCCTTTATCGATGAACGCCTTCGCCATCGTCGACTTACTAAGGAGAGGTCTAAAAGACCACCGGTTAGGCAGCCTCCCCGGTTTTCTGTACCTTTGCTTCCCGAGTCTCATCCTCCCCGAACCCATGCAATTAGATAGCACCAAGATCCCTGATAGTGAAAAACAACGCAGACGACGTGAGGGTTTATGCCTGTACTGTGGTTTGGGGGGTCATTTCCTTAAGGGCTGTTCCAAACGCCCCCAGGGTCCATCGGGAAACTCTCATGCCTAAGTGCCTCTAGGGGACAGCTCTTAGGCGCTTTTCCTTCGTCCCCCAAACTGGAAAATAGACTCCGGGTTCCGGTTACTCTATCCTGGGAGAGTTCCCGTAACCCGGTACAACTCTATGCCTTAGTAGACTCTGGTGCTGCCGATAACTTTATTGACATAAATTTTGCTCGCAAACATGCCATACCCCTGGTTGAAAAAAGAAACCCCATTACTTGTACAGGCCATCGATGGCAGACCTCTCGAAACCCCTTTTGTTTTGTTTGAATCTCGCAATATTACTGTTGGGATAGGACTGTGTCATAAAGAAAGTATGTTCTTCCATGCTATTTCGTCCCCTTCCTATCCTATCGTACTGGGTTACCCCTGGTTAACCCGCCATAACCCTGTTATTGACTGGCGAGCTCGTCAGATCGCGAAGTGGGATAATGATTGTATGGCTTCTTGTATTGAGATTCCACTATCCATTAATGTCTTGAATTTGCCCACGGCCCCTCCTCTGACGACTTCCATTCCTGTCCCCTACTCGGACTTGGCACCTGTGTTTGACAAAAGAGAGGCCGATAGATTACCCCCCATCGTTCTTACGATTGTGCCATCGACCTTCTTCCTGGTACCATGCCTCCTAAAGGGGCTGTCTATCCTTTGTCCGTGAAAGAACATAAGGTTTTGGAGGAGTACATTAAAGATTCCCTTAAAAAAGGGTTTATTCGTCCTTCCTCCTCTCCCGCTGGGGCAGGGTTTTTCTTTGTGCAGAAAAAGGGGTGATCTTAGACCCTGTATCGATTTTCGAGGGTTGAACAAGATCACCGTTAAAAATGCCTACCCCATTCCACTCATCCCCGAGCTGTTTGACCGCCTGAAACATTCCAAAATCTTTTCGAAACTGGATCTCAGAGGAGCGTACAATTTAATAAGAATCAAACACGGGGATGAGTGGAAGACTGCGTTTAACACCAGGTTAGGGCATTACGAGTACTTGGTTATGCCCTTCGGTTTATGTAACGCTCCAGCAGTGTTTCAGGCGTTTATTAATGATGTGTTACGAGAGTACACCCCTTGTTTTGTCGTGGTTTACCTTGATGATGTGTTAATACATTCCCCTGATCTGAACACCCACCACGTACATGTACGACTCGTCTTATCTAAGCTCTTGGCCAACGGCCTCTACTGCAAGCTAGAAAAATGCCTATTCGATGTCCAACAGGTACAGTTTTTGGGTTATGTTATATCCTCCTCTGGTTTCATGATGGATCCCAAAAAACTGGAGGCCATCAGTCACTGGCCTCTTCCCAAGGGCCTCAAGGCCATTCAAAGGTTTATTGGCTTCTCTAATTACTATAGACGGTTTATCAAGGGCTTTTCGTCCATTATTGCACCCATTACAGCATTGACGAGAAAGGGAGGTGACACTCAGAATTGGTCCTCCAGTGCCCTGGAGGCTTTCGAACGGTTAAAGGAGGCCTTTTCCACTGCTCCCATTCTACACCACCCTGATCCCAATAGACCCTTCGTTTTAGAGGTTGACGCATCAGAAACCGGGGTAGGAGCCGTCTTGTCCCAACGTCCAGCTGATGACAAGCCTATGCAACCCTGTGGTTTTTATTCTAGGAAATTGTCCCCACCGAGGCCCGTTATGACATTGGGGACAGGGAATTGTTAGCCATTATTTTGGCCTTAAAAGAATGGCGCCATCTCTTGGAGGGCTCCACCTGTCCGTTTTCCATTCTCACTGACCACAAAAATTTGATTTACCTGTCCGAGGCTAAAAGGTTGAACCCTAGACAAGCTCGATGGGCCCTTTTTCTCACCAGATTTGACTTCCTCATTACGTACAGACCCGGGTCTAAAAATGTTAAGGCCGACGCACTCTCCAGACAATATGAACCCCTAGCAACTCCAGTGTCTGTACCTGTGTCCATAGTTCCCGAAAGGAAAATTTTAGCCTCTCTGAGTACACGAGTCGAGTCTCCTTTCTGGAACCTCTTACTCTCTAAACAGGCTCTGGCTCCCCCGTCTAAACCACAGAATAAGCTATTCGTTCCTCTGTAGAGGTACCCACTGCTTTACAGCTCTTTCACGAATCCAAATTCGCTGGACATTTTGGGTAAATAAAACTCTTGACTTGATTAAACGACACCTTTGGTGGCCGACACTTACTAAGGATGTAAAAGATTACGTAACCACCTGTTTTGTTTGTACCCGTTCCAAATCCTCCCGCCTTTGTCCTGCTGGCCTCCTCCAACCCCTACCGATCCCTGAGCGCCCTTGGTCTCATTTAGCTATGGACTTCCTAGTGGAACTAACCCCTTCACTTGGTCATACTGTGATTTTTGTGGTTGTCGATCGCTTCTCTAAAATGGCACATTTTATTCCGTTAAAGAAGCTCCCCTCCTCCAGCGAGCTAGTACAGATTTTCACCAAAGAAATATTCAGACTACATGGTGTTCCTAATGTTCTCGTCTCGGATCGGGGTTCTCAGTTTATCTCTAAGTTCTGGAGAGGCTTCTGTCACCAGTTGGGCGTCAAACTGTCCTTTTCGTCCGCGTATCACCCGCAAACGAACGGTTTAGCCGAAAGAACCAACCAAACGCTTGAGACTTATTTAAGGTGTTTTATTTCTGACGCACAGGATGATTGGGTTACTCTGTTACCATGGGCAGAATTTGCGTATAACAACGCCACATCACAGTCGACAAAATTTTCTCCTTTCGAAATAGTCACGGGTATGCATCCCACTATTTTTCCATCCTCGTTCTCCCCCCAGAACATTCCTGCCCTGGAGGAACACCTAGATAAGCTCCGGGTTATTTGGGAGAAGACCAGGTTGAATCTAGAATCCGCTTCCTTGAGCCAGAAGCGGGCGGCTGATCGGAGGCGCAGACCTCCACCAGTGTACCATGTGGGTGACAGGGTTTGGCTCAGCACACGCCACATTCGTCTGAAGGTCCCGTCTATGAAATTCGCGCCTCGTTTTATCGGTCCGTATAAAATACTCCGATGTATCAATCCCGTAGTATACGCACTGCAATTGCCTGTCTCTTTGCGTATTCCCAACTCCTTTCATGTCTCTTTATTGAAGCCGCTCTCCTGCAACCGTTTTACTCGCCCTGACTCCCCCCTCCCCCTGTGGTGGTTGATGGGACTCCCGAGTATGAAATTGAGTCCATCTTGGATTCCCGTTATGTCCGCAATCGGTTGCAGTATTTGGTTCATTGGACTGGCTATGGCCCCGCGGATCGCACATGGTTTCGTCACGTGACGTTCATGCTCCTCGATTGGTCTCCGCCTTTCATCGTCGTTTTCCCGATCGCCGGCTCCCAGCCGCCCGGTGGGCGTTCCTCGAGGCGGGGGTGCTGTCAGGGCTCGGCGGGCGCCGCCGGCTCGGCGTCCCGCCGGGCCGCCGACCCGGCATCCTTCTTCCCGGCTCCGGGGTCGGCGTCCTCTCCGAGTCCTGTGTGCGCGCAGTAGGCGCGCGCGCCGCCGGCAGTTCCGGATTTAGCCCTCCCGGCGGCGCGACGTCACCAATCTCCATGTGACCGCGAAGGACCAATCAGCAGGCAAGGCACCAGATTTAAACTTGCTTTTCCCATTCCTCAGTGCCCTTTCGTGGTTTTGCTTGTCTGACCCTTAAGTGCTCGTTTATTTCACTCAATTTGACTTACTGTGTATGACCTGGCTATCTCTCTCGACTTGTGTACCTCTATACCCCTTGACCCGGCTTGTTACTCGACTCTGTTTTCGCCTATACCCTATTGCTTTCTGATATACGTTCCTGGCTTACCAGCGTTTACACCAGCCACCCTAAGGACTGGTTCCTGTCCTCCTTGTGTGTCCCTGCCTTATACGTTCACCTCCTGTTTGTGCGAAACCCAGCCACTATAAGGACTGGTACCGCATTGTGACTCTCTCTTGCTTTACTGGCACTGCCGTTACGTACCCTTGGTTCGTGTTGGCCTGACGACGGGGCAGCCCTCGCTATTTGTGTTAACCCAGCCACTACAAGGACTGGTTTCTCTTCTACGTACTCGAGGCTCCTGTTTTCACTTAGGGCTAACCGTTCGTCCACCCTCAGGTACGTGAGCGTGCCTGACAAGGAGTACCGCAGATCGATTGGACAGGGAGAGCAGGCGGTGAACTGGATATCTTGCGGCAGCCACAGAAAGCCAGACAGCGGATCCAGTAACCAGGAGAACCCCAGTCAACATCGAGCGGAGAGACGTCCTGGGTCAAGCGGAGCATCAGGTATCTGGCGGATGGGTGAGACCTTCCAGGCCGTTGTGAAAATAAAGCACGCTGCTGTTGTTTCCAAAAACCCACAGGGCCCCAACTTGACTAGTCGAAGATACCACAATAAGCAATTCACTGGCCAGTTGAATATTGTACCCGGTACCACAACACACACACACGTACATTCTGGGACATAACCTGTGCGGGACTCACTCCCCAAACACAAAAGGTGGATAAAATTTATTTTTCCTTTTTTCTTTTCCGCTGCGCGTTTTCCGCATTACGAAGTACTGTAAATATATATCTACGAACTCCGTGTTATTCATTATATGCCATTTGTTCTAGTAAACTATATAATTTATAAAATCCACAACGGTGCTGGAGTATATTTATTCCCTAGTGAGGGGAGACTGACCCGAGGTTCAATTTCAGCGGCTCCTCCGGGAGTGAGCGCTACATATCTATACGTGGGATAGAGCGACGCCGAGTATCTTATATCACTATAACCCTCTATCTCTATATATTGTATCTATACGGGGATAGAGCGACGCCGAGTATCTTATATCACTATAACCCTCTATCTCTATATATTGTATCTATACGGGGATTAGAGCGACGCCGAGTATCTTATATCACTATAACCCTCTATCTCTATATATTGTATCTATACGGGGGATAGAGCGACGCCGAGTATCTTATATCACTACAACCCTCTATCTCTATATATTGTATCTATACGGGGGGATAGAGCGACGCCGAGTATCTTATATCACTATAACCCTCTATCTCTATATATTGTATCTATACGGTGGGATAGAGCGACGCCGAGTATTTATATCACTATAACCCTCTATATACTGTATCTATACGGGGGGATAGAGCAACGCCGAGTATCTTATATCACTATAACCTCTATCTCTATATATGTATCTATATGGGGATAGAGCGACCGCCGAGTATCTTATATCACTATAACCCTCTATATATTGTATCTATACGGGGATAGAGCGACGCCGAGTATCTTATATCACTATAACCCTCTATCTCTATATATTGTATCTATACGGGGGATAGAGCGACGCCGAGTATCTTATATCACTATAACCCTCTATCTCTATTATTGTATCTATACGGGGGACAGAGCGACGCCGAGTATCTTATATCACTAACCCTCTATCTCTATATATTGTATCTATACGGGGATAGAGCGACGCCGAGTATCTTATATCACTATAACCCTCTATCTCTATATATTGTATCTATACGGGGGGATAGAGCGACGCCGAGTATCTTATATCACTATAACCCTCTATATATTGTATCTATACGGGGGATAGAGCGACGCCGAGTATCTTATATCACTATAACCCTCTATCTCTATATATTGTATCTATATGGGGGGATAGAGCGACGCCGAGTATCTTATATCACTATAACCCTCTATATATTGTATCTATAGGGGGATAGAGCGACGCCGAGTATCTTATATCACTATAACCCTCTATATATTGTATCTATACGGGGGATAGAGCGACGCCGAGTATCTTATATCACTATAACCCTCTATATATTGTATCTATACGGGGGATAGAGCGACGCCGAGTATCTTATATCACTATAACCCTCTATCTCTATATATTGTATCTATATGGGGGGATAGAGCGACGCTGAGTATCTTATATCACTATAACCCTCTATATATTGTATCTATATGGGGGATAGAGCGACGCCGAGTATCTTATATCACTATAACCCTCTATATATTGTATCTATACGGGGGATAGAGCGACGCCGAGTATCTTATATCACTATAACCCTCTATATATTGTATCTATACGGGGATAGAGCGACGCCGAGTATCTTATATCACTATAACCCTCTATATATTGTATCTATACGGGGATAGAGCGACGCCAGTATCTTATATCACTATAACCTCTATCTCTATATATTGTATCTATACGGGGGATAGAGCGACGCCGAGTATCTTATATCACTATAACCCTCTATCTATTGTATCTATACGGGGGATAGAGCGACGCCGAGTATCTTATATCACTATAACCCTCTATCTCTATATATTGTATCTATACGGGGGATAGAACGACGCCGAGTATCTTATATCACTATAACCCTCTATATATTGTATCTATATGGGGATAGAGCGACGCCGAGTATCTTATATCACTATAACCCTCTATCTCTATATATTGTATCTATACGGGGGATAGAGCGACGCCGAGTATCTTATATCACTATAACCCTCTATCTCTATATATTGTATCTATACGGGGGATAGAGCGACGCCGAGTATCTTATATCACTATAACCCTCTATATATTGTATCTATACGGGGGATAGAGCGACGCCGAGTATCTTATATCACTATAACCCTCTATATATTGTATCTATACGGGGGATAGAGCGACGCGAGTATCTTATATCACTATAACCCTCTATCTCTATATATTGTATCTATACGGGGGATAGAGCGACGCCGAGTATCTTATATCACTATAACCCTCTATCTCTATATATTGTATCTATATGGGGATAGAGCGACGCCGAGTATCTTATATCACTATACCCTCTATCTGTATATATTGTATCTATACGGGGGGATAGAGCGACGCCGAGTATCTTATATCACTATAACCCTCTATCTCTATATATTGTATCTATACGGGGGGATAGAGCGACGCCGAGTATCTTATATCACTATGACCCTCTATATATTGTATCTATACGGGGATAGAGCGATGCCGAGTATCTTATATCACTATAACCCTCTATATATTGTATCTATACGGGGGATAGAGCGACGCCGAGTATCTTATATCACTATAACCCTCTATATATTGTATCTATACGGGGGATAGAGCGACGCCGAGTATCTTATATCACTATAACCCTCTATATATTGTATCTATACGGGGGGATAGAGCGACGCCGAGTATCTTATATCACTATAACCCTCTATCTCTATATATTGTATCTATACGGGGATAGAGCGACGCTGAGTATCTTATATCACTATAACCCTCTATCTCTATATATTGTATCTATACGGGGGATAGAGCGACGCCGAGTATCTTATATCACTATAACCCTCTATATATTGTATCTATACGGGGGGATAGAGCGACGCCGAGTATCTTATATCACTATAACCCTCTATCTCTATATATTGTATCTATACGGGGGGATAGAGCGACGCCGAGTATCTTATATCACTATAACCCTCTATCTCTATATATTGTATCTATACGGGGGGATAGAGCGACGCCGAGTATCTTATATCACTATAACCCTCTATCTCTATATATTGTATCTATACGGGGGATAGAGCGACGCCGAGTATCTTATATCACTATAACCCTCTATCTCTATATATTGTATCTATACGGGGGATAGAGCGACGCCGAGTATCTTATATCACTATAACCCTCTATATATTGTATCTATACGGGGGATAGAGCGACGCCGAGTATCTTATATCACTATAACCCTCTATCTCTATATATTGTATCTATACGGGGGATAGAGCGACGCCGAGTATCTTATATCACTATAACCCTCTATCTCTATATATTGTATCTATACGGGGGATAGAGCGACGCCGAGTATCTTATATCACTATAACCCTCTATATATTGTATCTATACGGGGGATAGAGCGACGCCGAGTATCTTATATCACTATAACCCTCTATCTCTATATATTGTATCTATACGGGGGATAGAGCGACGCCGAGTATCTTATATCACTATAACCCTCTATCTCTATATATTGTATCTATACGGGGGATAGAGCGACGCCGAGTATCTTATATCACTATAACCCTCTATATATTGTATCTATACGGGGGATAGAGCGACGCCGAGTATCTTATATCACTATAACCCTCTATCTCTATATATTGTATCTATACGGGGGATAGAGCGACGCCGAGTATCTTATATCACTATAACCCTCTATCTCTATATATTGTATCTATACGGGGGATAGAGCGACGCCGAGTATCTTATATCACTATAACCCTCTATCTCTATATATTGTATCTATACGGGGGATAGAGCGACGACACCGAGTATCTTATATCACTATAACCTCTATCTCTGTATATTGTATCTATACGGGGGATAGAGCGACGCCGAGTATCTTATATCACTATAACCCTCTATCTCTATATATTGTATCTATACGGGGGATAGAGCGACTCGAGTATCTTATATCACTATAACCCTCTATATATTGTATCTATACGGGGGATAGAGCGACGCCGAGTATCTTATATCACTATAACCCTCTATATATTGTATCTATACGGGGGGATAGAGCGACGCCGAGTATCTTATATCTCTATAACCCTCTATCTCTATATATTGTATCTATACGGGGGGATAGAGCGACGCCGAGTATCTTATATCACTATAACCTCTATCTCTATATATTGTATCTATACGGGGGGATAGAGCGACGCCGAGTATCTTATATCACTATAACCCTCTATCTCTATATATTGTATCTATATGGGGATAGAGCGACGCCGAGTTCTTATATCACTATAACCCTCTATCTCTATATATTGTATCTATACGGGGGATAGAGCGACGCCGAGTATCTTATATCACTATAACCTCTATATATTGTATCTATACGGGGGATAGAGCGACGCCGAGTATCTTATATCACTATAACCCTCTATCTCTATATATTGTATCTATACGGGGGATAGAGCGACGCCGAGTATCTTATATCACTATAACCCTCTATCTCTATATATATTGTATCTATACGGGGGGATAGAGCGACGCCGAGTATCTTATATCACTATAACCCTCTATCTCTATATATTGTATCTATACGGGGGATAGAGCGACGCCGAGTATCTTATATCACTATAACCCTCTATCTCTATATATTGTATCTATACGGGGGATAGAGCGACGCCGAGTATCTTATATCACTATAACCCTCTATCTCTATATATTGTATCTATACGGGGGATAGAGCGACGCCGAGTATCTTATATCACTATAACCCTCTATCTCTATATATTGTATCTATACGGGGGATAGAGCGACGCCGAGTATCTTATATCACTATAACCCTCTATCTCTATATATTGTATCTATACGGGGGATAGAGCGACGCCGAGTATCTTATATCACTATAACCCCTATCTCTATATATTGTATCTATACGGGGATAGAGCGACGCCGAGTATCTTATATCACTATAACCCTCTATCTCTATATATTGTATCTATACGGGGGATAGAGCGACGCCGAGTATCTTATATCACTATAACCCTCTATCTCTATATATTGTATCTATACGGGGGGATAGAGCGACACCGAGTATCTTATATCATTATAACCCTCTATCTCTATATATTGTATCTATACGGGGGGATAGAGCGACGCCAAGTATCTTATATAACTATAACCCTCTATCTCTATAGATTGTATCTATACGGGGGGATAGAGCGACGCCGAGTATTTTATATCACTATAACCCTCTATCTCTATATATTGTATCTATATGGGGGATAGAGCGACGCCGAGTATCTTATATCTCTATAACCCTCTATCTCTATATATTGTATCTATACGGGGGGATAGAGCGACGCCGAGTATCTTATATCACTATAACCCTCTATCTCTATATATTTATCTATACGGGGGGATAGAGCGACGCCGAGTATCTTATATCACTATAACCCTCTATCTCTATATATTGTATCTATACGAGGGGATAGAGCGACGCCGGGTATCTTATATCACTATAACCCTCTATCTCTATATATTGTATCTATACGGGGGATAGAGCGACGCCGAGTATCTTATATCACTATAACCCTCTATCTCTATATATTGTATCTATACGGGGGATAGAGCGACGCCGAGTATCTTATATCACTATAACCCTCTATCTCTATATATTGTATCTATACGGGGGATAGAGCGACGCCGAGTATCTTATATAACTATAACCCTCTATCTCTATATATTGTATCTATACGGGGGGATAGAGCGACGCCGAGTATCTTATATCACTATAACCCTCTATCTCTATATATTGTATCTATATGGGGGATAGAGCGACGCCGAGTATCTTATATCACTATAACCCTCTATCTCTATATATTGTATCTATACGGGGGATAGAGCGACGCCGAGTATCTTATATCACTATAACCCTCTATCTCTATATATTGTATCTATACGGGGGGATAGAGCGACGCCGAGTATCTTATATCACTATAACCCTCTATCTCTATATATTGTATCTATACGGGGGATAGAGCGACGCCGAGTATCTTATATCACTATAACCCTCTATCTCTATATATTGTATCTATACGGGGATAGAGCGACGCCGAGTATCTTATATCACTATAACCTCTATCTCTATATATTGTATCTATACGGGGGATAGAGCGACGCCGAGTATCTTATATCACTATAACCCTCTATCTCTATATATTGTATCTATACGGGGGATAGAGCGACGCCGAGTATCTTATATCTCTATATATTGTATCTATACGGGGGATAGAGCGACGCCGAGTATCTTATATCACTATAACCCTCTATCTCTATATATTGTATCTATACGGGGGATAGAGCGACGCCGAGTATCTTATATCACTATAACCCTCTATCTCTATATATTGTATCTATACGGGGGATAGAGCGACGCCGAGTATCTTATATCACTATAACCTCTATCTCTATATATTGTATCTATACGGGGGATAGAGCGACGCCGAGTATCTTATATCACTATAACCCTCTATCTCTATATATTGTATCTATACGGGGGGATAGAGCGACGCCGAGTATCTTATATCACTATAACCCTCTATATATTGTATCTATACGGGAGGATAGAGCGACGCTGAGTATCTTATATCACTATAACCCTCTATCTCTATATATTGTATCTATACGGGGGATAGAGCGACGCCGAGTATCTTATATCTCTATATATTGTATCTATACGGGAGGATAGAGCGACGCTGAGTATCTTATATCACTATAACCCTCTATCTCTATATATTGTATCTATACGGGGGGATAGAGCGACGCTGAGTATCTTATATCACTATAACCCTCTATATATTGTATCTATACGGGAGGATAGAGCGACGCCGAGTATCTTATATCACTATAACCCTCTATCTCTATATATGTATCTATACGGGGGATAGAGCGACGCCGAGTATCTTATATCACTATAACCCTCTATCTCTATATATTGTATCTATAAGGGGATAGAGCGACGCCGAGTATCTTATATCACTATAATCCTCTATCTCTATATATTGTATCTATACGGGGGATAGAGCGACGCCGAGTATCTTATATCACTATAACCCTCTATATATTGTATCTATACGGGGGATAGAGCGACGCCGAGTATCTTATATCACTATAACCCTCTATCTCTATATATTGTATCTATACGAGGGGATAGAGCGACGCCGAGTATCTTATATCACTATAACCCTCTATCTCTATATATGTATCTATAGGGGGATAGAGCGACGCCGAGTATCTATATCACTATAACCCTCTATCTCTATATATTGTATCTATACGGGGGATAGAGCGACGCCGAGTATCTTATATCACTATAACCTCTATCTCTATATATTGTATCTATACGGGGGATAGAGCGACGCCGAGTATCTTATATCACTATAACCCTCTATCTCTATATATTGTATCTATACGGGGGATAGAGCGACGCCGAGTATCTTATATCACTATAACCCTCTATCTCTATATATTTATCTATACGGGGGATAGAGCGACGCCGAGTATCTTATATCACTATAACCCTCTATCTCTATATATTGTATCTATACGGGGGATAGAGCGACGCCGAGTATCTTATATCACTATAACCCTCTATCTCTATATATTGTATCTATACGGGGATAGAGCGACGCCGAGTATCTTATATCACTATAACCTCTATCTCTATATATTGTATCTATACGGGGGATAGAGCGACACCGAGTATCTTATATCACTATAACCCTCTATCTCTATATATTGTATCTATACGGGGATAGAGCGACGCCGAGTATCTTATATCACTATAACCCTCTATCTCTATATATTGTATCTATACGGGGGGATAGAGCGACGCCGAGTATCTTATATCATTATAACCCTCTATCTCTATATATTGTATCTATACGGGGGATAGAGCGACGCCAAGTATCTTATATCACTATAACCCTCTATCTCTATAGATTGTATCTATACGGGGGATAGAGCGACGCCGAGTATCTTATATCACTATAACCCTCTATCTCTATATATTGTATCTATAGGGGGATAGAGCGACGCCGAGTATCTTATATCTCTATAACCTCTATCTCTATATATTGTATCTATACGGGGGATAGAGCGACGCCGAGTATCTTATATCACTATAACCCTCTATCTCTATATATTGTATCTATACGGGGGATAGAGCGACGCCGTATCTTATATCACTATAACCCTCTATCTCTATATATTGTATCTATACGGGGGATAGAGCGACGCCGGGTATCTTATATCACTATAACCCTCTATCTCTATATATTGTATCTATACGGGGGATAGAGCGACGCCGAGTATCTTATATCACTATAACCCTCTATCTCTATATATTGTATCTATACGGGGGATAGAGCGACGCCGAGTATCTTATATCACTATAACCCTCTATCTCTATATATTGTATCTATACGGGGGGATAGAGCGACGCCGAGTATCTTATATCACTATACCCTCTATCTCTATATATTGTATCTATATGGGGGATAGAGCGACGCCGAGTATCTTATATCACTATAACCCTCTATCTCTATATATTGTATCTATACGGGGGATAGAGCGACGCCGAGTATTTATATCACTATAACCCTCTATCTCTATATATTGTATCTATACGGGGGGATAGAGCGACGCCGAGTATCTTATATCACTATAACCCTATCTCTATATATTGTATCTATACGGGGGGATAGAGCGACGCCGAGTATCTTATATCACTATAACCTCTATCTCTATATATTGTATCTATACGGGGGGATAGAGCGACGCCGAGTATCTTATATCACTATAACCCTCTATCTCTATATATTGTATCTATACGGGGGGATAGAGCGACGCCGAGTATCTTATATCTCTATATATTGTATCTATACGGGGGGATAGAGCGACGCCGAGTATCTTATATCACTATAACCCTATTCTCTATATATTGTATCTATATGGGGGATAGAGCGACGCCGAGTATCTTATATCACTATAACCTCTATCTCTATATATTGTATCTATACGGGGGGATAGAGCGACGCCGAGTATCTTATATCACTATAACCCTCTATCTCTATATATTGTATCTATACGGGGGATAGAGCGACGCCGAGTATCTTATATCACTATAACCCTCTATATATTGTATCTATACGGGAGGATAGAGCGACGCTGAGTATCTTATATCACTATAACCTCTATCTCTATATATTGTATCTATACGGGGGGATAGAGCGACGCCGAGTATCTTATATCTATAACCCTCTATAATATTGTATCTATACGGGGGATAGAGCGACGCTGAGTATCTATATCACTATAACCCTCTATATATTGTATCTATACGGGGGATAGAGCGACACCGAGTATCTTATATCACTATAACCCTCTATATATTGTATCTATACGGGGGATAGAGCGACGCCGAGTATCTTATATTATTAAAAGACTCCGACTGTAAGCTCCTATGAGCAGGGCCCTCTACGTATCTTGTTCTCTTTGGTTATTGTAAAGCGCTGTGGAAACTGTTGGCGCTATATAAATGATGATTATAATAATAATAATATGACTCCTATCATTCCATATGGTTATGTATGACCAGTATCACCGCACACACCTGAATGGGTGTCCCAGCTCTGTATCCACTACTTGCCGTCTGTCATCCAGACATAGTAAGATTGCTGTCAGACCCAGAGCATCATGGGAATTTGGAGTTTATTCCGTGCCTGATTTAAATGTGATAAAGAAAGGTATGCTTCATGGAGAATGGCAGCTGGATCTGACATCGCAGGAAGTGATGAATAGAGTGGCCATTTTGGATGAGGGCAAATCACCCATTTAGCGTTGCAGCTGGTGAGGGCAGAGGACTAAATCTCATGAATGAACAAGGAAATTCATTCACATGAGGGAAAGATAGTCATGATGTGCTTCAGGACCTCAGGAAGGACCCTCTGCCTCTATATCAGAGGGTCGTTTAAGGTTGATGAAGCCATGTTGAATTAAACAATAATCTTTATTACAGTTATAACATTTGTATAGCGCCAACAGATTCTGACGCACCTTACAATAACAAAACACAAACATGAAACATACTAAATAATAATACGTATGGCTAGTAGGATAATTGTCCTGCTGATACAACACCTTATGCAGGTGCTCAGCCAGATGTCCCGTGAGCTTACGATCTAAGTGACAGAGGGATGAAAAAAAAGGGGGGTAGAGGTAGGGTGGAGCTGGTGACCAGATAGAGTATAGAAGACTGCATGGGGAAAGGCCAAAAGCTTGGGCTAGATAAGGCTAGTCAGCGAGGGAAGTGAACGCAGCTAGACGGGAGAGCTATAAAGTTAAGACAAGGACTGGGTGGGAGGCTGGGACTGCCGAGGAAAAAAATGGAGGTGGATGTTTGTGCTGCGGGTGGTGTTCTTTAGAGGGAGAGACAGACAGGTTTAGAGAGTAGACAGAGCATAACAGAAGAGAGATACCTGTATATAACTAAGGAACTCAGGTATAAAACAAATAAATTGCCAAGCTTGTTATTGTCCCGTTCATCATACTTGGGGCAGGAGCTGCACAATGTGGAGATCGTCCAAGGAGAAGTACAGAGGGGCAATCCCATAGATGAGGTCAGTATGGAAGCAAAGGTGAAGACGGATGGCAAAGGTTTGTAAGCGAAAAGGCAGAGAAGAAGAACTGGTACAAGGTAGGACGGCTGTCCTAATACTTCAACCACAAAGCACAGGGAGAAGCAACAATGCTGAAACACAGAGTGCTAGGCATTATATAGGGAAGGTGGTGAAGATGCCTTGAGCCAGGCTGCCTCCCACTAATCTTCATTGCTGCAAACACCTTCGACACCACCCATATCACCACAGACCACTAACCCTCTCACACCATGCCCCAGAGCGCTGAGAGGTGGCTCAAGCCCTCAATGCCATCTTGGCTCTCACCCCCAACCAGCACCAACGCACCTCCAGGAAGAGCAAGCACCAAAGTAGTGGGTGCTGGAGGACCTTAGGTCCGGACAGCATGGTAGAGGGATGCCCCATGGAGACCAGGAGAGCACCCGGCACAGGACTAGGGCTGGTGCGGCTGCCTGTAAAGGCGTGACAGCTCCAACGCCGGCAGGAGTCTTTTTTACAGGTTTTACATTTTAACTACTTCGTCAAAGTGACCCAAATCAGAATCAGGTTTTCCTACAAGAAGCAGAAATGATTAAATCTTAGAATTAAGGTTGTTGGTAGATAATGGAGGTCCTTTCCAGCATGGACAACAGGTACAAGCTGGTGGAGACTAAGGGTCAACAGAGGAACCTGAGAAGCGTGAAATTCGTTCTGAATGAGGTTGGCGGGAGGAGCGCGCGTTGAAAGAGGCAGGTGAAGAAGCACACAGGACGTCAGGCAGTGTGCGATGCCGCAGGAGAACCAGAGTCCGGTGCGCAAGAAGTGGTCAACCCAGGGGCAACCCTGTGAAAGCCAAAGTCGGCTACCCAAAATTTCCAAATCAGAGTGCACAAACAGGGCAATGTGCACACACCACAAGTAGTATGCAAAACAATGACATCACAGTGATCCCTCCTTAAACAGGGAGGTCTTGTGCAGGAATGGTTCTGATCCGTGAAACTGGGTAAACATCGATCATCTAAAAGGCAGTACCTGTGACTCCTAGAGGTGCTGAACAAGGTCAACGGAACCCGGCCAGGCGATAGATGTTAACACAAAGCAAGTGAAAGGGAGACCCAGTGCCCTCAACCCTCTCGCGAAAGGACGAAGGGTCTCAGAGGTCGAAAGGCTGACTCCGCTATATCAATAAATGTAATAGAAGCTGTTCATAATGTGGCAACGTTGCTATTTCTCGTATGTGATGGTGGCCTAATCTTAAACATCAGCACTTCCCACCTTCCTATCTTTGCCCTCACTAGTTATGCAGCCAAAAGGGGATATGCCCACAACAATCATGGCCACCATAGAAGCTGACTTCACATGATGTCATGTCCTTTTCTATTGTGCTGCATGGAACAGAGCTCTTTCTGAGACATCCGTGGAATGAACTGCAATTCCCAACATCCCCTGAGCTGCATGTGCTCTGGGTCTGATAGACAATAAGTAGTGGATACAGAGCTGGGACACGGCGTCAGGTGTGTACTGTGATACCGGAGGCTCAGTATGAGACGTGTTACCTGTTATATACATATTATTGCCATGTTAAACTGTATGAGAATCCTTCTGTCTCAGTTTAGGTGCCGGCTTGTGGAGGTCGTAGTTAAGCAGACCGCTCCACTGGTACCGAAACTCTCTTTAAAAATGATGACGAAGGAGCGGGTTGAGAGGACGGAGAAGATCCTGGACCTCACCCTGCAGATCCTCTACCTGCTGACCGGAGAGGTGAGAGTGTGTGATTTGCCACATGATGTCACAACTTACAAGATACTGAGTGTGATGGGATCCAATGAGAACAACTTAAAGGACGTATTTGGTGGGAAGGTCCAGGGCACTGAGCAGATATTCATGAGACACATCATTGGGACTCCAAATTTAAGGATATCAGCACGTATGCATCGTATGCTGGGGTGAGTCCACGATGCGGTGATATATGAGGTCAAACAGATTCCAGGGCAATAGATGTAGAAGTTTATTTATAGATAAAGCAGAAACAAAACATGAGAGAGATGAACTGAATCAATGGAGGAGGCTGGGTGGGACCGGAATAAGACCAGGGCAAGGAACACGGCTGAGCACTAAACATAGGAAAAGGGAGACACAGGAAAAGGGCTGACTGAGGCAACAGAGAGGAGAACTGAGATTAGTGGGAGTAGAGATCGGGAGAACTAAATACAACTGGAACCTAAAGACATGGAGGAGCAAGGAGTCCACAAGAGAACTTACTAAACATAGAACTAATAGATACAGGCGGAGCAAGACAGGAATAAGTAAACACAGGCAATACTGATATGACAGGAAAGGGGCTGACACAGAATGAAGAAATAGGACAACTTGGGGAAAGTCTGTGGCAGGGGATCCAGGCAGGGAGCAGGCAATGACGTAATCAGAGTCTGTGGCAAAAGGGTCTTGGCAGGTGGCTGGCAATTAGAATAGTCCATAGCAAGGGGGTCCGATGCACGGGTAATCCAAAATCAAGTTAAGGCACCAGAAAATAAAGGTATAAGGTACCGGTGGTCCAGGTGGGATTCTCGGTAGGGTTCGCGGCATGATACTCAGTAGGATAGGAACACAGGAGTTTTTAGAGGCTGAAGAACAGGGAGCTTCAGGTTGTCAGGACTGGTAGGATGCACAGGCAGACTTCAATGTTGAAGCCCTGAGGAGAGGGCGTATCTTCCTTTTAAGGAGGCCTCATTAGGGGATGGGGTGCACCTGCGATCTCTTGGAATGAGCACGGCACCCAGGTAAGGCTTTCCAGGAACCTTAATACTGCATTACCTGTGGCAAAAATCATGCATGAGCAGGGTAGGAACGGGCTGCCAGAGTCAGGTGCGGGTACGGGCTTGTGTGAGCCTGGTCTCCTGACAGTTACTTACCCACATTGATCCCACCCCATAACCAACAGGCCACACCCATAATGGCTTTCCCATCACTCCACTCTTCCTATTCCTCTCCTAGCCCATTAATCCCGACATTGGCACGTTCACCATAATCCTGCACCCCTAAACAGTTTCCTTCCCTTTAATATTGATAGAAAGATTAAAATCTTTCTGGCCTTCAGCTACTGAGCCTGAACCCTTTAACTGCCCTCCGTAATCTGTCCTTCTCATCCAGCCACTGTCCTCGTCCTTCTAACCTTGCTCTGCTTTCCTGTTTCTATTCCTTTAATCTCCTTACTCACTCAACCTGTCTATATCTGGAAAAAAAAACATCAACTATGTCTTCTCATACGTACGTACTTTCTTCTTGTCTCCGGGTTGTGGCTCGCCTTGGAGAGCGTGCGTGTGTTAAAGCGTGTGCGAGACTGTGTGTGTGTTAGTGTGTGTGAATGTGTGTAAATTTACCAAATTACCTTAATCATGGTGTGTTTAGTGTGTCCCCCCTTCCTCCACTCTCAGCTATCCTTGTGGAGCGTCACAGCTTTCCAAAGGAACTAGCTCCCCTTCACCCAAAAGGCCGTCAATCAGCTGATGCTGGATAGCCTTCAGGGTCAGACGAGCTTCACACAGGAGTTAATAATCAACCACCCTCCATTCTTTTAGTTCAGACAATTCCTGAAATGTTTAGGAACACAGGAAACACAGCGCTAGACCAGACCAGTTTGAGATCCAGGTAGTGGTGTATGTGCCTTATTACGTACCAACAACTTCCCTCTGGATTTGTAGGATTATAGTAAGAGGCCTGAGGAGTGGAACATACACAGCAGCTGCCTCCACACATCAGATGATTTGTGCAGATCCCAAAATCCTGGCACAGAGTTTACAACTCGCTCAATGACCCATGAGAGACACAAGGAGCTGAAGATCCTGGAGCTGAGCAATCAGATCATCCGTCTGCTGACTGGAGAGGTGAGGCTGCTGGGAATGGGACATTATACACTAACACCAAGGCATGTGTCTGGATGGTGACTGTGTCATTGTGTGTGTCAGGTTCCTATACGCTGTGAGGATGTCACTGTCTATCTCTCCATGGAGGAGTGGGAGTATGTGGAGCGACACAAGGACCTCTACGAGGATGTGATGATTGAGGACCACCAACCTGTCAGAGCAGGCAAGTGGAGACTTTTATCATGAATGCGTATAATGCTGAGAATTGTGTGTGTAGAAATGTTAAGCATGATATTGTCACTTTTGATATCAGTTTCCAATTCCTTTCTACAGGTACATTTCCTGATAAGTCTTCTCCTGGTGGTGGATTTCCTCCCTCGGATTCATTGCCCAATTCAGAAACCAGAGCTGAACCTGCAAGAGGAACCCACACTGAAAAATATGTAGAAGTCAATCCAAACAGAAGCGACAACAAGTCTGTGACATTCACATCAGAGAAACCTAGCTCATATGAAGACAGCGATCCAGCTAGTGTTATAAAGGAGGAATTTGACTCGAGTGATGATGATCTCCCCAACCTCATCATTTATGCCTCCCCCGATGAAGCAAAGACAGAATATCCATTTTCTCATATTAAGGAGGAATCGGGCTCATGTGATGAATCAAATCTCTCCGATTCAGGTTTTCGAAAAGACAACAAGAGTTTGCCAAAGATATCTGCCCACATGTCTATAACTAAATCTAGAAAACACAACCAAAACATTAAACCGAAATCTGGTAAATTTCCAAAGAACTCACTAAACTCAATATCCAACTGTTCCGAGTGTCCGAAAAGCTTTAGCAGTCCCCCTGAGCTGGTGGAAGATCAGTCAATTCACTCAGACAACAAGACTTCTCCTTCCGAAACTGGAAATGTCACCTTTTCAGGGTCTCATCCCGTTCCACATCGAGCGAATTGCAGAGGAAAGAAGCGGTTGTCGTGTTCTGAATGCGGGAGGGGAGAAAAACGCTTTTTGTGTCCTCAATGCGGAAAGAAGTTTGGTCAGATGTCCAATCTGGTTATACACCAGCGAATTCACACAGGCGAGAAGCCGTTCCATTGTTCCGAGTGCGGAAAACACTTTAACCAAAAGCCGCATCTCATTCGTCATCAGAAGATTCACACTGGAGAAAAACCGTTTATGTGCACTGAGTGCGGAAAGTGCTTTTGCCAGGAGATCCAACTCATTTCACACAAAAGGATCCACACAGGAGAGAAACCATATTGTTGTTCCGAATGTGGGAAGTGTTTCAGCAATAACACAAGTATTGTTCTACACCGAAGGAAACACACTGGCGAGAGACCATTTATATGTTCCGAATGTGGGAAGTGTTTTATTAGCAGCACAAGTCTTTCTATACACAAGAGAATTCACACTGGAGAAAAACCATACAGATGTTCTGAATGTGGTAAGACCTACAGCAAAAGCTCAACACTTGTCATCCATAAGAGAACTCACACCGGAGAGAGGCCTTACTCATGCTCCGAATGTGCAAAAAACTTCAGTAACCGCTCAACTCTGGTTACCCACCAAAAGACTCATGCAGGGAAGAATCCGCTCAGATGTTCTGAGTGTGGGAAACGTTTCCTCAAACACTCGGCTCTCACAAAACATCAGAAGCTGCACATGGATGGGTCATCACTGTAATCTTCAACACACACATCTCTAGAGCAACATGAACATTAATCTTATTAATTGAGGTGAAAAACATATCATGCAGTATACAGCTTGAATATGCATCAAGGCCACTGCTCTTCTGAAAATGAACTGGCCACACCAGGGGCAGTATTACATATTAGACGCTAAAACGGGGACGCCAAGGAGGAAAACCTCTCGGCGCAGGACGAGAGGTGAGTATGTGATTTTTGGGGGGATGTGAAGCAGGTGATAACTGATTCCGGAGAAGCGGAATCAGCAGCATCTCCAAGCTGTGATTAACTTTTGAGTTAACTGCAGCGGGACCTAATTAGCATTAGGACTTTGTAATCCTAATGTTAATTAACTCTCTGCACTCCCCATATTAAGCATAGGGAGCGCAAAGTACAATAAACTCACGCAATATTAGAATCGCTAGAGGATTTTTTTAACCCGTTAGCTTTCGGAATTTAATATGGTGCGCCCGCGCTAGGGCCATTTAATCTAACGTTAACGCTCACACAGCTGAGCGCTAACGTTAATGTTAATTATGTAATAGAGCCCCAGTTAGGTACGACGATGGAGCAAAATGATAATGGATGCAGCAACATTTCGGTCCATCACAGGGCCTTCTTCTGAGCTTTGGCTGAAACACTGCTGCATCTTTTAGTGTTTTGCTTCCTCATTGTACCTTCCTGTTGCGACCAGTTCTTATTTGCAACAGAAATATGAGAAATCCAGCTACATTATTAACAGATCGCATTGTCCATGTAAAGTTATATAACACGACATTATACACACTATAAAACCAATACAGAGGTAAATTACCATGTGCGCCTCTCAGACCATATGCAGATAAGTTCTATTGAGCAGTTATGCAACACACCGAACTCTCTCCTCTATACAGCTGCAGCAGCTTTTTAACAGGAAGCTAGTGGACACTCCTGCCTACTGTCTCTGGGGTATACAGCTCTTGAAACAAGGAAATGCTGACTCCTACACCTCCAAACATGCAAGGGACACCACATCTCCAAAAAAACATGTCCCTTGACAGTTACACTTACCAATTTGTAAGTAAGGAGGTGACAAAGCTATAATTTTTAATGCTATTGTGTTATATTGTTTATGTTTGTCCTTTGAGTTTGGAACTGGTCACACGATACAACAGAAGACATCAATCATACTCTGTTCTGCCAGTCCCACATGATCGATCATTGTGGATCGTGAAAAAGTCCCCACAGCGTACAAATAACTGCGTCAAAAATAACACTTGTTATGGATCATGCAAATAGTACATCACGGCTGGTGCAGAATGGAATGATACGAGGTAATCTCCAATCCTTAAGTCGGAAAAGCTGAAACATCCTGACATATGGACAGTGAGGTCAGTATTACTCATAGAGGAGAACAAAAGAGTCAAACCAGGTCCAGAGAAGTCCAATAAGTCCAATAATAAGCCAAGAGTCAGGACTCAATGGGAATACGAAACGAAGGCGCCACGAACCTCAACGAGAAGTCAGACAAGCCAAAATGATATCCTGATGTCATAAGAAGATCACATGCTTCCACGTTGAGAAGAGCAATTAAAAATGGTCATAATAAGTGAGCCAGTGTAACTATCACAGGACCATGACGTCATCAATCAACGGCCTGGAGAGGCGCTAACAGGAAGTGCGACAGACCAGTGTCACTACATATAATTTTGTGTTACCAAGTGGTTGAAGTTATTCTAGTTGGTTGTGTGTTATAGTTCTGTTTTTGTGTGAAAGTTTCTAGGGTTGTGTGTATGGTTGATAAGATTAGATCCCCCCCCCATTGAATTAATGGTACTGAGATACTGTTATCGCAGGGAGGTGTGTGGCTCACCTTACAGAGGAGCAAAGTGTGACACTCTGTGTTGTTCTCCTGAGCCCTCCCTGGGAAGACAACACACAATCTGGGAACTGTTTATCTGAAAATTAAAGTATTCCTCTTTTAACGCCACTCTGATTGTTACCTCGTGGCCTGGGAAACATTGATGCTGTACGAGGGAACTTTCTTGCAGAGTAACCCTAATGGGGCTAGGATCTCTGTTATATTGGTGGCAGCGGTGGGATCAGCCCTCTTCAGCTTGAGGACATTCTAACAATTATTTTGGGCTGCCAATTGTCCAGTCGTGCTGTATTCGGGATCGCCCAATACTAAGTGCCAATCTGATATTGCACAACCCTTGGCCAGACCAGCGGTTCCCTTGCGTAAGGGAATCCTTGGGGCTCAGCATTCACTGCCAGCATCTTCCCTGTCTGCTCGCAGTTCATGCAGCAGGCAATGAAGACGCTGCGAGTGAATGCTGAGGCACCCGGAGACTCTCCCGTCTTCCCTGACTCCTCCGTGACTCACATGCAGAAAGGACAAAAGCTGCAATTCACTGCCGAGTCTGTAGGACTCGGCTGGGCGGCTGGGAGTCTCGCTGCCCGGCAAGTCTCTGAATCGGGGATCGGATTGACTCGAAAAAGCTGATACCCAATCGAAAAAAGGAACAGCCTGGTCCCAATACTAGGAATCGGGACATCCATAACCAATAACCTGTGATCCATTAAGCGTCAACAGCCCCAACTGCCAAGGGTAATGGCCTCCATCCTATTGGTTATGACTGTCTCCTGTTCATTTGCTCTTCCTATATTTTGTATAGGAAGCTCTAATGCTGAGGCAGCTGGAGCATAACTTGTGATTGCAAGGTTGTCAAAAAGCTGCCGTTACGTTACTTTGCATCAACAAAATCATTCAAAGTGGAAAAAAGGACATGATAAAGTGTAAATTTCCCCAGCCCTTCCTGCGGTGGAGACAGGATCTGCTACCTCCTCTCTCCGTAGAATCAATGGACAGCTCTTAGAAAGGAAACTGTGCGACTAATTAAAACCATCTGCTCTTACGTTCAACAGACACACCTCAATGTGTATGTATAGCAATGAGCAAAGAATAGCAAATTTTCCTCAAAGGACATGGAGAACAAACAGTTCTTCGGTGTCCTCCTGCCAGGAATGGCTCATTGAGAATGTGCACATGCACTCTTACGACTCTCCATTGAGTCCTATGAAGAGGATACCAGCAGTAGTGGGCGCTGGAGTCCTTATGGGGCTTGCACCACATTCTTCTATTACCAGCTTGGCTGTGTCATTCCTACAGTCGTGGTGCCGGCTTTAGGGCCAGTGATTCCAACCTGTACCCTAATCTGGGCCGGTTCTTGCCCCCGCTCCGTTTCATGGGCTTCTTCACTCTGGGTATTCTTCTCTGCTGGCGGCTAATTACTTACCTGTCACCTATCTACAGTCTGCAAGGAATCCTGCTACCTGCAGCGTGTCTCAATCATCCATGTACCCAGTGGCGTAACATGGGTTGTCAGCACCCAGAGCAAGGCAAGAATTGTGCCCCCCCCCAACCTATGGACACGTTAGCACGCCCCGCAGGGCCGGATTTACATCTCGGGAGCCTGTAGGCACAATATCCTGGAGAGCCCCCCCCCAAAAAAAAGTACCAAAACTTTGGGAAATATTTTCTTTTTTTTTTTGCTTTGAAGAAATGTGGGAAACATAAAAAAAAAAAATATTGTTTTTTTAAAAACGGAAACACAGTCTCCCGCCGCCTCACATCAAAAGAAGGGGCAGAACCTGTTTCCCTTAAAGTCAAGCAAAAATGGAGCAGAATGTTAGGACTAGGGTTAACTCTAAGCCTGAAACAAGCAGGAATAGTAACCTAACCCTAACCCAAATTTCTATGCCTAACCCTAACCCTTTAATTAATTTTTACACATTACTGTCACGTTCCCACGTTCCAACCCTGTCTTCCTGCCCTCTGTATTTGTATATTGTGTTTTTTCCCTTGTGTTTCTGTTGCTGCCAATTCCTGGGTGGCCTCCCAGGGGTTAATTGGTGTTCTGTGTGCTGCTCACCTGTTGACCCTTGCCTTGATTCCCCTGCCTATATTAGAGCAATGTACCTATAGGACATTGCTGGGTCATTTTCCTTTGCCTGGTCTCCTTGCATCCTGTGTCCTGAAAGCTCCTTGCTGTGTTCTTGATATCCTCCGTTTGTTAATCCTGGTTCAGTTATTGCCTCTTATTTTCTGTTCCAGTTTATGTCAGTTCCTTCTGTGTATTTTGTTCTGTCTATTGCTGTATTTTGTTTTGCTGTTTATGTTCCATTCAGATTCTCCGGTTACTGATTTTGGCTTGGCTGACTTCCCTTCTGGTTCTGATTCCTGTATGACGTACTCTCTCTGGTTATGACCTTTGGCTTTCCTCTATGACTATTCTATGCTATATTCCTTGCCTGTACCGTTTCCAGGTAACCCTGTCATCTGCATATAACAAAAGACTCTGTACGGCTTCAAGGTAATACTTTCCTTTAGATTAGATCCGGCTATCCTAAAGACCGGTCTTTCAGTGCAGGGAATCTTTGGTATTGCCGTACAGAGGTCTTTTGTTAACCCTTTGCTTTCACCTGTCCTTGCAGTTTACCCTGCATCTCTGCATATAGGGGCTTCTCTCAGGAACCAAGGCCTCACCTTCCTGCGAGTTATATTCATAGGGATATATATACAGACCGACCACTTCCAAGGATCGGAGGGCAAGTATAGGGTGGTGCGTGCCTGGTGGTACTGCCACCGTGACATAATGACCCAGCCATTACATAAGCCCGCAGAGATGTGTACCGTGTTGGAAACCTTATTGCACATGTTTGAGGAATTTGTGGTTCACCTCAAAGGGTTACTGAGCCTGTGTCTAGACTCTGGTAATCAGGTCTCATTTGAGAGCAGGGTTCGTGGTCCGCTTTCTCCTGATGAAAAGAACAGAAGACGTGAGTGCAATCTCTGTTTTTATTGTGCCAGTTCTTTGCACTTTTTGTCTGGCTGTCCCCTCAAGCCGGTGCGTCCTGGGGCTGGAGTGCCGGTGCGTCCTGGTGCTGTAGTACCGGTGCATCCTGGGGCTGGAGTGCCGGTGCGTCCTGGGGCTGGAGTGCCGGTGCGTCCTGGGGCTGGAGTGCCGGTGCGTCCTGGGGCTGGAGTGCCGGTGCGTCCTGGGGCTGGAGTGCCGGTGCGTCCTGGGGCTGGAGTGCCGGTGCATCTCAAGACTTG